>JAJTUV010000336.1:810000-1155079 GCA_021653895.1 Mastomys natalensis
CTCATGTTTTTATACCTGAGTACAAGATAAACGAGTACCATGAAACAGCAAGACTTTTAATTACAATTTTCAATAATATTTCTGATTTGAAAGAGACAAAAACTCTAAGGGTCAGTACAATCTCTAATAGCCAAAACAAATCCACCCTACAATCTAAGAGTTCTGGTGCCTTCCAGTCACTGAGAGATTGCTTACACCCTCCATTTTCTGAACAATATTGTGTTCCAATCTTTCTCTATGACACAGACATGCTTTAGAAGATTCCTCTTGTCTGAAAAGTTTTTGCAAGAATAAGACTTTTGTTTTCTTAAATTTACTCTTTTATACACATACTGCATGTTTATAGGGGAAGTGAAATACAAACTCCAAACTCTGATTTCCATGTATTGAAATGAATTCATGTTCTTTAAAAAAAAAAAAAAAAAAAAAATCCTTGTTAATTTAACTAAAGCTTGCCCCTGTCACTGTTGTCTACCACAAATCAAAACACATGGACTGATCTCTAGCTAAATAATTCACTGAGGTAAAATATCTTCTTATGAACACAGATACCGCTAGGACACATATGTGTTTGCGTGTATGAAATAGTAATGCTAAGTAGGAATAAATAAACCTCTTCCATTAATATTACCTGGCTGTCTTTTTATAGTTGAAGCCTAAACCACAACTATTTCACAAGCATTTTTGGCCAGGCACCAATCTTCAACTGACATTACAAATGTCAGCTATACTAAGAATGGAAATCTTTTAAAAGGAATGTGCAAGCCTGATTTTGTCACCTTCTTATCACAAACAGCATTTCCTCATGACCAGTGTTCTGATTCAAAAACACTAAAAAAATAAAGGCAAACAAGTCTCTTCTGCATCTCTCAGGTATTACAGAAATTGTCCATTTCTTTACTTTCTAAAAAGTCTCTAGAAAATACTACTTAGCTGTGACAAAACACTCTTAACAGTCTACATTCATTGACTAATAGTGGCCTCTTGAAATGTCAAAAATAAAGACTTGTATATCCCTTTGCCTTCAGCATTCAGTACTGCACCAATTACAAAATTGTATTTTAAAAACTATCTTCTGCTTAGTTATTTACAAACAGAACAGCTATGCAAATGATTTAATCATCCACTGTTTGAGAAATTAATGACCTATTACTACTATGAATTAGCCTAAAATATATAACAGCCATGCTGATGATGTAACTGATAAATTATGCACACACAAAAGGCTACCCAATGAAACAGCAATATAAAATAAATAATAACATGCTAAGCAAATAATTTAACCTTAGCGTTATAACATCAGTTAGGGAGATAGCTCAGTCATTAAAATGTTTCTTTTGTAGGCTTAAGGACTTGAATTCAAGTCAAACAAGTCTGGTGTTGTGACAGAGGCTTGTAATTACAGTACTAGGGAGGCAGAGACAAGTGAATCCCTGGAAATCTCTGGTCAGCTAGCCTAGCCACCTTGGTACACTCATACATGCAAGTACACACATATGCAAACACATACATGTGCATGCCTGAGAGCATGCCAACACACACACACACACACACACACACACACACACACACACGTTAGTATGCACAAAGTGACTGCTGTGCACAAAATGGATAAAAGTACAGTCTGAAGTAGAAATAAGAGATGGAAGAGAGCTGTAGAGGCAGAGCATGGGCGATACTGTTCAGTACTAGATGCATGGCTTGCAAGAAGTGTAGAAGGCATAGGAGGCAGATCAGCTGAAAAATCTCCCATGAGAAAGTAGAACGTGAAATATAAGCAAATGAGAAAACAATCTTTTCTTGTGCCCACAGTCTCCAGAATAGAAGGGTACAGCCAGCAGCATAGAGTTATGTTAAATCTGGTGGTCTGAGGTATAACCTGCAAATGTGGGCCGATTCCAAAGCCTCTCAGGTTCTTTACTCCTCATCAGAAATACTGATATAGCATTCTTGCTGATACCCTGATCTGAAAGGTATCTGTACTCCCCCTGAACACCTATGCTCCGGTGTCATTCCCTTCCCCACATTTTGTCTTTTTGTGTTTACAACCCCTGGGTGAATAAGTAAATTATGATGTGATTTAAATAATTAAATAAATTTTTAAAAATATATATAAAAAAAAGAATTAAAACCCAAAACTATGTACAATGGACATATGTGAATAAAAGAAGTGAAATCCAGAATTGTTAGGAGGTGACATAAATGCAAAGTGTTTACTCTAGTTACTGAGCTTCAATAAATGTCATCTTAGTAATCTTATCATTAAAGTTAATACTAGAAGATAGAAAAACATCTAATAAAGTAACACTATGAACACTCTGAGGTTTGCTTTGAATAATCTCAGAGTCTGCACACAGAATGAATGGTGTTTTGCTGGAGATTCTACTTTAATTTCAGTAGCCTTAGCATATGTTTAATTCTGACCAGTATAAGTAGCCACTTTTTACTCCTACCAATTTCAGTATACATTAACTGATTTGATAATATGAACATTTACCATAATTATAATTTTTCATGAGATTATTGCTTCAAGCAACACAGTAGAGCTATGAATTTCTGCAGTTTCCATAAGTAGATGTGGAAATGACCAGGTATTAGTCCATTCAGATGGCTTGGCAGGGAGGTGTTGAATGCTCTTTTTATGTGCCTATGAATTGTACAAACGTGACTCTGACCTTCTCTGGGAGGGGAAATTACACATTTAAGCAGATTAAGTTTCACTTCCAGGAAGAATATAAAATCATGCTCACCAGCAGTTATGTCAGGGATACTGACAGGGAACTACCGGGTACTTGACAAAAGCTCATTAGCTCTATGCCACTGAGCACAAAGCTGGGAGGTAAACTGTTCCTTAAGACCAGCCGAATGGGATAGCCCCTGGGAGCCTTGGTTAGCTCCCACAAACCCTCAGTACACACTTTAGGAATAACAAGCACCTGCACCTTGAGGAAGGGTTCTTCAAGTGAATCCCACTGGAGAACTTTGAACTCTTAACAAAGACCACCTTGTCCCTTGGGGTAAGAAAGAGTTCCCGTGGCTACTTTCACTTCATCAATTTCTTTTCTTATGAAAAAAAATTAGTCAAAAGTCGTGATAAAAAGGAAATCAAACAATCACCAATTTATGTAATTTTAAATTGGAAATGTTCTTGTCCTAAAAAGTAAAGGGCACTGACTTTCTCATTTCCCTTTATTACTAAATTAAATAATTTAAAATATAAAGTTATAATTTCAAATTGTGTGATCTTGTTTAATAAAATTATATTTTTGTTAAAAATTATATTGTTAACATAAGAAATCAAGCTAGGACCAACTGGGAAATTTCCTCTCTGGTGGCTACCTTTCAGTGTCATAAGGTGCCAAGCAGGCCTCTGGGGAAGAAAAGACCTCAATGGTCCCATCCTATGCTAGACCCTGCATACTGCAATACCAATGTCCCAGACATGATGTACCCACAGTTGTAACAGTAGCATAACCATTATGTGACTAGCCAACCACTTTGTGATAGGATTTGAGGCTTGCTCCACAGGAAGGAACTCAGCTTATTACTGTAAATCTGGACAAAAGCTCGTGCTAGGGAGTACACAGGCCCGAGAGGGAAACTTACTGCTAATGTTTTCCTAAATAGTCATGCTGTCAAATTGTTTTCCAAATATTTATGTTTATATTCAAAGACTGGAGCTGCTCTCAACTGTGGTCTGACAAGCTCATTTTCAGTGGGAAGCAGTTAATGTATAACTGGTCAACATGCTAAGATAAGTGTCTGATGAAAGCTCGGCCCTAAATAAGATAGCTTTATCAGCTCACCCTCCTACAAGGCTCAGGGAACATTAAGAAAGAGACAACAAAAAAATAAAATAAATAAAAATAGATAGTAAAATGAAAGAAATGGAGAATGGGGAAGAGGACTTTGAAATTCTTTTTTATGGACAGGACATGATGATTGCTCTCACAAACTCAAAGCTGCTGTCATCTGAACAAGATAAAGATGGTCAATATTCCAACACAAATGAAGGAGAGACCCACAAGTTCTCGCCCCTGACTGAGGAAGTACAAGTACTGGCAGCAGACAGGGAGGAAGAATCTTTTTTTTTCCCCCAGATGTGTGGCTGCTACTAAGAGGCTTATGTTCCAGTGGATTGTTCCACAACCATGTGTTTAAAGAGAACACTAATTGGACTCAGTGTTACTAAAAAGAAGGAGACATGAAAACAGGAAGGGGAAGTAAGGCTGTTATTTTTTAAAAAAACAAACAAAAAAATTCCTCTACAATCCATAAAGAATCCTTGTCCCTTTTGGTTGTAGTGGGCAGAAGGACTCTTGTTCTGGTCATGTTTAACCACAGGAATATTTCTGAGGGTATACTAGAGGGGTCTACTCCAAAGTAACCCATGGTGAACTCAAGATGCTGCCTTCTGAAGGAATGTATTCGCAAGGCAGCTATTTTTTGAGATAAATAAAGTTATAGTGATTGGTTATTTCAAGTCAAAAAACTCTAAGACACTTTCCCTCGGTGCTCTGAGTAAGATAAATGGCAGTTTCCACAGATGAAGTCATGCATGGTCCAGGAGAAGAGGCATGGGTGCTTTGTGAACAGACGGAAACAGTACTCAACTTCTCATGACATTCTCTACTACATATGGCTACCTTTTAATGGTGTTCCCTATCAGACATACTGTGAAACCTCAGACTCAAGAATGCCACAGAGAATAACATGTTGCTAGGTTTGATTACCCTTCGATGACCCAGCAACATAGGAAGGGGGAATAGCCCGAATTCAGGACTCCTGACACAGTCAATACCTCTGTCATATCACACTGCACTTTTAGACTGCTGTCCATCAGTTTACTCCAAAGTTAGACATCCATAGATCAGAAGAGGACTACAGAAAGCACTTATAACATATCTCCATCTATAATGGGAGATATATCCTATTCTTCCAATGACTTTCCATACCAGAAAGAAGAATCTACCTTTCTGCTCACAGGATTCAGAGAGCGTTAACTGGTACTAGTTGGAAGACAGAGAAAGATTCCTTTTGGCTGTAGAGATAAGAATATAAAATATATTATTCTTTCAAAATATGCTTATATCTTGAAGTAAAGTTGAGCTATGGATATTTAGACAGAAGGGATATGAAAAACTACTTTTTGTTCAGTTTATGTGAACAATCTTAGATAACTTTGAAAACTAAATTTGCTAACAAGTGAACATCAACTATTTCATTCTGACAGTATTAAAATTATGTACTGACCTGAGAGTAGCAAACAAATGCTATATAAACAACAATTCCCCCTAACTACATAGCCTCAGGAGAAATACCAAGAACACCTATTAAAATGATACCCTTTATTAAAAACTAACCACAGCCTCTACGACAATCATCTATATACAGTAGAAATGTTCTACCAGTTATTAGTACTCAAAAAAATGATGCCGCCCTCCACATCAATACTTAAAGTAATATAATATTAGTATTAATAATTAACATAAATGATTAATATGTTTCATATACTAAATATACAATTAAATTAAATATATAATGATAAGTTTAATATAATTAATACAAATAATATAAATAATACTCAACAAATATTTACACAAGCTTACCCCTTGCTCCAAATCTAATGTAATGACCAACAGAATTCAGTGATATAAAATTCCAGGGAATAAAGGTAAATAGTTGGAAAGGCTTGCACTCAAGCAGCCCTAGAGACATTCTTGATGTTGCTAACATATATCTTGAATGTTTAGTTTCTTATAATATCAGACATATCACAAGTTAGTTAAAAATGAAATTCTCTACAGTTGCCTTTTCTAAATAGAAGAACAGCTGTCTATAAAGTGTACGCTCTATGAAGGCTGTCTGTTTTTAGTTACCATTCAATTGTTATGATAAACACCTAGACCAAGGCAACTTTTATAAAAGAAAGCATTTAACTGGACACTTGCTTACAATTTTAGATGGCTAAATCCATGATCATTAAACAAGAATGGCATTAAACAAGAGCAGGAGGAGCAGAGAGATTTACATCTTAATCTATAGACAGGGGTGTAGAGGTGGGAGGGAAGGAGGAAGGGCTTGACTTGGAAACCTCAAAGTCCATCCCACTACCCAAGTGACACACCTCCTCCAACAAGGCCACACCTAATCTTTCCAAATAGTTCCACTACCTGGGGACTAAGGACTCAAACATTGGAGCCTAAAAGATCCATTCTCATTCAAACCATCCCACATTCCTTCAGCCAAAATTAGCAGATTCTATGTTTGTCTGCATAGTACACTTTCCTCCATTTTTTAGTAAAAAGCACTTTGATTTTTTTTTTAAAAAAATACTTCCTATATCCTTAAAGTGCATCTCTTTTGGGGGCAAGAGTCCATTACATTAAGAGGGACTGACCTAATTCTATCCAAGATTTGAGGACAGAAATATCACCCAGGCTTACACATTCAGTTTATTCCAACCATGAGTAAGGAATGGGTACAAAACTTTACTCATGCCTCAGCCCACAAATAACATTAGGTTGTACGATTACAGGAACGTAAAGTAGGAAAGTGGTCTGTAATCCTGTTCAAATAAAAGAAAAAGAACACAAAGTATTGGACTACCTACATAACTTCTGAAAAGAGACGAAGGTACTGATTTATTTTACTCTATTTCAAATCCTAATTTCAACAAATTTATTTAAAAATTTTAGCAGACCATGATACTCAGTAAGGCAAAATGTTAGGATTTTAAATCTCTACCTATGTGATTTCTTCAATTATGTTACCTGTAAAAAGAATATTCAAGTTTTAATGCAAACACTGAGTAATGGGCAAATGTTGATTTGATTTCTGAAAGTGTCGTCGCTCAGAATATTTCCAATTGCAATTTGCTATGTAGGTAATGTACTTAACTGGAGAGTGCCACACAATTTATTCTCCAGTTTTTCTTGTATTTAGAAGAAAAAGAGATGACAAGGAAGAACAAAAACACATATGAGCTGAGAATAAAGAAGTTTGCTTCCAATCTACCATACACACCTCTTGAAAAACAATTTTTGAAGGATTAAAGTAAAATAAATTCACAACAAAACTATTCTGAATATGACCATGGTTAAACTAAATAGGTCACAAAGCAAACCCAAAAGTCATGAATCTGGAAAAGGGACAACAGCCAGGGTTGATAAAAGTGGGAAGGAGACAAGAAAAGGTATAGGTAGAAAGTAACCAGAATACATTATACACATGTGTGAAACTGTCAAAGACTAACCCAATTACTAACAACTATTCTGAACCAACTTTATCTGTTTCTAACTTATTATTTTGATATGTGGGTTTGAACTTAGGACTTGTGTATACTAGGCAACACTTTACTTTTTTAGCCAGAGTTTTATAAGTTGTATAGGTTGTTCTTGAACTGTTTCAGTAACCCTAACCGGACTATACTGGAGCCTTTGATCTTCCTATCTTGACCTCACCAGTAGTTGGAATCACCAGTCTATAGCATCAGATTCAAGTCTGAATATACTTCTAAATGGAATCTCTATAGTTTGGAAGGCAATTATAGTGCTTGAGTTACTTTTTAATATAAATAGTCACAAAGAATCAAAGAGCTGGTTATTGTAACATATACATATACTTATATAATTGTTAATATTTTGAATACTCTTTTCATTGTCTTATATAACTCAGACCCATTTCATATATATTGAATACAATATATGTGATATGGTCTAATATGAGTATCTACACATTACTAAAATACTAAACTTGAAACTACAGAATCGAGGGTGACACAGAATCCAAACTCCCTATAATGGAAAGCAACAACAAAAGTATTCCTTTCTTGGTTTGACATTAGGAGGAATGAAAAAAAAACAAAAACAAATAAGAAACCAAAGCACCGAGTACTAAAAAAAATGTAAATTTAGGCCCTGGATTTAATTTTCCAGTCTTGGCTACATCAACAAGGCTTTCCTAGTGTTCTGATACTGCTAAAACTTGTTGTTGTAAGATATAGCTATAACCAAACTTTAACTATTATACTTTGGAGTGAATGAAGACATGTTAGATCACAATTTTGATATCTAATTCACAGTTTGCAAAAAAGTCAGTGTCACATAACAACTTGAGAATCTTCTAAGTACACTGCAAAACAGACTTCAACAAGCTTAAAATTCAAGCCTACTTGTTTAGAGTTAAATCTGTAGCACAATTCGATACTATTGCTAACAAGATAAGTATTTTAATTAACTAATTAGGTTTTATTTATCCCACACTCCACTCCCATTACCCTCCTTCCATCTAAAACAACCACTCTGATGTGACAGCTAAGATTTTTGTACTGGTGCTAATTTTACATAAAACTGAGCATGGCGCATGCTATACCAGCAGTGGAAACGATGAATGCTGTTAACAGAAAAACTCTAGGTTTCTCTTTTGAAGTTCCAGAATGAAAATTCAAAGCAGACTAAAAGAGATTTCATCTGAATTAAAAATCTTCAACTGTGGGTAGGCAGAATACAAATAAATCTGATCATTTATAATTAAGCATTGATATTTTATCTCTGTTCATAACACTGCAAGTTAACACACACAATCTTAAAGTTTAGTAGTGCCAAGTGTAATGAATAAACATCCACAGGTAGAGAATGGGGATGTCTACCTTACTGAAACAAAATGTAAAATGACAACATGCAGATGAATCAGCTTTGTACAGTCCTTCCAAATAAGCCAGATTTAGCAAAAATAACTGTCCAGCAAGAAGACACAAAAGCTCACTCTAACCAGTGCTAGAGATGTCAGACAAGGAAATGAATGCAAAATGCCCCCAGATCAAATCACTGAAAACTAAAGGAAAGCACCTGGGAGCAGAAGATGTGAAAGTGCTGTTTATATATCTCTTTGGTGTCTCATAAGAGAATAGCATCAGAATTTGAAATCACTATACAAACTATACATACCTTTGTATAGTGATTTCAGAGCTTAACACTAAACTTACTTTAACACATGTTTCTAGTGGGAAGTTTGGAGTGCTCAATATTAGGACTTAATGACTCTCAAGCCTGTCCAAAAGTAAACTGAGTTCACCTTGGATATCTATCAGTGGAGATACTTTAACCAGAATTATAATAAGCTATTATTATATGAGAACTCTCATAGGGAACTGAGGCCTTACACACTAAGATAAATTTCAAAATCATATAGTATTCAAAAATCAAAGCAAAAGAACTAGAGTCCTTAATACCTGTAACCCATTATGCCTAAGAGCCATAACGCCTATAGACCATTTCTACTCCCAGTACAGAAACATATCAAAGAAAGATGTGGGTTATTTATATTTTATATCACAATTAATATTAGTATTAGTCAAACTGTTGAAGGGACTGGGAAGTGAACATATGCCAGTCTCAACAGAACAGAACTTTTCATATATAAGACTTCATAATAATATAATTCAGTCATCATAGGTTTATGTTCATTGTTGCAACAAACTAAGACAAGATTATTAACACAAGAAACTCAAATAATAGTACTATTAACTATTTTCATTAAACTTCCCTTTGGAAACCAAGGTTTATGGGCAATAGACTTTACCAAAAAGTATTACATAGGAGGCTAGAGAGATGGCTTAGGAATTAAGAGGATCCATTTTCGGTTCCCTGCACTCACATGTGACTCACTATCCAGAACTCTAGTTTCAGGGAATCTATTCCCTCTTCCACCTCTAGATACCAAGCATGTGCATGGTTCACATATATACATTCATACATATAAATAACAGTAAATGAAAATTATTACAGTAACTGATATAAGCTTCCCTCCTCCTCACCCTTTTATATACTAAGAACACAGAGCCACCAATTGATATAGCTATGCTTATCAGTTATACAAATAAGAGGAAAACATCTCTGGAGTACAAATTAAATGGATAAATCATTCACACAGGCTTCTCTATGTGCATAAGAGCTTTCTATTTTTTTAACTAGTATTTTATTAATGTCCCCAAAGAACAAGAAACTAATTATAATACAGCAAAAGGTTTGTCATTTACATTTGATGAAGGATTTATTTTCTAATTTGTACCTTACAGACACTGGTCCACATTTCCACTTCATTATCTCTTGAAATTTACCTTCCTGAGTATTTTTAGTTTACCTTGCAACATACAGAGTGCACCCCAGAACTGAAGACCATGAGGTTAATACCCTGGTAGGATTAACATGCTTTATAATTGTCCTCCTGAGAGATATTTTTCACAGGGAATATTTCCTTTCAATTATAATTCCACAGTAAAGATAACTAAGCATCCTATGCCCCAAATGACAGATTATTGTCTAATGTATTAATGAGCATTGGAAATGAAAAGTAAAAAAAACAGCTCTGATGCTGTCCAGCCTATTTAGCAGTTGCTTTAGAAAACAAGCACACAAACAATTATTCTACAACACTGCCCAGGGTGATACACACTCAGTACTAAAAAGGACTGCTAGCTACAGTGATACATATTTGGGGGGTGGGGGGTATATCAATGCTTTACTATTGACTATAGAAAAAGCAAGCATTTATATATTGATATTCAATATCCAGCGTGGTTTTCACTGATCAAATATACAGGTTCTTCTGTTGTTTCTACATTTCACCTGTGTCTGTTTCCTCCTCATTAACAATTGATTTGCACTTCGGTTTCCATTGGTGAAGACCAAAGTGTTAAGGGACTAAGCTACTCAGGAATAGGGGACCCTCAGCAAAACCCCCGAAACATGCACCCAAACACGCTTAGCTGCTCTAGAAATTGTAGGTTTCCAGAGCTCAATTCAACCATTTAAAAAGTAAACATTTCACAATTATGAAAAAAAAAAATCAAAACACTTCTTTCAAGTGGGGAAGATGAAGGAAGTAAAAATACTGTCTTTGAGGAGCAGGATAGTTTTGGTATAGAACTTTTCTATATGGCAGAGATATGCTGCTTTCAGGCACTAACACTCTGAGTTAACTCTAACTCTTCATCCTTGTCAATTTCCACTCTGCTTGAGTAACAGAGGTGTTCTGAATGCCAGTTTCCAGATCAAAACAGTCAGCATAAACTATATATCTAGACCAAATAAATGGTGGTAGCACTTACGTCCTTTTGAGTTATTTATGCACTCATCTGTGGGGAGGAGGACAGCAGTGTGTGGAGAGTGAGGACAATTTGGCAAGAGTTTTTCTCTTTTGGTTCAAGTACTAGGGATGGAACTCAGGTCCTTGGGCTTGGCAACAGCATCTCCACCTGCTGAACCATCTCGCCAGGACAGAGAAAAAAATCATAGATGCTACTTTGGGCTGGCTGGAATTTAGGAATTGTCGTACTTCACTCAGTTTCCTAGGGAGCTAAGGTACAGGTTAAACATTGGTAAATGCAAACATCTTCAATATAGATTTTAATTAAATATTAAAATGTTTCTACTGTATTTATTAGTTATATTATTGTGCCACTGAGATAGCTGGAGTTCATTAAACTAGGTGAAAAGAATCACCTAAGGAACCCTTAAAAGGAAGTTATTCATAAAAATTGTATACGATACATAACAACACAAGTGAGAAATAACAACTTTACCTGCTAACTTCCTTGTTTACTAAGAAGTTATAACAGATTAGTTCTATATTTGGCATCAGACTTAAAACATATAAAGAAATTGGGTAATATGTCTATTTTCATTCCAATAAAACAAAACAACAAAAAAAAAACATTGTAAATATACATGATCTGTATGTGCATTTAATTTTCATTTATAATCAACTGATTCAGTACCTTTACCCACTATCAATTTTATTAAAAAATACAGAATACATTACCTCTTTCTAGTCTAGTTAAAAGTGTGCATTTTTAGTGTAATTTTTAAAGTATAGAGCCCTCCAGTGGCCGTGTGTGTGTGTGTGTGTGTGTGTGTGTGTGTGGTAATGTGTCATGACAGTCTGCTGAATGCATGCTGAGTGCATTGAGGCCATTTCTTTATGAACTACTTTTTGTTCCTATGTGAAAAGAAAAACATATCAGTTAACTTTGCTAATAAACAAACAGAAAATAGTCAGACTTCAGATGCAAAAAAGTGATTGGTATTTCCGATGCTATAATATTTGTTATCACTGAGAAAAATATAATTATTTCAGTAAAAATACCCAATATTAATATGAGTATTTAATTTAAAAGGAAAAACCCTTTCTAGATACTAAGAATACATCAAAACATTAAATAAGAAAATTGTGAGTTTTTTACAACAAATAAAAACAAATCATATATTCCTGTTATACATTATTTATTTCCTAAATAACCAAATGAGTTATTCAAATAAGCCATACTGGTATCACCGTCACAGAAATGCACTATAGCTTGGAAATGGAACACCTCAGAAGGTCCGTGCTAATGATTTAGTCCTCAGCCTGGGTTCTGCTAGAAGTTGGTAGAATTCTAAGAGGTGGTACAAGGAGGACATTTCAGGTTTTGAGGCCACTCCCTGAAAGACTCTGGTCTTCCCCTTCTCTTAGATTCCAGTGCCAAATGCCGAGTGGTTCTGCTCTACCACAGAATCGTGCCAAAATGTACTGTTCCAGGACCGAAGCAACAGGGCCCATCAATTACGGCACGAAAACTCTGATGCCATGAACCAAAATAAAGCTTCCTTTTTACAAGTTTATTATCTTGGGATACATTCCAGTGACAGAAAGCTGGCTGACATAGGCTGACATAGGCTCCTATGTAAATAACCATAAAACAAACCCTCCAGCTCCATTCAAGATTTCAATGTGAAAACTGACATCTTGACCCTAAGTGCATAAAAGGCGAATCACTCTGTGACTGACACACAATTGTTGACTCCACAAACTGTAAGACAATATATGTTCGTTAGATGTATAATTTTAGTGTCCCTGCCCCGAATCTATGCAACTATGTCTCCAGTGGATGCTTGAAAACAAAACAGCACTAAACTCTCTATATGATATATTAGATATTATATGAGTTTTGATGTATAAATTAGAGACAAAGCAGCCCTGACAACAATAATAAAATAGGAATGAGAACAGCGCACCCTCCTAGCAGTTATAGGAACATGACCTTTCTTTTGAATACTTACTGCATTTTCACCTGCCGCCTTAACAGGTGTCTTAAATTTTATTAAATATGTCATGCTCCTAAGCCTTAGAATTTTTAAATGCTTGAGAGCAAAAATATTGATTAAATATCTAATTTTATTTTACCAATATTCATGTCTATGTCCAAGATTTAATATGACCAAAAACTATTCACAAACAAAAACCAATCCCCCTTTCCCATAACTTGTTGAGGAACACCTAAATGTCCTGTTCTTCATGGTAATAAAAAGCACTCAGAAAGCCAGAAGCTATTCTAGATGCTGTGTCAGCCATTTAACTCTACAATTGCAGGTTCCATTCACCCAGTTACAGATGCAGAAGTAAAGGTAAGTTAAGGGATTTCCTCAAGGTCAAATAGTTATAAAATTTAACAGATTGTACATAGCAGCTAAGTCACTAACTGAAAAACAGGAAAAGAATAAATGTTGAAGACCATTTCCTCAAATCTCTCCTGTGCTGAGGCTTAGGTCTTTCTCTGGTGGCAGAAGGAAACAACAAAATCAGAGGCCACAGGAAAGGAGCACGAAATCTGAGGGAGACAAGCCCCTGTTGCTTTGTTCTCTTTACCTTTGTACTGCTTACCCCAGACAGGTACAGTCTTGAGAACTGCATAGCCATGCATGGTAAGTAAAGTTAGCTTTCTAACAAGAACAACAGAAACAAGGTTCTGGGTAGAGGGCAGTAAGAAAGGGGCTCAGTGATTCCTTCAAGTTCCTTGAAAGTCTTGATCTTAACCACGCAAGTGCTCTCTGACTCTAAATGTCATATAAAAGCACTGAGAAATGAACTATAGGACAATTAACCCTATTTTCAAACCAGCTACTGAATGTGACAATGAAGTGGCAAAATCCGAGCACACTGAAAAAGCTCTGATATGTGAACTAACATGGGGACAGCTACACAGGGCTGAGTCCTCAACTGAACCGAGCCAACTCTCTACTAAAAGGAAATTCTCAATATTTCACAAAGAATATAAAAATGAGTCCATTGCCTATGTGATGGGTAACAAATATATCTAGAATAAAATCCAAAATTAATCAATATAAATAAAAAGAAACTAGAAAAATCTTGAGTTGCAGAGAGCAATATACCAATCAGAAATTACAGATATTGTAATTGTCTGACAAAGGTTTCTAAGGAAGACCTAGAAGAATGTTTTAATGGAGCTGGCAAGATGAGCCTACAGTTATACTTGGAGCTGTTGTAGGGATCTAGGTGTGGTTCCAAGTAACTCACACAGCAGTCCCCAATCATCCATAACTCACCTTCTTCTGACTTCCATGGGCACCAGACCAATGTGGTGCATGTACATGCAAACAAAACACTTAAAATAAATTTTTAAAGAACGTAATATTGTTTCAATAAGGAAGGACTAATATTCTAGAAAAGAATAGATCAGATCAGCAGAAAGAACTTAATATAAAATGGTACAGTAGCTCTGCAAAAGTATGGCTACTTCTTAATAACCATAGGAGGCCATGCTTACATATAACTTGGATAAATTAAAACCCATGCCACAGAAATATCTATATGGAAGTGTTTATAGTGGTTTTCCTTGGAATTACCAAAAACTGAAAGCAACTTGATGAGTCAACAGATAATTACTTCTGTGTATAAATCATATGTGTCTGTGTTCTGTGTGTATATGTGTATGTAGGTGCATATGTATATGTATGTAAGTATCTAGTGGAATACTGCTCAGCACAAATACAAAAATTAGACTCCAGATATATGCAAAAACTTGGATAAATCTCACATACTATATGAAATAAAAGAAGCCAGTTGTAAGAGTTTATATACCATATGGTTCAGTTCATAATGACAAAAACACTCATAGTCATGAAGACTAGACAACGGTTACTGAGGGTAAAGCTTGAAGGACAGAGTGACCACAAATGAAGTGTGATAGAATCTGGATGAGGTAAACTAATGTTGACCTCATCTTCTTAATGTTGACATTTATTATATTAATTTCATATGACATCTAGACATTTTTAGGCTTATGGAGCTACACAGTCAACTTTACTTACAACTAACTTAAACTACAAAAAGCTTTTAAAGCCCAAAGTTAAAAAAAAAAAAACCAGAAAACTAAATTTCTGCAATATTTAAAAATGAAAGCATTTATAAGGAGTGCACTGTTTCAGTTGGCTGACCAGAATGCATTTGGCCCATTGACCTCAAGGCTAGTGGAATTGAGTGAACTGTTCTGGCACTGAAATGACTTACAAACGTGTAATCCTACCCAATATATTTCTTTTTCTACTGTATGTACAAAACCAAGACCAAAATAGCACATGGAGAGAAAAATCAAAGAACACCATGTCACTCACTGCCTGTTATCAGGCAGCAACTCAGGTCTTCAGCAGAAAGATATCTAAATTGCCTGAGAGGAGACTCTTTCTGTTTTCAAAGATCCATTGCAATGTTAATAATTCTACCTGGAATTCTAAGCTATGTTCTCTATAATCTGCCTATAAAGAGATTTTATTTTCTCCACCATACTGAAAAGGAGGTGAGGGAATTCCACTACCAGAATGATTCAGAAATACGTGTGTACCTACTTTTTTCCACTAAATACAATAAAAAATGCTAGACAAATATCTAGAAGGCTGAGAACAAATTCAGCGTTTAAGGACAGTATAGATCTGAGCTACATAGTGATTTATTCTCATTATCAACACACACACACACTCTAAAAAGATGCTAGGAGGCAGACCTGATACAGCTTTCTGGACCCAAGAAACACACTAAGGAATTCTCTGGCTTTCTTTTTCCATTTACTTCATGCTGACCATCCAGAAATACCGACAGAGCAAAGGCCCAAGGTCCCAGCAAAACTAGCTTTTCCTAGTCGAAGGATGGAGAAAGGGGTAGCATAGCAACCAAGAAAACTAAATAATAATTGTTCTAGAAAAGCCAAACATCTCACAGAAAAAGAAAAATTCTGTGGCCCCACATTTACTATTGCCAGAAAAATTCAAGTAAAGAACTCTCAGACTTCTGCCCTTGACTGACTATAAAGATAAGCTACAACCCAGACTGAGGCAGTGCAGAGGAGGACAGGTTAGAACTAGGGATTTGAATCCCCCACCACTCACAAGTATAGTCAGGATACGTCATTAAAGGACACAGAGCTTCTAGCCACCCACCTAGCAGTAACTCTTCCCTCTGTGTGTTTGTAACGAGCCACAGAAGCCTACTGGACAGTCAAAACCTTGACCACTGCTTAGTAGTAATGATGTAACTCCCCACTTCCCACCCTAGTCCACTACATCAATGGAAGCCAACAGAGAGGAAAGGTGAAGCCCCTCTATTCTTTCCAGCTAGGATGTAACCAGCAGAAGCCTAGTAGAGGGCAGGAATTCCTCCCTTGCCCAGCAATAACCAGGGTCCCTGTCCTCTTCAGATGTCAATGAAGGATAGATGAGAGTGCAGTAATGATATGGTGCCAACTCTTCCAACAGCTAGATCAGTGTCAGAATTACAAGAGGGATGATTCAGTGAGAAGTACAGCATTGCATCAAGGTATCCAGGTTTCAACCAAGTCACCTATACCAAAACCAAAACTCCACTTAAATTATAGATAGATAGATAGATAGATAGATAGATAGATAGATAGATAGATAGATGTGTGTGTGTGTGTGTGTGTGTGTGTGTCTCCTGTCTGTGAGTAACTAACTATGAAGATGGCAGAAACAAATGAATAATAATATCTCAGCAAAGAAACAAAATATAAAAAAGAACAAAAAATAAAATTCTGGACCTGAAAATCACAGTAAGTTAACAAATGGGTTTAGCACCTGAATACAGGAGTCAGGGAAAAAAATAATAGAACAAAAATTTACCAATCTAAACAAAAAAGTAAGTACATTTTAAAACTACACAAAGCTTCAGGGGAACTGTGAAACAATAATGAATTTATCAAAAATCCAGAAAGGCAGGAAGAATTAAGAAGGACCATAAAATAATGACAGAAAAAATTCTAAGTTTGACTACACCCCACCCCTTTCTAGACACAGGCACTGACTCAAAGTCAAACTTCTGAAAATCAATCATCTCTTTTTCCTCTCAAATACTGTAAACATCAGAAAGGCAAAGTCAATCTGTACAGAAATAATAACTCAAAGTACAACAGCTTTCTGATCAAAACTTGCACAGGACAGAAGTCCATTTTTAAGTATTGAAAGGAGAAAAAAAGACAAACCTAGGAGCCTATACCCAGCAAAAACATCCTTTGGACTGACAAGACAATGGCAGCTTCAGACAAAAGGGAATTGAGCAAAATGTTAGCAGCAGACCTACCCTAAGTGGGTAGCTACAGAAATTCAATAAACAGAAAACAAGGGAAGAACCCTGAAATATGAAGAAGACTTGAAATGTAGATTAATAATATAGGACTTCTTTCTTCTTTGGAGTTCTACAAATTATGATAAAATCCTAAGACTGTGGAATGTGTTTCTAAATGTATATGGAAAGGTATTTAAAATAATTTTACAGGGCCCTTAGAGATGGCACAGTGGTTAAGAGCACTGGCTGTTCCTTCAGAAGACCAGGGTTCAATTCCCAATACCTATATGATGGCTCACAATCGAAGCTCCAGAGGATTCAAAGCCTTCTTTTTGCCTCAACAGGCATTGCATGCATATGGCACATAGATATACATGCAGACAAAATATGCATACAACAAAATTAAACTTATGATATTACAAATTATAAAATAAACACAAAGGAGAAGCAAATACAATAATCAGATCAGTAGACATTAAATATACAGTGTAACTATATGATCTATTAGAAACACTTCAAAAGTTTAGTGACAGGTAAATTAAAAGTAAATAGTGGGTTATACAAAGGCTGCTCAAAACATAATAAGATCACTATATTAATTAGATAGCATATTTCACAACAAAGGCAATTATTAGAGACAAAGAGAAGGAAATTATACATGACAAAACGATCATATCACCATAAATATGCCAACCATAATCATGTGTGATATAAGAAAGAATGTATAGAACCAAAAGAATTTACAGGCAACACACAACGGTGAAAAACAGCAACACTCTTATCTTAGTAATTAGCAGACCAATAAGGCAGAAAACCAACATATACAATAATTCAATGATCTCATCAATCAATAGTATCTCCTTAACCTTTATAGATTACTCACTTAACCCAACAGCAGCAAATATTCACTATTTTTTAAACGTCCAAGCAGAAGACTAAGACAGTCTTCAAATTGATACATAATTTGAAATAGTTCCAAAAATATCCTAGTAAAATTTTTGTAGAGGCAGTAGATACTGCAAAATTATTTCAAATTTTAAACAAAAGCCAAAGGAACTAGTAGCTAAAACAATTAAAAATAATAATAAAGGAAAAATTCAACCTTCTTGATTTTAAGACATGTAACTACAGTAATCAAGAATGCATGGTTATCAGAAACATCTAGAACAATGAAATACTAGAGAACCCAAAATTAAAGTCACACTAATATTCTCATCTTATTTTTGGTTGTGAACCTAACTTTTAACGGCTGAGCCATCTCTCCAGCCCATCTCATCTTATTTTTAAGAAAGATACAAAAGTGATTCAATGGAGTAAAGACAGCTTTCCAAATAGATGGCACTGGAGGAAGCAGACATCCATAGATATACAGAGACAAAACCACAGACAAACACAAAAAATTAAGTAAGTAAGTAATGACAAAAGCATGCACATGGATGTTGGCAACAATTTTTTCATGATAGTCTCATATCTAAATTAGCCTACATATTTTTATGAAATTAATAAAGTATGATATTTCCAGAATAAGAATACTAGTCAGCAATAAAAACTACTGATACACACAATTTGCATGAATCTCCAGAAAATAATGTTGAGTTCAAAAGTCAGTCTCAAGCGAATACCTACATACTACGTAACTTTATTTCTAAAATAACTTTAAAATGATGAAATTATAGAAATGAACAGACATTGTTTTCTAGGAACTGTAAAGGGATGGAGGAGAAAGGAAGTGGATGCATCTATAGTACAGCCAAGGACAGGGGTCCCTGGGATGCTGGAAAAGTCCTCTGTCTAGACTGTGGTATGCTCTGGCTGTGGCACTGTAAGCCATATGAAGTAAGTGACAATGAGTAAAACCAAAGTGACAGGCATAGGTACAATATGCATTATTTCTGATAACTGCATCTAAGTCTACTACTACCTCAATAAATAGGTCAACATAAAACATAAAGCAAAACTAGAAAGAAACAATGATCACAACACTGGCCTGTGCTGTGAGCTTCTATTTCTCACTCACTGTGGGCTGTGTCCTTCGCAGTGCCTTGGGCTGGAGATCCTGAGTCAGGCTTCATTATTCTATTTTCCTGGGTTGATCTAAGGTCTTCAGGTATCACATGCGGACGATTGTCAAATTTGTATTTCAAGCCCATTTCTCTCTTCCAAAACCCAGACATATTTTACTTTTAAATGAGTACTTCAACCTACTTATCTCACAGACACTTCAATATTGGAATTTAAACATACCATGTTTTCCCCTTAAAGCCCCAGATGCGCTTCTCTTGGGGATTTCCCTGTTTCTGTAGTTGTCACTTGTTATGATGAACACTTACATCCATCTAAAATTTTTACGTTGAAATCCTACTCCTTGAGATGAGGAGTTTTAGGATAGGGGTCATTGGACAAAGAAGTCAGAAAGATAGAGAAATCACAGATGGAATAGTTTCTCCATGTTTTAAAAGAACCCAACGAACTCCCTTGCTTTCCACTATGTAAGGACAGCATAAGAAAATGTAATTCATGAGCCAAGAGATGGTCCTTACAAGATTAATATCGGCCTCAATTCCTGATGAGTAAGAAATGAACTTCTGGTTTTTGGTAAATTCTCCAATCTACAGTATTTTGTTATACCAGTCTGAACAGACTAAGATATCACTATACCATCCAACCCACCCAAAAATGAACATGCCAACGTGTGGTTTATTCTGCTTCACTGACTATCACGTATGTAATCATATTACCTTAACCTATTCAAGTTCTTAATGACAGTTCGTCAGTCCACTTTCACATAGCAGGTGTCATCATCTGGTTAAAACACTTGTAATCTTCCTGCCTAATGCCCTCTTGTGGAAATGAAAAGACCTCTATAAAACCCAAACAACCCCAAACACCTCTCCCTCTCCCTAACACCTAGTTTCTCTGGAGCTTTCCTAATATGAAGTATAATAATAAAAATTCTAGTTAAAGGTTTGGCCATTCATTTACCTATTCTATTGCCAACCAATACACTATTACAATTCCTTGCCATTTAGGAGGCTTTAAGGGCAGTCTCATACATATGTGTGTGTGTGCATTTGTTTATATGCATGTGCACATAAATAAATACATGAACCTTTTACAGGTTTCTAAGTCCCTTGTGAACAGATAACACTTTCTATTGACCTAGAGTTAGGCAGGTATCCAACGTTCTTTCTAAAGCATGATACTCTCCACCCACTCTATTACCAATGCAAATAACGGGGAAATCTCAAGAAAGTGACTGAAACAGCACATAATATAAAAATAAGTGATATTTTTTTGGAAGCTGTAGAAAACAGTTTAAGCAATGTCAAAAGATTCATTTAAACAGGTTAAAATTTTTAAGTCTTTATGGTTTTTGTTCTTGATCTTTATTGTTACACAGACATACGATCTGAACACAGCCATATCCCCATCTCACAGGATGTTTTAGTTCTTTATTTAAACGTAGATACTTCCTATTTAGTACTGCTCAAGAATCAGCTAACTCTATCATTGATCATGCCTCCATCTATTTGGCATATATCTTTATGACTATACAGTTCTATATAGCCCTTAAATACAGGGCTCCTGGTTCTAAGAACATTCATTCTTTATTTCCAGAAAAAAAAAGATTAAGTTAAAAGCACAGATATGAAAAACAATTCAGTAGTCATAGAAATGGATTTCAGGACGTGAGACAAAAGGACAAGTCATGTAAAAGTAAACTGGTATTAGGCAGGCGATACAAAAATATATAGAAAATGAAGATGTAAAACTACAGGAGCAGAGGGACCAGGAATGCTCCAAAACGAAACTCCACTCAGATTACTCTACCTTTAGGACTAATGAAACCTGAAGCTTCCAACCTGTGAAGATTCACACAGCATCAGACCTGATCAGCCAAAGTAATGGAAGAACAGACTAGCCATCTAAGTGTACTTATAAAGAAAGCCATTGTTTTTCTAACTGCTATTGAAGATATTTCTGAAATGTATTAAAAGTATACTTTCTTTTCCTATAAGTACCATAGAGTGAATGTAATTATATTTGTCACTACTGATGAGAGAGCTCATCAGATATTAACAGACCGTTCCTGTGGGACCATCAGTTTCACTGGACCCTAAAGAAGATGTAGACATCCGGGTGAGAAGTAAACAGATGGGTTCAAGGCTATTCAGTCTTGGAAAGTCTTTTTTCTTCTTTACTGCACTGTTTAAAATCAATTTTTTAAAGCGGGAGGGGAAAAGGAGCTTATTTTCCTATAAGCCAAGAGAAGGAAAAGTAAACCTGGTTATCTGAGCTCTTACTGTATCACTGAAGCTTTTCTAAAGTAATAGGTATTCTTGAAAAATCTGTTCCATTTGCAACACTGTTGAAGCAATGAGTGCCCAGGGCAAAACCTGGGACTAAGAAAGGTAAAATCCATTTCCCATGTGAAGAAAGAAGGACTGCGGGTGGGGAGGGTGGCCAGGCAGTACCCAAGCATTTACTAAATACGTTGTAATGTACAAGTACTCTGCAAAACATACAGAGCTACAGCAAAACTTCCCCCTCTCTATGCCTCAGTTTCTTCAGCTGCAAATTTGGGGACTGGCCATGTATATACTTTACTATATAAAAACTCCCCATGCTGATTTACTCAGAGGAAACTGATGCTACTCTCCCATCAACACTGAGTATGTAGAGATGCCAACACGGGGTAGGGACAAGAGAGATACAAGGGAGGTGGAAGAGGGAAAAGGGTTGTCAGGAAGACAGATAGATGGTGAGGGTATCTAAAGCTCCCAGAAAAGTACAAGATACCCAAATTTCTAAGAAAACTAACTATTCTCTGCAATCAACTTAGGAGCATTATTTCTCTCATTTTTGTTTTAGGCAGAACAGTAAATGAATATCAAATCCATGAATGGACCACATGTTCTGGGATTAAATATTAGTATCCAGAAACAAGAAAGTGAAGAGTCAGTGCGGAGGAGCTTTCTGCTTCCTTTCAGATTTCCCTGCTGTTCTCTCCTGATGAGCTGCACTGGCACTGGAGCAGCCCACTAGCAACACTGCAGGGTGCAGCAAGCTGGCCCTGCAGAGGCTAACAGTGTGACCTTATATAAGTCACTGTTCTTTGACAAAACGTTTCTTTCTATTTTCATCAAGTGTGTTTTACAGAGGCAGTGAGATAGTTCACAGGGTAAAGGTACCTGTTTCTAAGCCCAATGACCTGAGTTTGACTGAGGGCTAGACATGGTGGAAGGAGAAAACTAACTCACAAATGTTATCCTCTGATGTATACACACAAGCCATAGCAAGTGTATACACAGACAAACACACACACACACACAAATAAATAAATAAATGTAACACAAATTTTCAAAAAAGTGTTATAATAAATGCATTTCCTTTTGATATTTCATGTTAAGCCAGTAGTCCAATAGAATGTTCTGGATAGACTATATCTATTTCTAGATAAACATTTGATGAAATACTGAATGTAGACATTGTGACAAGTTGCTAAGTCAAATGGATTCTTAGCTATGAATTGCAAGCTTTGAGTAATGAATTGAAAGAATCACTGGAGAGATGGGCTCAATGAGCAAGATAAACTGTAAACCCAAATGACTCCACAGATCACTCTTTAAAACTGCTGCTATATGTAGGAGTGGTGGTGCACATGTGTAATCCCAGCACTACCCGGGAGGGTGAGGCAGGAGGATCAACAATCTCACCTTGACCCTATCTCATAAAACAACAACTCACACTCAACAAGAGAAAAATGTGACACTGAGTTCAGCTATGTTACTCTTCATGTGTAGAATATCTAATCCATTGGGTTTTTTCACTTTGTTTCATAGTTGTAAATCCTAAAACTACAATGGAGAAGAAAACCTATAAGCATGGAGTAGAAGAGAACTAATTTAATCACGTGAAAAGGAACTAAGAGCCTTAGCTGACTTTATGCACTCAAAAGTGTCAAGGTCAACTTAACCACTAAAAACCCAAGTAGATAGTTTAGAACTAGAGGCTATCCACTGCTCTAGCTCTACATTCTCTGCATTCTGTGCTAGACACCACACAGCTAGGCAAAAGGACACTTCAGTCCTAGACCAATCATCCTATTTATCTAGGAGTGATAGTGACATAAAAGGCCAATTCCAAGAAGGTGAGTCATCAAAATGGTGGCGGAATTCTAAAGACTGACAGAGCTAGCCTAAAGAAGTTACGTCCTGGAAATACTGTTGAATATCTGATGGGCTATGTGGGACAGAGTTCAGACCTGAGAGAGCACATGCCAAAGCAGATCTGGTGACCACAAGGACAACATGCAAAATGAATCAAAACCTGGATATTTTTTGCAACTGTTAAAAACTCTGAATACATTAGAAATAAGAAGAAATGATTTCAAAACTATCAATACACTGGCTCCAGTCCAGTCAATTAAATGAGAACCTATGGGAGAAAAGAATGGGTGATGTAGGTAATAAAAACTCTGCTTGGGTTTCTAACATGCAGTTGTATATAAAAATGACCATAGTAAATACAAGAAGTCAACCTGTCAGTGCTTGGTTAGGGGGATTCCTCCTCAGGAATATGAATTAGATTTACCTCCTGTATCTTTTCTGAGCTAGAATCATTTATTCACTTTCTTCTGTGGTGATAGGAACTGAACCACAAGTTTCCTACCACTGATTAACAACCTAGAGTGCCACAATCTTTTCACATATTTAGCTTGCCAAATTCAGCATTATCTTCCATGAGCATGAAGATTTGCTCTTTGTAAATATTTGAGAAGTTAAATCTCCTTTAAAGGAAAGAATAGTCTCCTAGAAGATAGAACTTAAGTTGGGTTATGATACTTAGCATCTATTCATGACAATAGGTTTCAAGATTTCTGTGCTAATGGTGTGCAAGAGTATGCATACCATCATTCAGAAACAACAGTAATTTAATTTTAAAATGTTACTAACTGAAAAAAATGCCAACATTCAAGAATTCTAGTTTCTTCCAGGACAAAAATATTTAAAAGCAAGCATCAAATACTTCATAGTCTGTGTGGTCTCTGCCACTAGTAGCTTGTCTAATCATGAATGAAATAAAATATTATATATTTTCCTAATTTTGCTATTTTATAAACTTTCGTGTAATAGAATATCCTGATTTTAAGTAGTAAAATGCCCCACAGTTCCTTCAGTAATGGTTATATTATTATTCATAATCCTTGTTCCTGATTACTGAATAAAAACATTATGATCGCCCTGGAAAAGACACAGCCATGTGTATTCAAAACGTTCTGAGCAGTCATCATTGGTCATGGGCTATGCTTCTGGATTTTAGTGACTCCCAGATTTTTCCATCACCGTGTAATACACCCTCTAAACTTTAAAGCTCCCACTTTAGATGATGGTAAAGCACCAACCATTTCCTTTACTTCTGCCATCTGCCAGCCCAGAAAGCTCCTAATGAGTCTGAAGCTTCTTCCAGGCCACTCGAAGTCTCTCTCATTAATCTTTGTCATGTGGTTCATAAATAATGAGACAGGTATTAAAGACCATCATCTTGTTTACTGACAATCGCCACCAAAGAGTCTGGAATAACACCTTGGATTTCACTAGACCCAGGCAGGCTGGGGCTGTGGGAGTTCTGATGTGGGGACAGAACACACAGACTTAACAATTATTTTTTAACAATTAAGCTAGTTAACTGCATTAGGTTTCAAGTAATGCTTGCCCTTTCCATATCAAAACAGAAGAATTACGATCGTACAGCTATCTGAACAGCTGCTGGACGGGCAGTTCTCTCCGCAGCCAACAGTCAGTCACCTTTCGTTCTCCGAGCACATACCTCTCACAGAAATGTTTTCAGTGCAGCAGTCTACTGAGCTGGTTGTGACACCGGCACGATGTGACAACACAATTCATGATGGTTTTGCTTTTTTCAGCCTGCCCCTTTCTTTTCTAAGAAGTCTTTTCCTCGCTTTCCACCCCCCAAAGAAAACCAAATCAACAATACTTTCAGAAAACCTGCCTTAGTCTTTCAAATATAATGCTTTCAGTGAAGGCAGACCAGCTCTAAAGAACAGCTTTCAGAGAAGCAGGAAGCTGATCTGAACAGCAGAGAAAGCAGGGATGGGCGGAGCAGAAAGGAACTGAGCTGAGGAGAGCGCAGCACAGACAGTCCTGGCGGCTTCTAGTTAGTTATTGACAGTTTCATCTAATAGCTCGGATTTATGAACAGGAGCATCAGGCCTGTCGTTCCTTTTTTTCTTTTACGAATCTCTGTCAATCTAGTGAATTATTACACAGGGAAAAGTAGGGCCTCCAGTTGCAGGGAAATGATGTAAGTTCCCCACTCCCACCAGCCCCAGCTCTACCAATCCACCTCTACTCTGACCTGTAACTATCCCCTCCCCCTCTCCCTCCCACCGCCGCCCAAGAGCTTAAGGCCCCTAGGCTTTCCCAGCCCTGAGCTATAGGGTGGCAGAAAGTATTCAGCAGAGAATAAGGAGTATTTTTTGTTTTAGGAAACTCCTTAAAGAAAAAGTAAATGCTTTTCTATTTTAAAAAATAATGCTGAATAGCCCAAAGCTAGCCAGTCCACAGGATAAAGGATATTAAGCAAGACGGGGTAAGGAATGCAATTTAGCCAAAGGCAGCAGATATGAGGTAGCACAGCACGCAATAATGAAGTCAGAGGCTCACAGGTCTACATTCCTCTTAACACCTCTAACCTGGGGCCTACTGGCTTAACCTATGGTTTCCTTCCTTGTAAGAATATAAGTATCAGAGATCTCTTGAACGATGGGAATTTTATGAATTGACTCCCCCCCCCAAAAAAAAACAAAACTAAGGCAGGAGCCAAAAAGTAATCTGTGGCTGTTTACTTACAAAGTTATACATAATTCCTTATATTAAGCTACTTAAAATATGTTTTGACAAGGTGCTAGCCATGTGAATAGGACTAACAAGATATATACTGGAGGAACAGAGTTCAAGTTGATCCTAATGTTAGAAATTTATACAGAATTAGGATTTTGGAGACATCCTCAAGAAAGGACAACTTTACACAGATGTGTGGAAGGAAGCAAATAAGACCCATGATACTACCCTAAGACAACATTTATTATTTACCTGGGCCAGTCAGCACTGTTGTTCAAATTTAAAGGACACACCAAAAATTAGGTAAGGTATAAATTGACATAGATGATAGACATGAGATATAGACAGATAATGTGTTGTCCATAACTCGTGGTTATGAGCACAACAGCCTTCAAAAGGGAATATGCAAACTCCTGTCAGTACTTGACTTCCAGACACAGGGACACTACAAGGCCTCCCAGACCACAGTGACCCCCCTTCCCTAAAGCTGGCCAACCTTTAGATGCTCCTCCAGAGGAATGGTAGCTTTTCCTACCTTCCTCTCTAGCCACACTCTCCCATTTTACACAATTAGAGCACACATCTCACATACAAAAAACTTAAGTGAGGAGAGTGGGGAAAATCACCCAACTTCCTGACAGGACACAGGGGACAACTGGTATTGCTGGTGGACCATGAAAGGCCCTAAACTGCTCATTCTGTAACCTCAGTAGCTTTGCCACCTCATAACTTAAAACTGGAGGACAATCAATTGAATCATCCACTGATAAATCATTAAAGATATTTTTAACTGACAGATCATTATGTTCATGAAAATAGCCCAAATTCTCCCCCAAAATATTCTCATTCTCTTCAAGGTATCTATCTATGTAAACAAATTTCACATTGTATGCATTTGAGGAGATGAAGATGAATATTACTTGAATAATATGAATCCATCAATTATAAAAACCACTAATAATGTATTTCATTAAAAATACATCTTAATTAAAATATTTTATCTCTAATATTTAAAAATTTTTGATTTAATGCATATCATTATGATCACTTTAATAGGTTTTTAAACAAGAGCCATATGGTCTTATAAAATTAGAAATTTTATCACAGAAGTATAATGAAGTGTTCCATAATAAACTTTAAAACATAGTAATAGGAAGTTAAAATCCAGTGAGAAAAATACAATAAAGAGTTTAAGCACAAAAATAAACTGTAAGATTTCAAACAACCGCAGGATAGCTAGTAAATGGATATGGTAAAACAACTAAGCTACGGTGTTTGACGAAAATAAATATATTTAAGTAGGAAAGGAACCCATCTTACTGAGATATCCAATATTTATAAAACAAAAACAAATATACCATCAACAAGAAATTCAAACATGAATTTTTGAAAGAATAATTCTATTTTCCAAACTCTTGCAACAGAATAATGATGAACATCATTTTGGTCTATCCCTTCTCCTAATCCCTAATACTTCTTGGGAAGGAAAAAAAACAGGGCAAACAAAAACAAGAGCAAACACAACAACCTAGACCCTTAAATACTGCTCTTGCTTCCTAGCTTTAAACTATTCTGCATGAAAATCTTTCCAATAGGAGACTTGCTTTCATCACCATAATTGAACCTTCCCTGGTGTTTCCCAGGCAATTATCAGTAGCACCAATCCTGCTGAGTATTCATGTCCCCCAACCAGGAGCCTCCTTCTGAGGAACTCTGCATTTCTACCAGGAGGCTGAGGAAAGTGGAACCCAGGCAACAGCCTCTCAATCCCTGGCTCCTGTTCCCAGCTGCTAGTTCCTGCTTACAGGATGGGAACAGACCACTAACAGACTTCACTCTGGAAAAAAGTTAATAACTTCTTAACCCATCTCACAAAACAAGGTGAGTTATAGGTACGACTGTACTTCGCTTGAGGATTCTATTTCAAACTACAGTTTTTCTCCTTTTGGTCAGGCTCTTCCTATCTCTTCTCATCACTGAATGCTCCCCCATGAATCCGCCCCCCCATTCTAATTGTTGTAGGTATGAAAGTCATCCAAAAGTGAGATAGATCTCTTTAATCCTAGTAAAAACAGATTAAGTAATGTGACATCCATAAGACACAACAAGCTTGTGGCACTTATTTCCAGAGGTCATACAGGTTCCAAATCAATGATACCAACTGCTGAATAATGTACATGATGTTATACATTACAACATATAAAATGTTAACTATACATGTTCCAGCCCCACCTCAATCTGCTCTGCTAGAACTGTTCCTCAGGAAAGCACAATATATTTTAAATCCACGATGCTGGTTTATTTTAATATCAAATCCATTCCCATTCCAATCATTCATACAAATCCTTATTACTTTTATTAATCATCTACTCACTAAATGTTTTTGCTTATTGTTTCTTTTGGGACTTGAGGTTTCCCAGCTCCAAGATCAACCCCTGAGCTCTCAAAAATAAAGGGAAGCACCAAATAAGTCTTTGAGTTTTAAGAAATAACAAGTAAAATTCAAGTAACATCGGCTGGAAGACAAAGTCCTTAAAAGTTAACTTGTACTTTTGTTTTAAGTATCCATATTGTAAGTTAAGTCCCCTATTCTTAGGGATTATTATATGTCTACTATTATTATACTCTATAAAATACTAACATCATTTCCAGGTACTGACTACAAATCTAAGCCTCATACATACTTAAGAGAATTGCTCAGGATTATAAATCAGAAGATGAACACTAGAACTTGACTGCAAGCTGCAGGCAGGCCAGCAGAGTCCTTGAATATCAGCCCTGGCTCCACTAAAACAGCAGCAAGGACAGGTAGCAAGAGTCCTGCCCCCTGGGAAGCATCTTGCGTTAGTCAGGAGCAGGCATTCCGTACTTACACAGATCTGGATTTGAATTCAGAAAATTGAACTGAGGGCAGGTTATATAATTTTCTCAAACTTCAATTACCTCATCCACAAACAATAATAAACAGCACTTGCAAGGGATCAGGGACATACTATTCTTAGTATGTCACAACAATTACCAGTATGAGTTTCCTAAGTCATCATCATCATCTTACAATGTAACATGCCTTTATTCATTTAATATCTCCCATAATTCTTTTATATATAATTATGATTTTTTATTCTTCTTTTATCAATAAAGAAAGATACTGTTTAAGACAGTGCCCAATTCACCAAGGCCACAGTGTCACACGAAAAAGAAGACACTAATGCTAAGTAATATGACTATGAAACTCCTAGTCAAAACCATGGGCTCTGGAAATAATCACAACATTACTGATCACTTTGGCCTCAACATCATCATCGTCGTCGTCATCATCGTCATCATCTGCATCTGATCTCTATCATCTAGTTTTCTGTAGTTACCTTGAATACCTCACATCTAAGAAGCACCCAGTAATACCATAAAGGACACATTCTTGGACTAAGAATGACAAGAGTAATGGCTTCAGAGAAATCAAAAACAAGTCTGGTCCCTAGAAGAAAAACAATATGCAGCAGAATGGAGGAACTGAATAAAGGCTTGGTACCAAGAATTCAATGCTGGGAGAGAAAGGGGAACTAAATATCAAATTATATAAGGTGCCTAAAGGATAAAAGGAAAGCTGGCAAAGCCAACATATATGATAGATAATCTTGCCTACTTAATAACTGCTATCTGACCCTGTGTGGGGGTAAGTGATCATTTTTATCAACTATCATTGATAATGGTGCCAGCATGACAAGAAGCATTTACGTCTTCAAGTATCAGGATATCATGATGCCCCTCAACTGCTGAACTGAAAATATAGTTCTCTGGCAAATCTTATACACATTCATGTAAGATGTTCCTGTGTTGCTTTAAATAACTGTTTGGGCTTTTAATCCGCATTATTTTTCTCTATAACTTCTATTTAACCTATAGCCTTTTTTGGTTTTCTTTTGCTTACAGGGTTTAGGAAAAGTCAGGCTATATACTACATGCATGCACATAATCAGTTAGACCACTGATGGCCGCATCTGCGACTCAGTTTTGGTTTCTGTATTTGTTCTACCAAGTAGGACCCATGACCCACACATACATAAAATATAAGTACCTAGTCCACGTGTGGCTCTCACTTAATTTAGAACCAAAATGGCTGAAAAGGTTTTTAAGAGTACTTTCTAACTCAAAGTTTCAAAATTTACTTTGCCACTGAAACTGCTCCCAAAGTCTAGGCTTAGATCACTACAAATGAATGAGGCTTAGTAGATCCTGATTGTTTACTGGCAAGTAGTTTAGAAAGTTAAAAGGGATGCCCCTCCTTAATTTGACATTTCAGAGTTTGTTTACCTGAGTGTTCAGTCTAGTATTCAGTTTTCAGACCAAAGATACAGCATGGAGTCATGTTCAATAAGAACGCAGCAACTACCTCAGAGATTTTATCGAGTGTGTGTGGTGCGCGTGCGTGCCCTCACTCATGCCACAGGGGATTAGACCCAGGATCCTAGGCGGGATAAGCAGATGCCCCACCACTCATCCATAGCCCTGACACTTTATGATGATCTTAATACACCTTTTTTTAAATACGAAAAAAAAAGTAATCAATTACATGTTTGGCCTCACAGTCTTCAGATTTTACCAAATACACAAGTCATATTAAACTAATGGATTAATTAATTCCCAATATAAGCTATAGGAACAACTAACCATAAACTAAATTACATTCATAAAGTAAAAATTTTTCACATGACATTTTTGGGTATCAAAATTGTTATAAAGGCTAACTTGCACTAATTCAGTGGGAAGTTACAAATTCCATCACTGCACACACAATTCCCTTTCACTTTGTTATTCTGCCTCAATGAGACATTCCTTTTATTATTAGACATTTTTAAATAAACAGATGTTACTATAGGGCATGGACCTTTTCTTGCTTGTAAGCTGGTACCTGTATTAACAGCTTATTTTTATATTTTCTACAAAATAAATAAATTATATCTGATATAAGAACATTGTCCAAACTCAGAGTACATGTATGGTTTATTTGTACATACTTTATGTGTGTACAGGTATTACATGTCCATGTGTATGTGTATGAGCACATGTCTATGGAGGTCAGAGAACAACCTAAGATGTTCCTCGGAATGCCCACCATGTTTTATGAATCTTAGTCTCTCATTAGCTTGAACCCCCAACCAAGCAGAGTAGGCTAGATGAGGTGGGAACCCTGAAGGCCTGCTTATCTCTACCTATCCATGCTTTGTAAGTGGCACCGCATGCATGGGCTCTGGAGATCCAGTGCACAGGACCTCAAGCCTCCAAGACAAGCACTTCACTGACCGAGCAATCTTCTTGTTTGCCTGTGTGTTGTTTTTATCTGATAATTTCCCAAGGAAAATACTTCTTTCCACATCTTTTATTTTTGTAAAGTTTAGTATTCGAAAGTTACAGCTGAAGTCTTTTAGCAAAGCCTTTCTTGTTACAGCAACACGTAAAACTCATCCACAATTTCCAAACATTTACCAAAAGAAATTTAGCAAACATATCTTACAGATATATTCACTTCAGAGAAAACCACCAAGGTCACTATTACTCCTGCTTTACAAAGAAAAAAACAAGAAAGAGCCAAAAGGTGAATCAACATTTAAACTGTAAGTTAAAACTGTAACTAGGTCTTCTTACTCCAAATCGGGTGCTTTTAACATTCCGGAAAGTCATCAAAATATGTGTCAACACTATGCAGGGAGCAGGAAAGTGTGCAGATTTCTAAAATGATTCTTCCTTCTCACCAATCGCATCTAATTAGCTGTGTGAGTAACCGAAGGCTTTTTACATTTTTTAATGTATATTCTTTTAATGGACTCATACTGTTCTCTTGAATTCTCTAAATGTGGTTTGATTCATCATCATCGTCATCATTATTCTGTGACTTTCTTTACCATCCTATGAAAAATAACATCAAAGGAGTTTTCAAGAAAGGTTCTATTTTTTTTCTTTAGATGGATATCATAGTAAAAGATAAATCTGAAGTCTTTCTTTAGATAAAGCACCAATGAGAAAAGTATTGATGTGGTTCTGTACTTAGTATGTAATTTCCTCTTTAAGACTGGATGGGTGGTCCATCAGGGATGTCATCAACCTTTGGGAAATTGGCTGATTCCTGAGAGTGGGCAATGCCTGAAAGCAGGCGGTATTTTGAGTTGTGTTAGGGAAATAAGGTCATGAAAGGTCAGCAGCTAAGTTTCCGGAGATATTGGACCAGGCAGGCTGTGCTGCCACTGCAGAGTGGCATCCCTGCTCCCAACACTACAAAACAGTTTACTCACTGTGATCTGCCCTAATCTACATATTGGGCACAGGCCCGTGACATAGCTTTTCGTGATGAAATAAATGATGAGTCAGTAAGCTTCAAGATATGAGACAGAAAGGCCACAAATGGAAGATCTCTATGGAGGCAGGCGAGGCCTCTGAGCAACGCTTAAACTTCAGAGTAATATAAAGAAAGATGCAGAGCAAAACGGGAAAAACTCAAAGCAGAAGTCAGATGGGTACACGTATGTAAAAGCACATTAGGATGTCGTGGAGGGGGAGATACTCGAGGGTGGGGAGGTGAGGTACAGGGGAGGGTGGGTGGGGTACACCAACGTGGAGGCAGGAGGAGGGGGGAAGGGATAGTGAGTTCCTGGGGGGGAGGGGGGAAATGGGGTAAGGAGAGAACATCTGAAATGTAAAAAAAACTTTCCAATAAAAAATTTCCAATAAAAAAAAAATTCTCATTTAGCCAGGCTATAAGGCATCTCAGTATTATAGTAGTTATTTAATTTTTAAAATCTTCAGTAGGTCTAATCTATTGTCAAAGAGCCCATGGAACAGTTCCTTGTGAAAATGATTTCACAAATTTTAACAAAGGCTCACTTTAAGGAAATACTTGAAATGTGAAACTGTAAAACTCTGCATTATATATATGAAGGCATATATCCTGGAGGCACAGAGGAAGATAATAGGATTAAATGGGGATAAATGAACCCCAAAAATGATATTTAAAAAATGCAATAAAATAAAGGTATAAAGGAACTAACCAAAATTCATAGCATATGAACAAAATTGCTAGCCAACTGTGAAAATCACACTTTCACACAAAAAAATTCCTTTTCCTGAGTTCTGTTCTTTCTCTAAATACACCTGTGTCCCTTAACTGTAATTAGAAAAGGCAAAATTCTCAAAACAGGTTCAGAAATTCTGACATATTTCTGTAACTGAACAAAAGTAAGGACAATTGTTCTCTCTAATACATTTCCAGAGCAGCAAATTAAATTTCACTTCTGACACTTCAGAGTTTCTCCTCCCTCTCTCTCTCTCTCTCTCTCTCTCTCTCTCTCTCTCTCTCTCTCTGTTCTCTCTCTCTTCCTCTCTCTCTGTATTGGGATCAACACCTTGTGCTATATCCTTAGCCCCCACGTTTGAAACCTTGAAAATGCACTGCTAGGTGGCACTACTCAAAAACCACCATCAAGTCCTAGGTTCCTCTGTGCTTTGCTTGCCACAGGAAACCGTCTGAACATTTAAACCAGCGCTCTTAAACTGGACGCAGCTGGGAAACATGAGTCATGTGCTGTCGAGTGAGTTGCATTTTTCTTTTTAAAATTTATTTATTTATGTGCACAAGCGTTTTTGCTACATGTACACATATGCACCACCTGAACCCCACAATGTCCAAAAGAGGGATTTGGATCCCCCCAAACTAAAGTCAGAGTGGTTGTGAGTCACCTCAGGAGTGCTGGGAACTGAACAGAGGTCCTCTGTAAGAGAAACAGGTTAGCTCCTATCCTGCCACTCCATTATGTTTTTACTTTCAAATAATTGGCTGAAAGAAAAGAGAACCTGATCAATAAGGCAATCTGGAAGCAAAAGAAAAACCACTGGATCCAGAAGCAGAAAACTCAGAGAAAATTCAGAATTAGGATTTGACTTCAATTGTTCTCTAATTATTTCTTTTAGCAAATAACTGTTTTCTAGGTTGTTTTATAAGACTCTAGAGGGTGGCACAAGTGAAATATCATCCCTAATTGACTATTTTTTATCTTACTTGAGATTTTATAGTATCAGTAATCGTACATAATTTCCTGAACTTGGGATTTTATACTCGTAAGTGTTCACTGGTAGATACGTAATTTCTGTTAAAGTAACTATGGCCTACAGTCACATCACTACTGACATTTTTGACCCTTGGTGTTTTATCCTGCTAAGCCCAAATCCTAGCGCATAGCCGAAATTCTACCTTTATCATGGCATGTTTAGTTGTTACCCTATCCTTTTAAAACTTTATGCTAGTTTTAGAAAGACAACTATGATTTTCTTATATTATTAAAAATATTAATTAAGGTAATCATGACCAAACAAAAGACATATGCATTTTAAAAAAGAACTGAGTTGGTGGAGGGGTAACCGGGAAGTGGGATATTATTTGAGATGTAAATGAATGGAATGATTAAGTAAAACAAATTTAAAAATAAAATAAAATTTTGTTTGCTCTAGTAACCCTATTTTATGTGCTCCTTAGCCACAGATAGTTTGAGGCTACTATACCATAAAGCATATGGAGAACTCACACCTAGCATTGAAGAGAATTATGTTACATAGATAGCATCTTGAACAGGCAACACTCTGTAGTGTAGAAAAATCAGAAAAATAATCATTTTCTTTAATGAGGACCATGAGTATGAAGAATTCTCCTGAGTGGACAGTAGTGATCAAAAAAAATTTTAACTAGCACATTACACACATCATGAAGTTATTAAAACATACAAAATATATGCCACAAATGTGTGTGTCACACAGTGATATGTAGTGCTAAGTTAATGTCTTCATGTCTTAATCTGTGTGAGCCAAATGTGTACAGTGCTTCATGTGGTGTTGATCAGTAAAGCACCTGGAGGTGATGGCTATATAGAGCTGTATTAAATAGTGTTTGTGATAAAGGGAGAGCACAAGAGAGAAGGTGGGAGAGTGAGGGCGGAGGGAGGGGCAGAGGACGAGAGAACTGGGAATGGGCAGAGAGAAACTAAGCTTTATTTAACAAACTTACTCAGCTTATAAGGGGCAAACTGGGCTTTTTGAACCTCAAATACTTAATTCAATATTACTTCTCTGACTAACCCCACACATTACTCCCTCTCTTCCAGGCTAAAATGGCTATCACCCAGGCTTTCTGACTGATCTTGCACTAACTCTCACCCCGATTCTTCAGGACCCTTCCCTTCCCTTGCGAACAAGCCTATACACAGCTGCCAGCCAAATGTTCAGTGTGTTCTCACTTCCCTCTACCTCCCCAGCTTCAAACTCTAGAGATCTGGCTCACAGCCCCCACCCCCACCCCTACCCCTATCCCCCAAAACTCATAAGAACAATCAACCATCATTCATTCATTCTAATCCTGCCACAGTTCCTTATTTAGCACCTACTGTGTAACAATTACATTTCTAGTCACTAGAAAAGAGGACAAAGCAGACAGTGCTTCTGACTTCATAGGAAGAAAAGATAAACGAGTGAAAAAAATGCAAAGATAATTCCTGTCGGTGATGTGCATTGTGAAAAACAAGGTAATTTCTGTTCTGCTGGTTGGCTTTCTGCAAATTTATTTTATAAAACTGTGAATGACAGAAAGTAGGGATTCCAAGTCCCAAGCCTGCATATAATAGATACATTTTAGTTATTAATTAACTAGGGAAAGTATAATGAAGGAAGGGAGGGAGGGAGGGGGGAGGGAGGGAGGGAGGGAGGAGGGAGGGAGGGAGGACAGGACAGAAAGAAGGAAGAGAGGGGAGGGGAACCAAGCCTCAAACTGTGATTAAAGCTTTCATCTATAAATTCTGCTTTTCCCAGTTAGATTGTTACCAGCAAGAGCCTTGGGCCTCTGTATGGCTCTGGACTAGGAACAGTGGTCTCATCTGAAGTGAAGACATAATTCCCCTATTTTCTCACTCAAGCACCCATTGACAAAGCCATTCTGCTACTGACCTCTGTATCTATGGAGACAGGTTCTGCTTTGGGACAGCAACCAAAACAGAAGTCAGCAAGATGAAAACCTCACGACTTTAAGAATTGTGAGAAAAGCAATTTCTAGTGTAGATTACCTAAAATTATAAGAAAATTCAAATCTTTCCAAAATGTAACTAAATGCTTGGACAGTTTTTAAAACTATGTATGGCTGTGTATGACACTTGAGAACAGTGCCCACAATGGCCACAGGAGGGCATAAGATACCCTGCAGCTGAAGGCAGGCAGTTGTGAGATGCCAGATGTGGGTACCAGGAACTCATATCACAGGTACTGAGGACTCGGGTCCTCTAGGATAGCAGGTTCTTTTAACCAGGACTACATACGCCCCCTAATATATACCAATTCTTAAAAGTTCATCAAAAGTAATTTAATTTCTAATTTTAAATTACTTTATACAACTTACATGTGAATATATTTTAAACACTGCAGGATGACAAAACTCTCTAAAGTATGAAAATACAAATCTATCCCTCCTTGCATACGGATTAGTTACCACAGACCTCCAAAGACGCTGATCCTCAAACTTACTCAGCCTTGAAAACAGAATACACAATCTCCTGAACATATTCGGAATCCATAATCTTCTTACTGCTCTATTATTTTCCTTATAAGCATTTATGGAAATTTTAATTAAAATTATTAAGAACTAATGTCAGGTATGGTGGCATAAACCAGAGGTAGAGACAGGTGAATCTCTGGGAACTCAAGGCCAACTTAGTTGTCTACATACTGAGTTCAAGACCCTGTCTCAAAAAGAAAATTAATAGCAATTAGTAACAATTGAATGCCCTGTCTAAAAGATAGGCTAAGAGTTATGGTCCCTGGTTTCAAGAACACAGGTTTAGACATAATCTTATCAGAATATCTTTGGAGAAGAAGAAATAGTATTGCTTCAATAATTTTATTTCAATGTTAAAAACAAATCAACTATAAATTACTTGAATCAAGTTCAGAAGAACTGGTAACATAGAAAATACTGTGTTTAGATCACAAATCCTCTGCACTTATACAATAGATTTTGGTCAGTACTTTTATGGGACTCCTGATTGTGTAAACTAGTGTGTCTCTGATTCTTGTGCCTTCTCTTTGGGGCTCTTTATTTTATGGTTGGCTTGGCTTGTCCAACTTTCTTATGATGATTTAAATTTTATCTTATTTTTGGTTATGTTTTGTTGTTATCTCTTAGAAGCCTGTTCTAAGGGACAGAAAGGGAATAGATCTTAATAGGAAAGGAAGTGGGGAGGAACTGGACAGTGGACAGGAAGGGGAACTAATTCAAATTATATGAGAAAAGAATCTATGATTAATAAAAGGGAGGAAGGACTTACATCAAAAAAAGGATACTGTGTACAGCTTACAGTATAATTTATTTTGAATAATAACATGCTTGGCTCTTTGTTTTTAAATAAAGCAGCCCTATAAAAATTAGTCAAAAAATAAAAACTGAAGACTATTTAGCAGATAAATATTCCAACCTCCCCATCAACTGATTCAGAGACTACCTGTGCTGGCAAGTGCTCTACCATGGAGCCCCACCCTGAAAACTTAAAATACATATACTTAGAATATATATCTCATAAATGATAACTGAATCACTAATTACTCTAAAGTCTCATTATGGTGCTAGAGAGATGGTGTAGAAGTTGAAAACACTTCTTCTTGCAGAGAACAAGAACCAGTTTAATTCCTAGCACCCATATGGAGGCTCACAACTGTCCTCCACTCCAGTTCTAGCGGGTCAGACACCCTCTTCTGACCTCCATGGGCAGCAAGGCACACATGTGGTGCACTTGCACACACGTAAGCAAAACACTCACATATATAAAATAGAAAAAAAATCAATCTTTTTGAAATATTGAGTTATCTTGCACTGCTTTTTCTGAATGATAAGGTGGTTGAAAAGTTTATCTATATGGTCCTTCTAGCTCTTTAACATTTAAAAAACAAACCTAAGACATCCTAGTTAATGAGGAAGCCTGTATCTCAAAACTATTTGAAATACAAAACAACTCCAAAAAGCAAAAACAAAAAAATTGAAAGTCTTCTATATGACCAAATATAAGAGGCAGCAAACCCTATATATTTAAAGCAGATCCTTAAACTTCATGTTAACTTTAATCGTGATCATAAATGCAGTAATTCACAGCTTCCTCATTGTCTAATTAGTAGCAAATAATATAACTAGGCTGCTAACAACCTTGGAAATAATCAAATGAAAAACTACTAAAGCCCAGATCTGTAGAATAGCATTATGCAGTTTCCAGGGACACAGAAAGCACAGTACATCTGCACCACCATTTCTCATGCATAACCACAACAACTGTACCTGTACACTTAAATAGATGGTGGATAGATGGATGGATGGATGGATGGATGGATGGATAGATAGAACACAATTGACAGTTTGTTAAACCCTATTTATAGAAGCAGAAAAATAAGTCATGACTTATTTAAAAGGTTTAAGCTTTTCTTTTTTATAGTTAAAAAATTTTAAAGCAGAACATGAAAAATAACTGATCAGATTAAGTGCTTACCCATACAAACCTGATGATCTAAGTTTGATCTTTAGAATCTGCATACAGATGGAACACAACTCCACAAAGTTTTGCTCTGACAGCCACACCCACCCTCTTACTGGCCACACTAATGAGACATTTGTTAAAGCACAAACTTCTGGAATGTAAATACTACCCATTATAACTACCAGGTACATTACAAGCCAAAAACAATGCATTGACTTAGAAAGCCTTATTTATGTGCCAACAACCTTTAGGCAAGACACTACTTTCACAATAAGGAACAGAATTCATGCCTAGAAGCTGACTTAAAATTAGTATTGTTTGGCAACTGAATGGCTATGATTTTCAAGGACAGTCCCTTAGCTGCCAGAATAGGACACTTATAACCCTAAACACATAACTTCCATGCTTCTATAGAAAAGAAACATTTTAAAAACTTGTTAGTCTTATAGATGCCATCTAAGTAATGAGAATAAATGACTATTACAAAAAGCAGAAAAATGTTTTAATAGCTTCCACACATGATACTCACATGCTAAAACTTCTCAAGATAAAAGTTGCACAAATCGTTCTCAAAATATTTTCAAAATATTTCAAAATCTGTTCAGTATTTTTGCTAATTATAGAAAATACTTAAAATGCTTCGGCAACACAAATATTTTATTAATCAAAAAGCTGGACAAAATAGTGTCTGAACAACCTAAGAAATAACTACTGCTTCAATCGTTGAATTTTAAGTTCCAGAATCTTTTCTTATAGAAATGTTTCAGCTCATCTCAATGCAGAAATACTATGTAATGGTGATCTAAACTATATTCTGACAATAGTACTACTAATAATACACCATTATTCTTTTTGTTTGTTTGTTTGTCTGTTTTTTGAGACAGGGTTTCTCTGTGTAGTCCTGGCTGGCCTGGAACTCACTTTGTAGACCAGCCTGGCCTCAAACTCAGAAATCCGCCTGCCTCTGCCTCCCAAGTTGCACTGGAGGGATTATTAATCAGGGATTAAAGGCGTGTGCCACCACTGCCCGACCCATTATTCTTTTCTAAAAATACACGACAAGAATTTCTCAGAGGAAAAAAAAAAGAATTTCTCAGAGGATATAGTAATCCTTACCTTAAATTCCTGTTGGCCTAATAAAAAGACACAGCTAATTCAAAATACTCAGCATATACTACAAATGTGGTTTAGAAACTGAACGTCATCAGCTCATATCCACAACACAGGAGAGCTAACAAACACTGATTATAATATGGTATAAAATTCTATGCACAAAGCTATTTTTTATATAAAAATCTCTGTTTAATTCCACAATTATCATTTATTTAGAATATTTAAAACACTGTTAGCATTCGAAGACAGAAGGATGAAGAAATATGGAACTTTCCATTCAGACTCACTAAAAGTCAGGTATAAATGAAGGATAACAGATGGAGACCTTCTGAGTTTAAGAATCATAAAAGAGAGATGGAGTGGCACTCAGGAGGCCAGGGGATTCCCAAAAGTTCAAGACCAACCTTGCCAGGCTGGCCTGGGCTACAGAGTAGTTTGTTTGAGACTGTCTCAAAACAAACATACAAACAAGAAATAAAGGAAGAATAGGTATAAGGTGTTCCTCACCTTTAACCCCAATACTGGGGAGACAGAGGCAGGCAGGCCTCTGTAATTCAAGGCCAGTCAGGGCTACATAGTGTCTACAGACAAGCAAACAAACTCAAGAAAGGTCATTTCTTTCCTGGCAGGACTGAAGTAGAGGTGAGAGTGGAGTGGGGGAGTGGGGAGGGTGGAGGCAGGGGTGGTGTGATTTTGAATTTCCCTCTTATCTACTCCAAGCTACCAAAAGCATAGAGCAGCAAAAGTCTTTGTATAAAAATAATCATTATACAAAGCTCAATAAATGATTATATAATTGAAGATATTTAAAACAAAGCCATTAGTTTGTTCAAAAATTCAGAAACTTGAGTTTAGGTTTTCCACATTTAAACTTTCATTTGCATAACGATAGAAGACTCAAATCATGGCATTTACTCTTACTTTAAATACTTCCTAATTTTTTAAACCATGGGATACATTTTCCTGATAACATACCTACATATCAGACATATTTTTGATATTTAAGAATTCACATTTAATATAATTGACATAAAAACTACAATGTTTTACTAAATAAATATGATAGGAAATCTTACTGCATTGCATCAATCTGAGAGTATAATACAAAAGCAATGATGTACATCCAAAAGAATTACTAATCATAGCAATGTTGAAAGGAGAGTGAAAATAATTGTCTTAAAACTTAACTGAGAAAAATCCAATGCACTTAAGGCGCTCTGTTTGTTCAAGATACTGTAACAGAGTCATGTCTTTAAAATCAGGATGACAACAAGCAAAAATAAATAAATATAGATAAATAAATAAAGATAAATAAAATAAGTATGGGCCTCCAATGTACTATTATAATAATCTTTTTATAATTTTCTATATATGAAATAAATAAATAGAACTGATAAAAATAATTCAAATTATCTAGACTGTCTACAAAACTACTTAGGCAACCAAGTTACATAAAAATATTTTTTCTTAATATCTGTTGTGTTTAGAAATAAGCTTCTCAAATGCAATCCAGTTATAGGGGGATCCACTATCATAAACAGTGATATAATCAACAAAGATACTACAGAGACTGTTAAGTCTAAATCCTAAAACAGTTTAAAAGCCTACAGAAAATAAGAATAATGACTCTCAATTCACCAAAAATAGAGTTTTGTTACTGTCCTTATATACAAACAACTGAATGAGGCCAGGGACTAGGAGGGGCAACTCCATGTCTGATTAAAGACCCAGGGCTCAAACTGGGGAAGAACAAACCGTATCAATAGTAAGGATTACTCTTTTAACTTTTTCTTTCTGGTAATAAAAGAGGCACCCTAAACATAGGTTAAGTGTCTAAGTAGAAAGAAACATAAAGAAGTCCGTTGGGATGGGAGGGACTACAGAGCATCCATCAACATTTCCTTGAAAAGGCCTGCCAGGCTCTCAGAAGTTACACTTAAATAATGTGACCCTTTCCCGAGAGGACAATAAGGAGACAGATTAGACCCTTCAAGAAGTGATTCATCCCTGGACACGCATGGCAACAGGGGATCCTACATAAAGCCTGGACCTTGTGTGTTTGCTTAAGCCGCAGCACAGCTCTCTGTAGCCCTTTAAGTGGGAAGTCTTTATAAGGTACCTAAAAATCACAGGACAAGTGACTATGGCAGGCTCCTAATGGAGTGATAAACACACACGGCTCCACGAAGACTGTAAGGAGCACCTGCTCTCCTCTCCATGTCTAATCAAAGGATGATCTGTGCATGGTCTGCCTGGGCCCTTTTAGAAGACCACTCATCTGACTTTGATTCTGAAAAATACTTAATCCCAAGCAGTAAGATAAAACAATGGAAAGCAGATTTTAGGAGAAAAGCATCTCACACCAACAACTCCAGAGGAAATGCAATCTGAAAGAGACCACGAACTCTGCAAGTACTCGGAGCTCTCCTCTCCCTAACAAGGAGGCTACAGTAAAGAATGAGGGTCCGTAGGGGCCACAGATCACACAACCAGATATAAAATCATCGAAGGGGGTAGTCTCAAATTTTAAATAACCTCCTACTTCCAAAATCTCAAAATGAACCATCCTAACTAAAGAGCTGCGTCTTGCAAATAGCTTCTGCCACCACTGCCTTTCATTTCGTGAGGAGGGGAAATAGCACGAGCAGAGCAGCGAGTGCCCTTCGTCTCCTGTGAACCTCTGCTGGCTCCCCAGAGTAAGGTGGCACCTCCACAAGAGGCAGTATGCTGCGCTTCCCCCTCCTACCTGCAGATGGAGTTAGACAGTGAAAGAGACTGCTTAGGGCCCAAGAGCATCTTAGGCTCTCAAGCAGACTGGCAGGAAAATGAAGCCACAGAAACCCCGTGCTTCCAGAAAAAAAAAAAAAAAAAAAGGCAAATGTAGATGCTGCTGCTTTGAAAATACCGTAGAATTCTAACCTAGTCACTGGCCCACCATATTTTCAGCACAACACACAAAAGCTAATGAGAAATGGCTTCAGATAACTACTGATAAATGAAGTTTAAACCCCACCCTCTCTCCCACAGTCAAGTCTATGTCCCTAATAGGAGGCAGGGTGGTAAAATGCCCTCTCCTGAATGAATTTATATTCAAGTTGCTCTCCCGTCTGTAGCGCCTTGCTGTTGCCTGGAAACAGGAAACCCTTCCCACCTACATGCTTCCTGACTACTCCCCCATGTCTCCCTCTTTCAGCTCAGTGCAGGTACCTGGCCATGCTTCCGGATACTGTTTATCTTAAAGAGTGACTCTTTCTAACACAGAGCAGCGGCATAACTGCTTAGACAGCACACTAACTAGCCACACAAAGGAGTACTGATGACGAGCTTATTCAGACAGAACCGAAAACACACACTTTACCAAAGAGTTTAAAATAGCACACGTTCATTGTTCATTAAAACAAATAGGCTGAATAAAAACAAAAACCAAACAACAACAAACAAAAACAAAAAAAAACCCAGAAGTTTGGGATTTTTGTAACCCACTCTTTGAAAGCCTTACCTCCTTGCGATAAGGGAGGGCATGGCCCCAGTCTTCCCAGTGCCTCCTCACGACTCACCTCACCAGCTGTTAAGCCTTTATAAGTCCTTACCTGCTTTCTACTCCCTTTGCTTCCAATGCATTTCAAGCATTGATTTTCATTCACCATTACTACATCAAAATGACTACATCTTATTATCAATTACTTAGAAAATACTATGTGCCAAGAAGTATCAAAGCCATTTGCACATCTTTTCTCAGTACTCCTTACACTATTCCTATGCACTAGTAGTCAATGAGGCAAGTACTACAATTTTCGCACTTTACAGGTGATGATACTGATGTTTATACAATTTAAGTAATTTTCTCAAAGACTAGTAAGCCTGCAGTGCCTTCTAGGAAGACAGGAGAACAATTTTTTCCTTTTCAACCCTACCTTCTTTTTTTTTTCCATCATTTTTCCCATCGCAAAACACTTTCAGACAAACATATGGACCAAGTGCGGCTTCCCTCTAGCCAGCTGAGTCCATTGTGCTCTACACCCAAACCAACACCACACTAGTCCATCTGTCTCACCTTTACCACAGGCTAGGGCCTTAAGGTTCCATCCTTGGTGCTTAATTAATAAGGCTTACAAGAAACAAGCATATGCTTTTCAGAGATGTTGTAGAAATAAGTATCTTCAAGCTGGGAATGTGAGTCTGTGACCCTACACCTAGCAGGCACAAGGACCTGAGTTTAATCAACAGCATTATAAAAACAAACCAATTAATAAATATCTTATGTTGATATGTCTTTAAGAAATTTTAGGAAAAAAATAACAAGTTAAGTTTGGTCAGTGTCTTGTAACCACAGACTTAGGACCCTAATGCTAATACAAAAAACAAACAAACAAACAAACAAATGAAAACCAAAATAAAACAGGTAACTGCATAGATAGATCAATAAATCAACTGGCTGATCAATCCTCTGAATAGTGAGTTGTACCTTAAAACTACTAAAAAAACAGAGTAAATTTGCACCACAGATTTACTCAGTGTCTAATTTTGTTCAATTAACATTCCCTGTTAATAATTCTATAAATCATTTAAATTAAGGATTTTATATATGTGCAACAGAAAACAAGCTGTATATACACATACCTTAGACCACTTAAAGACTTCAAGAGAACACTAAAACTTACGAATTGTTCCAAGGACAGAGACTTAGTGAACCCCTAAGCTGAAATTAACAGCCGCTGAGTAATTTCAGGCAGCCTGTCCTCTAGTTAGAAGGAAGTAGAGACTAGAAAGATGGCTCCATGATTAACAGCACATACTGTTCTTGTAGGGGTCAGAGTTCAGTCCCCGGCACCCATGTGAGGAGGCTCATAACAACCTATAACTCCAACTCCACTTGTTTCCATGGCTCTCTCTGGTTTCCATGGGCACTTGCACTCACCTACATATACCCTGATGTCCCGCCCCCAGTCCGACCCACCCCCTACACAAGCATAATTTAAAATAAAATAAATTATTTTTAAAAGGAAATTACTCCGAAAGATACAGGCAGTGTTTTGATTCTTGAATATACTTAAAAAAAAAAAAAAAAAAAAGACCACTCAACATTTGTGTGAGCAAAAATCACAAAATTACAAGCTAACAATCTAGACAGGCCTGGGTTCTATTACAGTCTTACAATCATGAGCAAGCTTCCACTGTCCTGTTGACATCTGTGGAGACGTCAGCAACAGCACACTAACAACAGGTGGCTGTGGGAGCCAACTGGGAGTGTGGATAGGATAGCATTACACACATTTGGTTTGTTTCATTCTTTTTCTCAACTTTTGTTTTCCTGATCCCCATAAGATTTTTATTCCTCATCACACTTTAAATTGTCAAACTTACAAGGAAGTCTTGGCACCAGCCTTCCCATCTTGAATAGATGCTTCATTTGTCAACATTTCATTTTAAAGTCTTGCTAAGCAACTATTTACCAAACTTTTGAGACAGCATGTTACTCAAAGATTACATGACTATTCAAATTATTTAAATTAGATAGTATCACCCAATGAAATTAGTACAATGACCAATATTACATACACTGTAAGCAGATCATCAGAGATAAGACAACTTCTGTTACTTTTTTATTTTTGATTTTTTTTTTAAGAAGTCTTTGCTCTCTTGCTGTGCTGCCCAGCTGGGGCACTAATGAAACAGACACTAATATTCAGACAATTTCAGTTTTAAAAAAAAGTCACATTCCCTAGGATAAAGAGGATCAATCAAACCCTAGGCGTTCAAGCTGTCCAGGAATACATGCAAAAGAATGTCATATGAACCTTACCTGGTGATTACAATATTTTCTAAATTTAGTAATGGCTTGTAATTTGCCATATAAATAAGTAGTATCTATCTTCAGAGTGGTGAGGAAAGGGAACGTGAAGAAGAACAATGAGAAATTACCTGTTTCGGCTGTAATTATACAACAGAAAAGATAAAGAAAAAATTCTTTACAAGACACTTTACCAAGCTTATTGATTTCAAAGTGTTTGGGTGATGAATTTATCCAAGACAGAAGTTTGGTTAAGTCACCAAAGTCCATATGAGTACAGACACCTTTTGTGTCCTGCCATTTCTCTGTGGGTTTACAGGAGGAATCTTTGGTTCTAACACACCATTCATTTTATCTCATTTTAAAATCTGAAACAAGTCTAATAGTGGCTAGACACGTGTGTCTCAGATCTGAGTGGAAACTCTGACAACAGCCACTCTTGGTCTACCTCCCTCCTGCAGGAGAGCCTTGTCGGTTCACAGTGCCCTCTACAGCCCTGAATCACTTTCTGAGGAATAAAAGTTTGGTAATATTGAAGGAAAAGGGAACGAGAGTCAAGAAGTATTCTTAGGCACTCAGTTTCATCTCCAATTTGTGTTAATGATGGAGACTTAAAAGTTTGATTTTAAATATCGCTGGCTGTTTTCCAGTTCGTATTCATACACTAATTGGAAAGTATGCTAACAAAGAACTGCTTTTATTTTACTTTCCTTGCTGTTTACTATCATATGCAGCACTGAGCTAGCTGTTGAAAATACAGATAGCATGGCTGGTCCTTATCCTTAATAATTTCCAAAGAATCACAGAGACATCTTCTGTGTGGTGTATGCATGTTCCTGTGTGTCCACATTGGTGTGCATGTGGCTGCCAGAGATGACAGCAGGACTCTCTCCACTGTAAGCATGAGCAGGCATACCTACCTTCTTACCTGGTTTTTATACGGATACTGGGGTCTGAGCGGAGGCCCTTGTGTTGCACAAGAATCACTTTTACACACTGACCCTTTCCCCCTGCTCCTCACCTCCATTTTAACAATCATTAAGAACATATATTTACTTGAAATTATGTTTCTTCACAGATCTATCTAAAGCTGATACATTGCAAACAGTGAAATACCAAATACCCAAATGTAATTTATCAGGTGAATTTACCAGCGAGAGGATGCTGGGCAATAAATCTGAGTCCTTTATTGGGTGCCAGATCCCAGATTAGTTATTTAACTTTTCTGCTTCTCATTTTACTTGTTTCTAAAGTGAAAATGTTTACAGTTTTACAGACTCTGAAAGATTCTTAGCTATTTATGTTGCTTACTTCATACCAAGGACTCAGTAGTTGATAACTAATAATAAATCAAAACATAGAAATATATAATCTGGAAAAATGTAACTATACTAATGAAGATCCTGAAATTTTTAAATTAAGATTATCCCAGATGACCACACTATTTATTTCCTATAAAATGTTGAAACTAAATTAACAAGACGTGACACATGTGTGTGTTTATTTTTAACACCTACACAACATTGTAATATTTCATTATTTGTACTTTTATATAGAAATAGATTATTTAACAAAGTCTTCAAGAATACTTAATCCTGCTGAAAATAATTATCTGATTCTTTTGTGATATTGTTTGAATTAATGTAAGTGCATATTAAAGGATCATAATTTTGAAGCACTGAGAAACAGCTGCATTAATGCAAGTTAATTACTGTGAATGCGACCTCATTCTCACAAGGATACAAGATGGAATATAGTATCATTGTTTTCACTAGGCTAATCTGTTTAAGTTGAGATAATATTGAAAACATTAATTTCAAGCTTGCTAAAATTTTTAAATAGACAAGAAACCAAATGTATTGGTGCAGTGATAGTAAGCTAAAGGTACAGACTGCTTCTGAAGACAAAATTAACAAAAAGATGGCTCACTTAATATCATCTAGTGGAACTTTTCTGACGTTTTACATTCTTTAGAATGAATATTTAATGTAACAAGAGAGGTAAATCAGTGTAAAGAAAAAATTACCTTCTTTAGGCATACTTCAATAGACATAATTTTTTATTTGAATGGCTGATAATTTAAATGCTACTTTTAAAATCAACCTGTTTATATGGTTGTATATTAAACACTGAAATGATTATAGCACATAGATGTTAATTTTAACCTTTTAAAAGAGAATGTGTAAACACAGTAATGATCGGAAGGTTTCAAATAAAGGAAGAAACATATTGAGAGTTTACTTGCAATTATAAAGCATTTAGCTATAAAGGGTAACTAATATGCAATTATTGTGATATATGAGAATTCTCCTATCCATCCCAGGAATTGCTTTCTCTAAAGGGTGGTTTAATAAGTGCCAACACTCAACAAATAAGATATTAACAAACCAACAAACAAACAAACGTTTTGGTCTATTTTAATAGATATGTGTAACAAATTCACTATGCATTTTTGAGGACCAAAGAAGGAATTAACTGAATACTGAATTTGGAAAAGTTCGGGAGTCGGTCAGATATGGTTGTTCAGGAATACCTGCATATCCTAAGGACCATAATGAAGCTGATATACTTCTGGGTTGTAATTTCCCATATACAAAACAATTTCTTGATAAAATAAGCACAGTTGTCATTTCAGAAAAGGTTAATGCCCTGCACCACTATAACAAGCAGGAAGAGCTACACAGATGAACTAATGAACTCCATCCAGTAGGTTAAAGGATGCACACTCGTGCACACATACATCCCACATATCCACAGACTGTGCAGGAAAAAGACTTTACAAGCAAAAGCCTCTAAATTAGGACCAGAAAGGCAGGTCAAACACTTTTCTTGACAACACTGACAACTTCTTAAACTTGGGAGGCCAGAGCACAACCAGAGACCAAGGATTTGCTTCTCAGTAAATTTCCACAAGAGTAACCAGTTGACTTTAAGGGAATAAGACACAAAGAAACTGCTATGGACATACCCTTAGGAACTTTGTAAGGAAAACTGGCATCTTAGGAGATAACATGAAAAAATTAGTCTGATACAATTTTTGGTACACAGTGACTAATAAGCTGCCTAACAATGTTATTAAGAATTTTATCGTAGAGTACAGGTAAGTAGCATTTTTAGGATAACTTTGATAGAAAATCAAAGGTCAAACAGATATCATGTAAGTAGCTGTAACACTGTTAAATGGCCGCATGTTATGATCTGAAGGCGGCTGTATGTGACTGCTGGAGCCTATTTGCTTAAGCTTGGAGCAGAGGCATATTTACATGTATTTCAAAAGCCCCTGAAGGAATATAAAGGGTCAGCCCTATAAAGAAGGTCTTTAAAAGTTCGAGAATGAAAAAAGGTATTTATTGAACTAAATAGACTGGATAGAACAGAACACCACAGAAGAGTAAATTGGTGAGTCACACTGTCCTCAGGGATTTCTCCAGAATTCAAAAGAAAAGAATAGGGCAGGTAAGATAGCTTAGAGCTGAGGTCTATTCCCTGAACCCACCTAAAAGTAGAAAGAGAGAACTGATTCCACAAAACTGTTCTCTGCCTCCACATATTCCCTATGGCATGCATGCCCATCCCATACAAATCACATTTACAAATAACAAAGAAAGAAAGAAAACCACACATATAAATAACAAAGAAAAATGAAAGTTTAAAGGGATCAGCAATATAGCTCAGCAGGTAAAGGCACTTGCCACCAAGCCTAGCAGCCTGAGTTCAACCCAAATGGTTAAAGAACTAGCCGACCCTTCCATATGCATGCTTTTAACCCGTATTCTTTATTACACACTGGGCTGGAAATATGGCTCAGCATTTAAGAACACTGAATATTCTTAAAGAGGTCCTGAGTTCAACTCCCACCCGCACATATAGATATAATTGATGTTAAATAACTGTGTTAAAAATAAAGAATAAAGGTAAAAAAAAAAAAAAAAAAAAAAAGCTGAAGTAGAGGAATTGCATCTATTTCCATCTACCTGTTAGCAATCCCAAAGGACAACAGAGAGGTTTGAGAGTTGTGATCAGAAAACAACACAGTTGACAATTTGATAAAAACACTATCCACATGAAAACAGCCATAGAATACTGAGAAACAACCTAGAACAAAGGCACCTAAGAGGTATCGAAGGGAACATTTTAGTAACATGAACAGATCCTCTTAAAGTTTCTCAGTAATGACGGGGTGAAGAGAGGGAAGGGAGAAAAGAAGAAAATCCAGACTTGTTATGCAGAATCTTTTCTATGCTTATCAACCTAAAATGTTCAGGAAACAAAACAGGAAAATAAGGTTACCTCCCAGTTTCTCTCATTTCAAAAACTACAGACACCTATAACTTCACACAACGTTACAAAAAATTTTTTTAATATGAACGTTAAAAATAAAAACCACAAGGGGCTGGAGAGATGTCTCAGCGGTTTAAGGAACACTGACTGCTCTTCCGGAGGTCCTGGGATCAACTCCCAGCAACCACATGGTGTCTCACAGCCAACTATAACGGGATCTGATATATTCTTCTGGCATGCAAGCATGCATGCAGAGAACTCAAACATAAATAAATAAACATTTAAAAATAAATAAAAATGAAATCACAAAATAGCAAACAAATGCATATTATGCAAATCAGACCAGCAAATAAACAGAAAGTTTAAGAAAACTAATCATCCCTATAAAATTCTAGAAAGTGCAAAAAAAAAATTAACAAACTTAAGATACAAGTATAAAAAGTACTAACTATTCAGAGTCCCATTAAGGTCAACTTATGAAATGACAGTGAAAAACAGCTGTGTCTAGAGCCATAAAGCAAATGCAAACTAAGATAGCACACAAAGTTGACTTTCAGGAATGTGAAACTGTAAGGCAGACAAATGGAAAGAGAAAGCAAGTAGAACACAGACAAAAGGAACCAAGTAGAAAGCCATCAGGTGAAGTTCACACTGTCAAAAGGAGGGCTCTTCCATGAGTAACAACAGTCACTGATTCTATACATTTAACAATATAGCTCTGAAATATATAAAGACGAAAACAAAGGCATAGTGCATAGCAACCTGACGAATCAACTGAGGTACTTTACTTCTAACCATAGTAAATGAAAAGAAAGATCACCAGTATTACAAAGGATGCAGATAATATTCAAATCAAACTATATAATAGACATGATAGTAACATAAAAGATATAAGCACTTTGAATCCCTGGAAAAAGGACTGCCTTTGCAGCTAGGTGTGGCAGTGCATGTCTATAACCCTACACTTGGAAAGTATATGAAAAGTTCAAGGTCAACCTTGGCTCCATAGTGGGTTCAAGATTAGCCTTGTACTACATGAGACCTCTGTCTCAAAAATACACCAAATAAAGAGGCTGGCAATGTGACTTAGCAATTAAAGGAATGTCTCACCAAATCTGGTCACCTGAATTCAATATCCAGAATTCACAGAGAGGAAAGGATCTCCACATGCACACACACACACACACACACACACACACACACAACAAGTAAATGTAATAGAAATTGTTTTCAATACAAAAACAAAACCAAGATGTGTCACATAGAAATCGGACAGACCCCAGTACAAAAAGTATATTTAAAAAAAAATCCCTATTAGTTTGTTGCAGCCCACAGTTGCTCACATAGTGACTTAAATTCGTCGTAAAATGGCATAAAGATATTAAACTGGGAATTTTAAGCCATACTTCTAGAAGCAAATTATAAATTTTTGAAACATTTCAAAGTGTGTAACACTGATCGTACTACCTTCAAAAATTTGCAACATGCTATCAAAGTCTGACCCATAAGAAATACTGAATCAGACAAGCATAGGGAATAGCTGAGGAACCTGGACTTCACTTGTTTGCGGCTAAGCACATACCCCTCTTCTAACAAGCACTTAACAGCCTAGGACCCTCCTCAGAACACATCCACACACAACCTCTCGGAACAATGTACCTAGAATCCTCTTAGGTCCCCAAGCTGTATCTGCACTCTAAGCAACAGATTACGTTTCTCCTCCCCTTAAGGACCATATTAAATGGGCCTCCACATGTATCCAGATACAGAGTAGGAAGGCTCATCTGGCCTGAACTGCTATTGGTACACGTACAGTAAGACAAAAATGTGTCCTAAAAGTGAGCTTTTAGGGAGAATGCCCTATTTATCTTCTTATAGCTATGGATATCTATACATGCATATTATTGAAATCAGATGCGTTGCGGGAAGAGATGTGAGCAAAGGCTTCTTTTACCTGGGCCTGTCAATCAAAATAGAAACCACCCAAACTACAGCTCCTATTAAGCAAATTTTTCCTTCCTCTGAACCCTATTTTTAAAAAGTCCAGGCAATAACCTCAGAGCCCTTGAGGACTGTCACTTGGTCATTCACAAGGTGTATTTCTTTCTGATCAGCGCCATCACCTCACTTTGAATAAAATGTTCTTACTACTTTTACAATGTGTGTTAGCTTTTACTGTAATTTCTTGAATAAGAAGACTAGAATCGGGAAGACACCAACCCAGATTCCCATTTCTGTATGTTATGGGAAAATTTGATTTACCTGGGAATTATTTATTGGTAACAATAATGCATCAGATGTCATCTCAGAGAATAATAAATAAGTTTGATAATAAATTCTTTCAAAATATAAACAGGGGGAAAGAAGGAACAAGAAAGAAGAACTCAGGAAAGGGAATCTATTAAATTCATGAAGAACAGGAGATGGACACAGGAAGTACATACCTAAGAAGACAATGTTAGCAAGACGCTTCCTCCAAAACAATAAAGCTTACATGAAATAGAAAGTGTGCTCACAAACTATAATTTATTAAAGCTGACCAAAGGAAAAGCAGAAAATGCAGCAATAAAGAAAACTGAAAGCAGTTGTCAAAGATATACATGCTGAAGGCATGCCATGAGGCCTGGGGTAGTTTTGCAGAAGTTATGATAAACATTCAAAATAAACAATTCCCAGGTAAATCAAATTTTCCCATAACATACAGAAATTACCGGAAACCATCCAGACTGAGACTCAGTAGAGCAGTAAAAATAGCAAAGATGACTTACTTTCCTATCACACTTCAAGACAGATGTAAAATCCCTAAGAACAAATTTTAAAAGACTAAAACTGTTAAGAATAACATCAAAGTGCCAGGTGATAGTGGCACAGGTCCTCAATTGCAGCACTTGGGAGGCAGACACAGGCGGGTCTCTGAGTTCTAGGCCAGCTTGGTCTACAGAGCAAGTTCCAAGGCAGCCAAAGCTACACAGAGAAACCCTGCCTCAAAAAACTCTGTCTCAAGAAACCAAAACACAGAACAAAAAAAAAAATCAAAGTTATGTAAGGATAGTTGGAAGCAGAACATTTACCACTGGAGTTCACTCCATTAACAGAGTAAAAAAAAGAAAACACAATCAGATCAACAAATTTACAGGACCATGTATTCACCTAAAAGGTCTTAGCCAGGGATAAGCTTTCCTTCTTTACATGATAAAAGGGGACAGGGAACACATTTTTAAAACAAAACTGTGCATAGTATCGATATAAATACTAATTGATCAAAACACATAAAAATATGTAACTCAAGATGGACCACACTTGACATACCAATGACTGTACTAACCAAACAAGAAGCCAAAGACTGAATAGGCCAGCATGGATATCATCAGTCATACTGATTCAACTTTTTGTAAGGACGAGGGACAAAAGCAGAGAAAGAAACAAAGACACTCAAGCAACTAACTTTTAGCAATAATAAAAGTCCACAAGGTAGCCAGATGATAAATGTTTGGTTTTCTTTTCAATCATACAGAATAATCAATGAAAAGATATGGCTATACACAAATCCCTTTCATCATGACAACAAAAATTAATAAGTATATGAGAATAAACTGGAGAAGAAATGTGTAAGATTTGAAGTAAGGGGAGTCATCCTGAGGTTGGGAGGAAGAAGACTGAATAAATGGGATCAATGTTCCCAGAAAGTCAGCCATTTTATGACAGCTTCCTCCTAATTATTCGATTAATTTACATGTAATCCCGATAAATTGTAATTATAATATTTATTCTCAAGAAGTGATTTACATTCATTTGGATGAATTTTTAAAGTGCAAAAGAGTAATTGAGAATGAGTGTACCATCAGATAGCAAGAGGTGTTATAAACCTACTTGACAATCTTATATTTCCACAGAAATAGAAAAACAGACTGATATAACAACATAAAAGTCCAAACACTGACTCAAAAACATCTCCTTTTGATAAATAAAAATCATTTACTTAGAAGTGAAAGAAGGGCTGAAAATTGCTTTTTTGACACACAAACATATACACATATGCACACGTACATAGACAAAATAATTATAGGCATAAAGGAGCAATTCGATATTAGATAAGCAAAGGATATACGAACCCATACTTTCAGGGAACAAAACTGTCCAATTAACAGATGAGTGTTCAGTCTTATAGGTCATTGTAAAACTCAAAACTACATTTCACATCTCAGACTAGAAAAGCTAAAAGGAAGATGATAGTAACTAACTAAGCTTGTAAAAGTAAAGGAAATGGAGCCTGCTGTGGTGCTGCACACCTTTAATCCCAGAGAAAGCCATCTCAAACAACAAACAAACAAATAAAGTGAAGGGAAATAGTGCCAGTGTTCTGCTTTTCTCGTGTGAAACTGTCTGAGGAAACACATCCAAAGGGTTCTATGAAACAAACACTTAACTAGTAAGTAAATAGCATAAGAATCAAAAATGGGAATAACTTTTAAGGATTCATTCAGTATACTGAGTGTCTAATGCATTCCAGCCCTGCAGCAAGCACTGCAAGTAAAAGCAGACAAAACAAAGGTTCTTGTTTCCATAAAATTTCATTTCCAGTTGGTAAGGCAGGCTATATGAACATAAACAATTAAAAGATTTTTAAGTTACAATAATTATTAAATACTAGATTATAAAAACAGAACCATTTTATTGTTAAATGCATTGATCTTTGTCAAAAGAAAGAAAACAGTGTTTTATTTTCTCTATAATAGTTTAGTTTGGGGGAGGTATGCTTAAAATATTTAACCTTCTGAAATGCCTGATAAAAGTTCCTAAAAAGCCAAACTACAATGACTGACAAGAAAGCATAGACTTCTCAGCAGAAATGTAGACACTCTTGAGGCGTCTGTACCCCTACTACAGGACAAGTGGCCTTCTGTGTGGTCCTGTGAGGTGAAGCTAAAAGCCATCCTGGATTTCCCAGAAGTGGTGAACAAGTTCCATGGATCCAGAGTAGACAAGGCAGGAGGGGGTCCTCAGGATACAAATGCTGGGACCCTCAGCTGAAATACCCTCTCACAAGTAACTGCTGCCAACATCAGCTCCTCTCCTGAGCTGCTCACACCCACTGAACCCTCCTGAACCTAAGAACTTTATAAGGACAAGAAAGTCAAGTCAAGCAGACCTCAGTCTGTCTGCTCCCTTAAATATTTTCCATATTAAATATTTATTAAATAAATCCACATAGGAAACCACCCCCATATTTTGTAAGATGAAAAAACCCACTGATTGCTAGCTCTAACACACAGTTCATTTTATAAGGAAAGATAACCTCAAATATAGGCCCTGTGAAAATTACACTGCATTTGATTAAAATATCCTATAAAAGGCTGAAGAATGTGAACTCTTTTCAGATTACATACTGCCATTTCAAGAGAAATATAAATCTGAAAAGCATTCTTTGGTATGGACCTTTTCTTTATCTTCATTTTAAAATCCTTAATCTTAAAAACATATAAGTCTAGTTATGCAAAAAGTGGGTTCCAAGCTTTAAAATATCTTCCCTTTTTTTAAAAAAACTCTCGATATTTCTTTAAAATATATTCACAAATATATTTTAGATGTTAGTTTTTTTTTTAATTATACCCCACTTAGTTACAATGTCTAAAACAAAACAGGTAACACAAAATACTTTTTTGATTATTTGTACTGTATAGGTACAACTATCAACATATTAAATGTCCATTAGTCTAGAGCAATGGTTTAGACTGTAAAGGGCGATTATTCTATTAGGGCTCTCCACATCTGCCCTCTATAAAACACATGGCCAAGGCATGAACACCAAGTAAAGCAAAACTTCCCTTAAAGCAAGTGTGTTTATTTGATCACACAATTTCAGAACCAAATCAACAAGTGTTTTACGGGTTCATGCTCATAAGGGATTGCATGTGTGTTTATTTGAACGTAATCGCACTGAAATAAACACAGCTGCGTTTATTTCAATGTGTGAGAATCCAGATCTACACGTCTGTACAGGAATGAATCATGAAGCTATGCCTTAGTACATGGAAACGTGAATAAGAAACAGTGCAGAGCAGTTACTTTTTCTCAAAATTTACAACTAAACTCATGGTTAGAAGAAATCTCAGGAAAAAGTACAACTGTAGTCAAGTACAACTCGCACTATCAAGTCTTAAAAATATTGTTTATATTTTTGAAAAGAGTAATATAAGTGTGAAAAATAGTTTGAAAAATAAGACCACAAAGAACAAGCAGAAAATTTACATGGAGCTTCCACTCAAACTAAACAATCATAAATTTTAGACATTTTGAAAATAAATTAAAATAAGGTCCTCCATTTTGCTCTCTTTTGTCTCATTCTTCCTCATTCCTTCCTCCTAAGAAGGAGTTTGAGTAAAATATAGACAGCACTGTCTTTGAAGCCATACAGAAGCTAGAATGAAAACTTACCCCACAGCTTCTTTAGACCTACCCATACTAACTCGCCCGTTTTAAGGACTATATATTCATTCTAGCCTATTAGTCAGCATGACTGGCTTGTCTCCCGCTGATGCTATTCCCAGATATCCATTATAAGTAATTCTACTATGACTAGCCAAATACGGTCTTTGCAACATCTGAGTTTCTCTGGGGTAGATAACTAGATGGATTCCTACAGTTTTCAACCTTTGCTGAATGTTGGCAAATGCTCCCCTAAGGGATTGCATCAACTTTCAGTAACATTTAAAATAGATTCTACATAACCAGGACAATTTATCCCAAACAGTTTTCAAGGATCTCAATGACAAAATTTCACTTACTTTGTAATCTATAACACTCAAGATACAGACTATGCAATCTTCCTTTCATGTTTGGTTTGATCCACTTAGCTTAGCTAGTACTGTGGCCCCTAAACAAGTGACTTCTGCTCTCTGTGAAACTGTGAACACTAATATCTAGTGTACTAGATATTACTATTTGTTTAGTTTTGCTGACTAGAGGGATAATACTAGCATTCAGCGGGTAGAAGTTAATAATGCTGTTAAATTTTCTATAATGCAAAAGATATCCCCAACAAGAAGCAACTTCCCAAAACAAACTGTCAGGAATATCAGCGATGCTTCAGTCTCCTGCTTTTGCCAATGTCATTATATGTGTAAGAAAACTGTTTATTCTGCTGCGTTTCTATTTACTTTTCTGAAGGGTATTGAGAGAAACGTTGTTCAGTGTTCACTGAGGGCAAGTCCTTTTATCCCTGGAGGTATGATAGATTGCACTGTAGAAGAATTAATATGAAAACAGATGTGTAGAATGAATTTTAAGATGAGAAACCAGTTATACACAGAAAAGAGTCAAGGTTAAAAGCAGCCAGTGAATGGGATAAACTAGGACCTGCCCTCAGCAATGGCAGTTACAACAGAAAAAAGCACGAGATCAAAAAATCATTCAGAAGAAGTAGTACAGGAGTCAAGACCAACCAAAGGAGAGGAAGCTGGGGGGCCTCAAGCACTGTTGTTCCCTATCTTTATGAGTGGAGCCTCAGAGGTGCAGGGTGGAAGAATGCAACACCGCAATGCAGGCTCAGGGCTGCCAACTGGCAAGAAGTGTCCCATGAAGATATTAGGCCAATAATTAGAGAAGCTGATAGGATCTGGGGTTAAGTGTGCAAACCAAGTAGATGTCACTGTTGGGTCAATCACAGCGGCCTCTAGTGCTGATGACACAGTTGTTAAGGATGAAAATAATGAGATTAGTGTCAGTTAAGATTTCAAATCATGGTCTCAACTTCCTGTTGGTGTTTACTCACATCACCTAAATGAATACTAGAGTTACATTTTGTATATTAAATCGAGGGAAAATTAAGCTGTTTACTGATTTCCAAATCACTGAAGGGAAAATGAAAAAAAAATTGAATATTGAGTGTGTGAAAGAAAGCATAGGTTTCTTTTCCAGGTTTACAAGGCTGCATCTTGACCTCTGTTCTCCTGCCTCCACCCATCCCTTTCCCACACTCACAAAATAAGAAATTAAATGGTTTGGCTTTATAAAATATCTTGCTTGCTTACTCTTGCTATGCTATAGTTTAGATTTATAAATAAAATAAATGACAAAAAATACTATCTGAGATAGTAAGCGGAGTCAATTAGAAAGTGAGAAGTAAGGGGTTTTTTTCTGATAAGCCTGGGAACTCAGATTTAGTTGTATTTCCATTTGTTTCAGGATAGCTATGTGTAGTCAGTTTCTTAAAAAAAAAAAAACATGATATAAATATTCTGAGTATAAGAATATGGAATAACATCAGGCAGTGTAGTTCATTTCCCATATTCTGAGCCCAGCTGTTTGAGATGTCAGAAAGAAGGCCTGTTCTCAGGCCACTCCATCTGCCTCACAAAGATTTTACACATCCAGACACAACTTATCCTACACTTCAGTGCAAAACCAAATAATAGTCATTCCACCTGTTTACCCCTGATCAAACGTAAATCCCTTCTCTACGTGTTCTCTTGTTCATGATGGAGATTTGATTACTGTTATGATAGTTCTTATCATAATAGACAGCATAGCTAATGTTTAGGAAGAAATTGGAATGAGGCTGACAGAATTCAAACCCCATGCTTATCTGTGGGACTCTGGGCAAATCACAGGACTTCCTGGACCTCGGTGTAATGGACACTGATACTCAGCCCAGACCCTTAACCCTGCCAGTGTATCCAGCATCGAGCTCCTATGAGCACAGCTTCACAAAGAGCACTCTGCCCAGAGAATCCAGGATAGACCTTGAATTCCGGGTCTGCCTGCTGAGGAACGTGTCTGCTCCCCAGAAACACTCCCCAGATCACTGAGGGAACACTTTTTTCTCAATGACATCTCTACGATCTCATACATCCACGCTCCCTGAAGGATTTTCCAGGGGCTAGTTCCACACTGCCCTGTTTCCCTCATTTCTAATCCAGTCATTCTCAACTTTTATCATCAATCACTATCGCCTAGTGGAGTTTATGAAACCACAGGCTACTGTCTTCCTTGGAGTTTGTTTCAGGATCTTGATGTGAGGCTCGAGAACATCCATCGTCATGAAGACGGGGATGTTGTTAACCCTAACCAACTCTCTCGTTACAACATTTCTTGAACAAAGGCTCTATCCATTTCTCACTCAACTTTGAACTTCCTTTATTACAGAATACCTTAGTTACCACTAACATAAATCTACTAGGCTACAGGTAGTGTGCACTGTGCTATATGCAAGAAGCGAACCTTGGTCTCTACTAAAGAGACCATCTACTTCCTAAAAGATGGTGGAGAAAAAGAGAGGTATAAGCATTCCATCCCAGTTGCTGCAGGCTATGATCAAAACAAAGAATTCAAGACTGAACACTGGATAGAGGTCATCAGTCGGTTCTCTGAGGATAGTGTAAAATGAAACTGTCAAATATCATTCTGAATCTGGATATTAAAAGAATTGAATGGTAGATCCCTACTATACACAAAAGATCTTAATTACAAAGTAAATCAGCTTCAAAAAAATTCTTCCGATTTGTTACAGGACTTGACAAACTACTTGCAATTAGGGAAATAGGAATTTTGTTGTGTTTTAGTGGAGAAGTAATACCAGTCAATATCAGACTTTAGCAATGGAGATTCTATTAAATTAAATACTCACTTTACACAACTGCCTTACTAATAAAGCCTACATTATTCTCAAAACTAGAATAATAATGCCACTGTCCATCACTACCCTTTGGGAATTCAGCCTGGTGTGACTGGTAGAACACACACACAGGTAAATATTCCTAGAATACCTATTTCCTTGGAAAATCATCAAGCAGTACTTCTATGATAGAGCAGAAGTGTGTGTTTTATCACAATTCAGAGGATTCTATTAAAATCCAATATACACTTTCATCAATACTCAAACTGTGTGCTTAAGATCTATACATCTCAGTTAAACATGCAATCCCAGTACTTGGAAAGTTCAAGCAGGAGGGCTGTCATGACTTTGAGGCTAGCCTCAGTTACAGAGGAAGAGAGAGAGAGAGAGAGACAAAGAGAGGGGGGGGAAGGGGGAGGGGGGAGGGGGAGGGGGGAGGAGAGGGAGAGGGAGAGAGGGAGGGAGAGGGAGAGGGAGAGGGGGGGAGAGGGAGAGGGAGAGGGAGAGGGAGAGGGAGGGAGAGGGAGAGGGAGAGGGAGAGGGAGAGGGAGAGGGAGAGAGATCTTTACTAGGAAAAAATAACAAAACTTTTTAGAAACCTATGTATTTCACCATGCTAATTTAATCTAATTTGAGAAAAAGACACATATTATGGAACAAGATATAATATTCAAATGGACATTTCAGAGGAAAACATAATAAAAACATAAGTCTGAGCTCCTGATAGCAAAAAATGGACCAAAATCTCTGACTTGATAAAAACATGAGCTTATTTCCATGTACCATTTAGGAATTTGAGTAGAAACTGTTGAGAATTGGAATACTACAATATCCAAAGATTGATCCGTGTATGACTTCAGGTTTGCCAGAATCCATTCAATGATGCTTCAATCTTAAAAATTTCTCCAGCATCTGTCTTGGTTATTTTATGTATATTTGGTCTTTTCTGAAAATGTAAATAGGTGTTAATCCTTCTAAGAATAACATTTGAGATAACTTAATACACATTTCCTAAAGTCATCTCTTAAGAAATGAAAACAAGCCGGGCAGTGGTGGCGCATGCCTTTAATCCCAGCACTTGGGAGGCAGAGGCAGGCGAATTTCTGAGTTTGAGGCCAGCCTGGTCTAGAGAGTGAGTTCCAGGATAGCCAGGGCTACACAGAGAAGCCCTGTCTCAAAAAAACAAAATAGAAAGAAAGAAAGGAAGGAAGGAAAGGAAGGAAGGAAGGAAGGAAGGAAGGAAGGAAGGAAGGAAGGAAGGAAGGAAGGAAGGAAGGAAGGAAGGAAAACAAAAGGCTGGAGAAATGGCTCAGCAGTTAAGAACATGTGTTGCCCTCCCAGAAGATGCTAGTTTGATTCCCAGTAGGACCAAGGAGGCTCACAACCCTCAGGTAACTCCAGTGCCAGGGGCTCTGATGCCCTCTTCTGGCCTCAATGGGGACTACATCACACGATGCGGCCAAATATTCATCCACATAGAATGAAAATTAATACAACTTTTTTAATGAAAATAAGACAACAGCAACAGCTAAGAAAAATCATATAGACATGATATCCACTAAAGAATCAGGCCATACAACAGCCCCAATGGCTCTGTCAATTATAAAAATAACTCCAGAAAGGCACCAGATACCTATAAAGCTGCAAAACACCTAACATTGATGGTTAATACTCCCCTGCAGAAAAGGGTTCTGAACCTGCACTAAACAGAAGGGTCCTGGCTCAAAGCCAGCATTTAAATACATCATTTTTAAAAGAATAAAAGTCATTACATACATAAACTAAAATAATGCATTCAACATGAATGATTTTCATATACAATAATAAGATACAAACCTGTTGAACAAACACCTGTTGAGTTTTCTAAAGTGCAAAGCAAAGTCCTGGTAGGCAAATAGTGATACAGCATCAGAATAAATGAAGCCGTGGTGCTATGCAGACCCTGAGCCACTACAAGTTCCCACAGTGTAGACAACCAACAATTTGCTAAAAAAAAAAACCAACATGGCTTTCTTGATTCTAACACCTTACAAGATTATAGATAAAATTCAAAATCTCCTACTTATAAATTATACTCCAATATTTTTCTATGACAAATTTACTTAGATTTAATAAATTTATTTTTGTAGAAATATGGATCTCCTCTTACCTACTCGGGAAGCAACATGCCAGCCCTAACATTTAAGACATGGGGAATAAAGGGAGTAGTTGTCCAGAAAAGATTAAGACCCTGAGAAATTACTAGTCTCTCAATTCTACAAGAATTTAGGTTAAAAATAAAACCCTGAGCTACTTTATCACTTTGTCACATGCTGAGAGCAGAGATGCCCTCATCCCTCAGAGGTAGCCCTGCTACCACAAGAACGGGCTGTCTCAAGACTTACAGACTTTTGCTCTTCTTCGAAGTTTTGGTAACTCAAAGATTGTGTTCTTAAACATAAGTATGATATAGTTTTGAGTTCCATTTCTGCCTTTTGATGAATATTTTTTGTTGGGACTTTTATGATCATAGAGTGATGTGCCCATAAAGATCAATATTTTCTTGGAAAGTAAACAGGGTTTTCAACAAAGAACCTAACTAGAGGATTATCTTGATGTCTGTACACTCTTTTGTTTGCGAAAGCTCCCTTAGCAACCTAGAAATCCCTCCGTGAGTTAGGTACAGCTAAAACGTTAAGCCAAGGGGCAACTGCAAGGAAAGTATTCCAACTGCACTGTAGTTGGAATATTCCACTTCACCTGGCCAATTCTCAGAGCCTGGGCTCAAAACAGACAATATGCAAGCCGGAAAGGTAAGCTGCAAGGTGAAGCAGGTAAACTTCACAGGGAGACCTTAGTCTTAGCAAGGATTAAAAAGCATAGATTTCCATGTTTTCCATGGTAAGATACAGTCATCTTCAATCATTCTCACCACACTATTTCTCACCAGAAGTACTCTATGAAAGGGAGATTTAGTCACTATGGGAAAGGAAAAATTATAATAATTGCTGTAGTGATTGTTGTGATGCCAAGGCCTTATGACAACCCTCTGACAGGTATGGTGTGTTTACACTGTCCTCACAGTGGGTTCCCCACCATCTTTCCTTTATAGTTTAAAACTGACATATAATATTTACATGTATTATCGAATTTTCAAATTCTGTCATCAGCATTTCCAACATCTCCAACATTTATCCATCTATTCTTACCTCTCAGAGCTTCAGAGGAAATTGCTACTAGCAACTTTAGAGTACTCATAAACCAGAAGATATAACCACATAGCCAGCATCAGACAAGCTAACTGCTTCTTAGAGCATTTTTTTAAAGCGGTCAAGATGCTTTTTACAAAGCTTGGCCACCTGAATTTACATGGTAAATACAGATACAAGGAGAAAACACATTTGAAAAAAATTGTCCTATGACTTTTATATGCACCTATAACACACAAACCCTTCCCCACCCATCAAATAAGTAAAATTTTTCTTATATTCCTAAGAGAATGGGGAGATAGCTCCGTTGGTAAAGTGCTTACCTCACAAATGTGAGGACCTCCATTTGAGTCCCAGAAATCATGTGTAAATTCTGGACATAATAATATAAACTTCTAATCCTAACAAGAGACAGAAACATCCCTGTGGACAGTCAGTCTAGCCTAATTGATGAGCTCCTGGCCAATGAAAGACCCTGTCTCAAAAATTTGACAGAGTGAGAAATCCAGAGGGTCAAAAGAATGAATGGAAATAAGCAGCTTGGGGGGATTCCCCTCCAGAAAGTACCAGAGACCCAGGCGGTGAGAGACTCTCAGGACTCATTGGGGGTAACCTTAACCAAAATGCCCAACATTAGGGAGAGAGAATTTGAAGAGTCCACCTCCAGTAGATAGGGCCTCAAGTGGAGGGACAGGGTTACTAACCCACACTCAAATTTTCTGACCTAGAATTGTTCCTGTCTAAAAGAACTATAGGGACAAAAATGGGGAAGAGACTGAAAGAAAAGGTTGTCCAATGACTGGCCCAACTTGGGATCCATTTCATGGTGGGGCATGAAGGCCTGAAACTATTAATGATGCTATGCTGTGCTTACAGACAGGAACCTGGCATGGTTGTCCTCTGAGAGGCCCTACTAACAGCTGACTGAGACAGAGGCAAATACTTACTCCCAATCATTGGACAGAAGTCGGGGACTCCTATGGTTGAATTAGGGGAAGAAATAAAGAAGTTGAAAGGGAGAGCAACCACAAGAGGAAGACCAGCACTCTCAGCTAACCCAGACTCCAGGGAGCTCCCACAGACTGAGTCACCAACAAGGAGCATACATAGGCCAGTCAGAGGCCCCTGACACATATATACCAGAGGTCTGCCTTGTCTGGCCTCAGTGGGAGATGAAAATAATTTAAAAATTATAAGAAGGAGGAGGAGGAGAAGGAGAACAAGGAGGAGGAAGAGGAGGAGGAGGAGGAAGAGGAGGAGGAAGAAGAGGAGGAAGAGGAGGAGGAGGAAGAGGAGGAGGAAGAGGAGGAGGAAGAAGAGGAGGAGGAGGAGGAAGAGGAGGAGAGGAGGAAGAGGAGGAAGAGGAGGAGGAGGAGGAGGAGGAGAGGAGGAGGAGGAAGAAGAGGAGGAGGAGGAGGAGGAGGAGGAGGAGGAGGAAAGGAGAAGAAGAAGAGGTAGTAGTTGTTGAAGTTGTTGATGATATCGAGTCCTTGAAGGCAAAATCCTAGGTTGTTCTCTGGCTTCCATATGAATCCACATGCACATGTACATATGTAAACACACACACACATGAAGAAAAATCATAAAACAAAACTAAAATGCTATCATTTTCCTGAAACAACAGTCAAACACAGAAACCTGGGAAATAAGTGTCGTTACCCCATAGGATTGCAGGGAACTGATTCAAGGACCCTCTGCAGGTATCAAGACCCTCAAACACTCAGATTCTTATATAAATACTATAGTATTTTCATATAGCCTGCAATATCCTCACAAAAGTATACTGAGATATGTATATCTCAGTACTGCTTCTAATACAATCCAAGTAATTACAATGCCACTTCAGCATATACAGAATAATGACAAGACAAAGTTGGTACATGATTTGCACCAATGCAATTTTCCCCCAGATAGTTTCTCTGTCTGTGGTTGGATCAGCGTAAAGTCATGGAACCTACAGATATCAAAGACTGACTCTACTTAGGAATTAAAGTCAGACAAATCAAAAGAAGTAACAGAATATTAATAAATTAAACTAGGTAAATAAACATACCTTTTTTTTTTCTCCCTAAAAACCAATACTGTGCTCACAAAATAAGTGAGATTACCCATCTATTTATTCAGGCATTTAAGACAGACCATTTGATTCACAGAAAGCACAAATGAAAAGATGATTTATTTTCTATTTATTTTCTTTAAGTGTTGAGTGGAAAGGGAAGTTAAAAATTAAGAATGAGTAAAACCTCAAATCTGTAATCAACAGTCCCTCTGCTCCTGTCTTCTTGATCTTCACCCTCTGCTCTTTGGAAAAGCAGAAACCAACCCTCCACACCCAACCCTAGTCTAGATAGCAAACCCCATCCCATCCAGTTAGCCCTCTGCAGTCTTATCTGGTTTCCTGCCAGTATTTGTTGCATATCAGAATCAGCTTCACGAAAAGGAAAGCACGCACTCTTGGACTCGATTCTGCACATTCTGTTTGTTTAGGAGCAAATCGACAAGGCAGTAGCTGGGGAATCACAGACAGACCTCAGAGCCTCCTTTACCTCTTCTACCCATTCACCTGCATACATGGGCAATTTGATCCCACTGCTGGTTTGCATTCTCCTCTTGGCTACAATTTTCTCATATTTGCCTTGGCTTTTAAAATGTGCTTTTTCTATTTACAGTCCCTGGCCTCCCTCCCAAACGATAGCCTCAAATTTACACTCTCACCTATTCAATCTGCCCTTTGGTCTAAGCATTAAAAAATATAGGCTTGGATTTTAGCCACCATTTCTTAGATGCAGAGGGAAGGGTGGAAAATTGGTCCCTGACTTAGACTCTAGGGTCAGAACAATCAGAATTCAAATCCTGAATCATAGAAACAACTACATGGTATTATTTTCCAGTCGGAATGGAATATAGTATCTACTTCATAATGTTATTCTAAGTTTAGTAACATTAAAGCTGTCTACCATAGGGCTGAATAGGGACTCAGTTGGTAGAGTGTTTGCCTAACATGCATAAAGCCCTGGTTTTGATCCTCAGCACCACATAAAACTGGGTACAGAAGCACACACCAAGAAGTAGACACAAAAGGATCAGGAGTTTGAGATCATCCTTGGCTATATAGCAAAGGTGAGGTCAGAATGAGTTACATGAAACTGTAAAGTCTCAAATAAATGCCTCTCCTACTGCTTGGTACATACTCCTTGATCACCACCAACAGTAATGATTACTACCATCAATACAAGGCAAAGAGAATGCCTATCATTCATTTTAGAGGAATTTCTAAATACCAAATAAGCCAAGTTCTCACTACTGACTCAAGCTAAGTAAAGGATTTTAACAGATATAACTCTGATACTCCAAAATAAAATCTCTGAAAGAAAATATTTTCCTTACAGAGTCAAATGAAACGTAACTCATCTGGGTCTGTAAAATGAGGCCTTTGCTACTCAGCAAAAATGACTGAAGACTGCTTTCATTATAGATCTCTATATGGTTGGGGCTGCAATGTCCTTAGAGATCCCCCTGCCTCCTATCAACGGTGGTAAGACAACAGACAGGTAAAGAAGAAGCTGAACTAATATTTTTAAGTACTTTTACTAATTTGACCTTTTTAAAACATAATTTTACTTTTAACAATGGCTTTGCCAGGAATGGCGGTGCATGCCTTTAATCCCCAGCACTTGGAAGCAGAGGAAGACGGATCTCTGTAAGGGAGATCATACATAGTAAGGTGCAGGACAGCCAAGATCCTGCATAGTGAGACCCTGTCTCAAAAAGAAGAAAGCAGAGAAAAAAATGGGGAGGAGAGAGGAGAGAGAGAGAGGGGAGGGGAGGGGAGGGGAGGGGAGGGGAGGGGGGGAGGGAGAGGGAGGGGAGGGGAGGGGAGGGGAGGGGGAGGGGGAGGGAGGGAGAGGGAGACAAGAGGTGATGATACTTAAGACTAAAGGGCAGTCGTGTAGTTCACTACTCATAATACTGGGGTAGAACATGCTTCTTCTTAGTTCCTAGTGCCTCTTTTCCTAACAGAAGCTGGGAGAGGTAGATATTTGTATTTATTTTATATTCTCAGGGCTTAACATTATGCCTGCTGGGCTAGTAGCAGGACCTCGATAAATGCTCATTCAGTGAATATAATGGTTTTTGTGACCATCCATTTGAGAGTTTCCTTCTGAATACAGCAAGAGTTGTTCCAACTGCTTCTCTAACATGAGCAGAGGATCAGACGAGTCCAAGAGGAATCCCTCAACACTAATGTCTCTCACAACTGAAACAAACCCAGTAATTATGTACTGGGGCATCTTCCATGAGCCATGCACTCTGCTTAGAAAAGCCCAATGTTCTACAGCTAAAGTAAACGTGGATCTTTCAGCCTCCATTGGGGAAAACAAAGTACAAATCAGGAACTTCTGAAGGACTGCAGGTCATTTGAATATTATAATATTACACATTGTCCATATTTATGGGAGGTCCTAACCCTTGTTGTTCTCAGAGAAGTTACAGGAAATTACTTCTGGAAAACTGTTCCCAATCATTTCAGGAGAGCCTCTTATTTTACAGCTGAGAAAGCTGAGGCATGATGACATAAATGATCTGGTACAGGTTACTCACTTCAGAAAGGCAGAAAGCCCAGCTAGAATCTCATCTGTTTACACAGTGTATTAATATGGCCCTTCCTCATGGAAGAAAAATCTTGTGAATATCATATGCTCAGACTCTCTCTTCTTACAGTTTTATGCATTTCTTCTGGATACAAAGACAAAAGCTGACATGGCTTCTCTAAAGAATTATCTTCCTAACAAATATGTATTGTTCTAAATAAAAGCTAAAACAGCATTACTGCTCTGTTTCTTCAAAAGAAAAAAAAAAAACTCTGAAATGCTTTTTTAGAAACCACTTTATAAGCTTGATGATCATGAAAAATTTTCATATAAAAAAAAAATCAACACAGCATTATCACCGAGCTACATGACTAAAGCAAGATGGTGCAGGGATAAATAACTAATGTGTCGTTATTTCTGTGTCTCTTCTTTCCTTTCTTACTCCTCCTCCTCCTCTTTCTCTCCCTCTATCCCTCTCTACGTATGTACGTGTGTGTTTATAGTACAGAATACACAAAAGCCCCAAAGAGGTTATAAAAATATATTTACAGTATATAAAAACTGAACTGCTGTAAATTACCTGAGAGCTGATGTAAAACAGTTACTTGATTTTTTTCTTTTATAATATTGGTAGGGGCTCTTTAGAGAATGAATTGGATAATGCTAAATTCTCAGAAAAGTTAATCCAGTAAATATGATTTGATGCTTTCATTTTCTTAGGAAGAACACCTGTAGCAAGAAGAGGAATTCAAAACCACTCCATGGAGCTACAGCAGTACTTTTTAGCATGCTGCCAACTCAGCCTTTAAAATATCACTTAGTTGCAAACATGCCTCTCTAGTCCCTAAGGCCACCTGAAATGAGTTCCTAATTACATCCCGTTTTGATGCTCCCTGTCCTTACCTGAGGCTCCTGCAGCTCACTCCTACCTCCAGTAGCACAAGTCTAGGCAACTGAACCTGCTTGACTTCTTGGCAGGCAATTATGACTCCCAAGGTCTGACCTTCATCCTACATGGAAGCCCCATGTGTCTGCACTCACCTTTAGCTGACAGAATTGTTGTTGGAGTTTCTGAATTTCCCTGTGTTTCCTTGTTTCTGGCATGCTGTTGCTTGCAATCTTCTCTCACTAAGGGACCAAGAGGATTGTCTTTTCCCCTATTTATGCACTCAACAAATATTTATGGACAGTCTGTTCAGTCTTACCTCAAACAAAATATAAAACTAAATAAGGCAATCTCATACTCAGGGAAGTATGATCACATCCAGTTCAACCTCTGAGGCCCATTTCAAATGCCATACAGACATCCCTAAAATCAGGTCATACACCACCAGATCCCCACAGTTAACTTCAACATACTGTCTATATTTCTCTTGAATGACTAACCACTGCATTCAAAAATCAATACAGACATCCACAGGCATTGAGCATATACTATATTCAAAGAAATGTGTTAGGTTCTTCGTGTGTTACATGGTTAAGGTCACGGTTATTTTGACACTTCCTGTCCCATCCTGGGGCATACACTCTCCATACACAGGATAAAAGTACATGGGGGTACCCTGATTCTCTATGTGACATTTTCATTGCCCAGATACTCAGTAAACATATGCTGAAAGAATTAACATACTAGTCTGTAAATTAACATATAGAGGTGGACAGAAAATCGGAACCCCTGGGATTTAATGAAAAGATAATACTAGTTCAACATTATTTGCCTTTTTACTTGGTTCCTGGTAAATTATTTAAAATTTAAATGTATCTTTCTTATCCCGTGTGTTTCTTAAGTCAAGAAATTAAGAAATAGTGCATGTTAAGCAGTGCAGGGCCTGGGAGGCTGTGACTGGAAATCTTGAGTTTCATACTGTCTCAAAAAGCAAAACAAAACAAAAACAATAAAAAAAGCATACTTGCTTTTTACGTTCTTCTCAGTTCTAAAGGTCTACTACTAACTCACTTAACCTCTACCACGAATTAAAAGCAAAAAACCTAATAGATATATAAGTACTTTAGCTGCAAAAAACACATGTGTGGTCTGCCCCTAGTTCTGCCAATTACAGAAAAGGGCATCCAAAGTACTGGGCACCCTCTGCCAAGCATAACAAAGGATTCCCAAAAGTCTGCCTAAGGTACAGCTTATGTACTGCCTGTCAGCTGAAGAGGAAAGCCTCCAAAGGGGGAGATGCTCTGTAAACACAGTGCAAGAAAGGACAAGAAGACAGGGCATGCCTGATATCAGCACCATGCTTACCATCTTTGAATGTACCCCTTCTGGACTTGTACAGTTCTGTACAGAGTGCAACCTCTATTGAATAACAAGTCACATAGAAAGAGCAACCTCCACTCTTCCACCTTCCTTTCCTTGCCTTATAAGCAACTTACATCAGAGACAGCTCACATAGTTTATCTGTTTTTCCCCACTAGAAAGTATGCGCTACACAGCTAACATTTACAACCATCTTATTAATAGTAATATTGCCTAGAGACTAAAGCGGTGCCTATCTCCCAGTAAGGTCAATAAATATTTATTGAACAAATATTTCAATTTATTTCTTATTTAAATAATGTGTTAGCTTCTTATCTTTATAGGTATAACTATTCTGTATCATCAATATCCCCCATCTCAGCACACACACCAAAAAAATCCCTCATTTTCTGAATTTGAATTTTGTTTATTCATTTTTCATTTCACTTGTTTAATTATAATGCTTAGAACTGTAATTTAACATATTCTAGTTTTAATAGACAAATTAATATAAAGAGCAATATACTGAAAATACCTAATGAACAGGAGTGTCTTTTTCATTTAAAAAAGTATGAATATATAAATGCTGACTCCCTACATACAAAGCATTTAAGTGTTGTACACAGGCTATATCTTTTAATTTTGAAAATAATTCCAGAAGGTAATCAATATTGCCTTTGTTTACACATAAAGGAACCAGAATCATAAGCTATTTAATTACTAAGTTGTTTTACATTATGAAATAATACTAGAAAACGATTTTCTACATATACCCACCCACATATTCATAGCTAAGAATGTTATGTATGACATTCAAACATGAGTTGTCTATCACATAATCATACTTCTAAAGTATGCTACCTCCCAGGTAAATATTTAAAAGACTGACTTAATTTTCTGAGAGTGCATCGGGGACCAGAACTATACGTAAAATAGTGAAAATGAAGCTAAGCAAATGAGAAAAACAAACAACTGTCCAGAACCTGAGAGGATGTGAACAGTGGAAGTGGCACTGGGCTTAGATAGAGGTCTCTTTCATGTAATTCCAGGTAGGGGACTCTTCCTGTCAGAACTTTGCCTCAAAAACGTGTGAAAGAATAGAGAATAGGATTTAAAAAGTACAAACAAAACAAAAATATGGAAGAGACAGAGAGGAGAGGAATTCTGTCTACTATTTTTTTGACTTTTAATAGAGTACCTTGTATACAAATAAATTGAACACATATATTAATGTCATATTTTATTCATTTCTTTAAAGTTAAGACAGATACAAATCAAAAAGTAAACCAACTTGAATATATGCCACAGAACTCTGGAACTAATCAGACCTCAAAATTATGTCACCAGAAAAAAACCTCTAAATTCTTTATACTTCATCCATACATGAACACTCACTTACACAATAGGTACTCAACCTAGTACTGTTGTGTCAAGTAAGGAATCATGTGATGACCACCACACATAGCACTCAGTAAGACTAACTGAGCAGGTATGTTGTCAATAGCCACCAAGACCATTGGTTTACTAAAGACACTGTCTAAAAGTCAGCATAAAGTCTTTCCAATTGTCCTTACACTACTGCAGTATATTTAATATGGCCTGTACCATCACCCTGTGTCTAAGATTCAAAGAGAACTATTCATATAAACTTCAACACAATCCCTCAAAAAAGATGACAGTATTTAAGCTGTTTCATATTATTAGGGAAAAAATCATCTTCTCGTATCATTTCATGATATAAAACAACTTAATAATTACTAATTAAATAGCTTGCGATTTTTAAAGCAAAGATATGCATATTGGTTAATCTTTTACCATGAACATTATGAAGTATGCCCAAAATACTCATTACTCACAAGTCAGAGTAAGTCAAGTAAGCAGAGAAGTTATGTTTCCAGACCATAGCAGGATGGGTAAGACATTACTCAGTAAATCAATATAACTAGTGCTCTTTCTACAAATAAGCAGTAGTAGGGAGAAAAACAACCATGTATCACTTTTAGATACAATAACCATAATACCTTATGTTAAATTAAGACAGTTTGCTAGGCCCAAAATATTATGATTATATATCTTTAAATTAACATGACCTTATTCAGCATTTTTTAAATTAACATATAGTTACTATAGATTTGTATACAAATATAAGGTTTGGTTATTTAACTCAAAAGTCCCAGTTTTTCCATAAAGTAAAAGTAAAAATTCATAATTTTGGGGGGCTGGAGAGATGGCTCAGGGGTTAAGAGCTTAGAAACTGTTCTTCCAGAGGTCCTGAGTTCAATTCCTAGCAACCACACAGGGGCTCACAACCTCACAACCATCTGCAATGGGATCCGATGCCCTCTTCTGGTGTGTTTGAAGAGAGCAACAGTATATTCACAGACATAAAATCAATAAATAAATCTTAAAAAAGAATTCACAGTTTCTAGCCTAATATGGTAATATATGGCTTTCATCACAGCCCTCAAGAGGCAGAGGCAAATGGACCTCTGTGAGTTCTAGGCCACTCTGATCTACATAATGAGTTCTAGATTAGCCAGTGCTACAGTGAGACCTTGTCTTTAAAAAAGAAAAAAAAATCTGAGTTTCTATTACAAATTTCTTAGAAAAATTAACTCATATAAAATAAGATTATACATCCCCAGAATGACATCACTAAAATCACTTACTAATGACTTGCTTGTCTACCATAATCTAAAAATTATGAATTTTACATGGGCTAAAATAAACAAATCATTACTCTGTTCTGACAACGGGCTCAAAAATAATAATAATAATCCTTAAGTTAATCACAGTAAAACTTCCTAAACTTCTAACAATGATAAAATAAAATAATAAATTATCAACAGAAATAATTGGGAAACAAGTAATATTATTGTAAACTGTTAAGTTAAAGAATGAAAACGGATTCGCAGCAGTGTACCAATTTGAACATCAACTATCAATCTGCTGAGAGCTTAAGAGACTGTAGAAAGGGCTGGGGCAGGTCAGGTATTAGTGTTACAGTGTTGGAAAACTGATCATTAGCTCACAGGACCTAAATAAAAGCTAAGGGTCCAGGATTACCCTGATCTTCTATGTGTACTTTTTCTGCTGGAAACAGCACCCTTAAGCTGCATTATACAAGCTGACTTCTTCTTACAGATCAGTGTTGCTCGCTGCCCCTTCTACCTAACTGTGACGCTTGGAAAGAGGATTGGTAAGAGGATACCATTGCAAAATCTGTTTGGAGCCCGGTGTTTTACAGCCGTGGCATCATGGCATCGAGGTGAATGAAAGCCTTAGCAAAACTGTGGTTTTAACCACTTAACACATCATCACTACCTACTGAGCAAGACCCAAACATGAGAGAGCTGGAGCCAGAGAACAAAATCTAACTCCCATGTGCACACCACATAGACAATGGTTTTCCTAGTAAATAACCCACCATCTATAAAGTAACCCACCACTCTATAAAGAATAAAAAAGTAGTCATTGCCCTTGTTTTGTGTGTTTTTTAATCATTTTAGGGACCAGCACGAAGGTAGATGCTACATCATTATCATTGCAAATATGCAGGGTATTAAAACTATGTATATTATCACTGCAAATATGCAGGGTATTAAAACTATGTATACAGTCCTCAGTCCTAACACCCGCCCTAGAGACTGATGGCCACACTCAAAACTTTCTACTTCCAACTAAACATAGGAACTAATCTGTTATCACCCTTGTCCCACAGAAATCAAAAGCTTTTATTTCCATTTAGCTGCCACTTAAGATTTATAAAAGGCTCATGTTCCCTTTCCTTCTCCTAACTCAAATCCTCATAGAGAATACTTACCTCTTCACAGGTTGCCAATCTTTGGTATGTTAAAAACTCCATCAAGTTGCACTTCTGGGATGTGACAATTAGCTTTTAATGATGGATAAAGGAAGCTGATAGTTAAAGTCCTTTTGCTTTCTATTACAGCACCCATCTAATAGAGATTAACTCCTTTATAAAGAACAGATATTTTTTTCTTCTTTAATCAAACTTTAGAAACCAAACTTTGAAAACACGAAAAACTGTTTAAACCAAGAGTGTGTGGCAAAATGCACAGCCTTTGTCAACACCACACACAGAAGTAATGTCTCCGCTTAGTCCTTCGTCCTGTGTTTATAATTGCTACAGTGATTTCCATAAATAATAAGCATTTTATATTTAAGATCTATCTCTAGCAGTTTATAGAGTTGATGCTTTAATGTCTGTGTTTAAAGCATTCTTTTCTGGTCTACAACTACTTGCATACATCTCTGTAAGTCTCACTAGGTACAACCCAAGGAGGGGTGTCTTTGGTGCCCAAGGACACAACGAGTTTTGTATATTTATTATGGTGATCTCCTACTAGAAGGCAACAAAATTTTTCTAAGAAAATCTATTAGGACAATTTCCCAGCATTGGGATACAGGTAGTTCGAGAAAACAGTGCCTTTTTTTTTTCCCCTAAAATTACACCAAAGAACAGAACAGGGTGCCTGTCTGGACTACCTGGTTCTTATCCTTTGGAAGTTTGGGGCTGAATAATGTCCACTTCCGAAATTCCCAAGCAGAACTCTGATGAGGCACAACAGACTTTCCTCCTGCACTGTAAATTAAAAGTTATTCTCTGATAAAAGACAGTTATTTTAAAAGTAGGCTTGAAATATGGCCATGAATCTTTATTGCTTTGTCTATGTGCATCTGAGTGGATTCAGTCCATGACAATATAGGTGGGCACTGTGTCACCACATAAGTTTCTTAATACAGACATTATCAAGCATCACAGTGTATGAGTCAGCCAATCACTGAAAACTAACTCTGTTATGGTTTTTAAAACTTCTCCCCCTCTCCCCTCATCAACTTTGAGCAGTTTATACTTTCATGGACAGAGGAAATCTAACAGCTCCACAGTAAGTTCTAAAAGCTGTTCTATGTAAGATCTGGAAGAGCTGCTATGAGGCTGAGATGGCTTTTCCCAAGATCAGGCTGAAATAAACCCAGGGCATTTGATAAGCCAGCATGCCATTTAACAATGTGTAACTGTTCGAAAATTCTTGCTGTGGACACTGAAGCAATGTTTCATTTTATTGTGTGGTAGCCACCCAAATCAGGTCATGTCAGAAAGTAAATGAGAACTTGCATCGGAAGATAATACAGAAAGTTCAATAATAGACATATAAGGTGATTGTAAGGTAACAGATAAAGTGAGAGAACGTTGAGTGTCCATATAGCTTCATTCTCATTAGAAACAAAAAGGTACATAATCCTGTAGTGAGCATAGTGGCACCAGTCAACTAATGCTTTTACATTATTTTGAAGCTAAACAGATTTCCATAGAAAACCACCAAACCAAGAAGTCTTATTCTCAGACCCAGCTCTGCCTCTCATGCCTGGATCACACTTCCTTAATCTGGGACTTTCTTCAAATATAAAATGATGGAATTATAGTACTGCAAGATCTGCACTATCTTGTATAGTTAATATTCTATTTAGTCTCTTTAGGTTTATGGTACTTAAATCTAAAGTTATTTCATTTTTATATATTTCATCACAGATATTCTATCCCTATAGAATATTAACTCTTTAATTCACAAGTTTACCTTATTCTTGAAATGATTCTAGCCGGGCGGTGGTGGCGCACGCCTTTAATCCCAGCACTTGGGAGGCAGAGGCAGGCGGATTTCTGAGTTCGAGGCCAGCCTGGTCTACAGAGTGAGTTCCAGGACAGCCAGGACTACACAGAGAAACCCTGTCTCGAAAAACAAAACAAACAAACAAAAAAAACCCCCCCCCCCAAAAAAAGAAATGATTCTAGAAACAAGTTACTTAGGAACAATTACACGCAGCAATTTGCTTGGCAATGCATGAACACAAAGAAGAGGCCATTTTATCCTGGGCTGGAAATTCATGCTTTTTAAACCCAAGACATTACAATTCAGTGGGAGTCCACACAGGTCCAGTGAATGGTGCAAATGCCATGAAGAAAGTACAAGAGACAGACGGAGGGACGAAGTGAAGATGAACTGGGATGGAATGCCAAGTCCATTCCCCAGAAGAATAGCATGAGCAAGCTGGAGAGCCTCTGAGGCTCGGTTCCTGCATCTGAAGTTGAGGTCTGTGAAGTTGAGGTTCCGACATCACAGGGGTAGGTAAAAAGGAGTGGAGCCACTGAGTCTGGAGAGAAACTACCTCACTAGCTAAGACTTCTCTTTTCCTTGGCCACTTTAAACACATTTTTTTTTTAAAAAAAGTTCATGGGTTCTAACACTTCTATCATTATATACTACACAAAATAAACAGAATGTTCTACCTTTGCCAAACTGCAGGTTCTCAACAGAATTTCATCCATTAACATTTCAGCATTTCCAATGACATTATACTAAATAACAATTGCAGAAATGTTGAAATGGGGCTGGGGATATAGCTCAGTTGGCAGAGTACTTGTCCAGCTGCAGGAAGCCTTGGGTTTGAGTGCTAATCAACTAGGAATAATGAGGCACACTAGCAACCCCAGCACTGGGGAGACAAAAGGAAGAGGATCAGAAGTGCAAGATCATCCTTGGCTGCATAGTAACTAAGTCTGAGGCAAGCCTGTGATACCTGAGAGCATATCTTCAAAACAATAGAATCAATGAATGAATGGAAAAAAAGAGAAAAGGAAGGGAGGAAGAAGGGAGGGAAGGGAATGAAGGAAATGGAATGAAGGGAAGGGAGGAAGGGAAGGAGGAAAGGAGAGAGGGAAGGAAGAAAGGAGGGAGGGAGGGGAGGTGATCCTAACATATACATATTCAAAGTTCACTGTCAGTATACAGTCCTTTTATTTTCCATCTTATGCTGTAAAAACTGTTGTCAGTAGACAAACTATTCACATTACCTTAAACACTTATCTAAGCAAATCAGAAGTGTAGTATTCATTTCATTGATACTTTGCAGACCTTATGACATAGACAGCTAGAGCACATGTTCTTAAACCACTGCTGTTCTAGGTGACAGCAATCTAAACAAGCTGAAAATTAGGGGGAAAGATCTTAGCTCAAAAACACAAAGTCTGTGGTGTACAGGGGCAGCTCTCTAGAAGAATGGCTAGAATATGTAAATCTTGCTCTGGGGAAAGCCAATACAAACTCAGTCTCCTGGGTCCAGCCACTAAGTTTAAGCATGTGTTCTGTCTTTGTCTGTGAAATGGGAATAATGTCCTACTAGTTACCTCACAGAATGTTCTTAAGTGCAAGTAAGATCAGTAAATTAAATCACAATGCAGTCTCTAAGTTACACCAAGTGTAAGATTTTACCACCGTGCAGTAGTAATCAGGGTTAAAGCCTAGCAATAAAGAAATAAAGATCTGATAACTCAGTGACTAATAAGATAAGAACTATTACTTGGAGATCATACCCAAGTTGCAAGAGGATCTCTGAGAAGAAATTAAACTTGCATTCAGTTGTGGATAGCTTCAGCAGACTAGCCTATCGTTGTAAGACAATAAATAGGGAACTTCCTACATTTGCCACAAGGCATTAGAAAAGCAAATCAGAACACTGGCTTATTTCGTGTGCAGATGTGAAACTGCTTTAAATAAACTTGTACCTGTCTTGATCAGAGGCAAAGGACTGCATTCATTTGGCTAGTTTCTAACAGAGAGAAAGCTAATAGCACAGCTTCTCTGAGAGATAATGCCAAAAAGCAATTTTAAATTGTCACTCCAAGGTTAGGAAGTTCCATGAGGTTAGCACCTAGAACATGACAGGAGCTCAAAAATACTCTGAGTACACAGAACTAGGCTGATGGCTCAGGTAAACAGAATCTAGCTAGAAATTTCCACCACCTAAAAAGAAAGAGAGAGAGAGAGAGAAAAAAGAGAGAGAGAGAGAGAGAGAGAGAGAGAGAGAGAGAGAGAGAGAGAGAGAGAGAGAGTCTGATTAAGGTAATTCCAAAGCAGAAGAGAAATGTAAAATAATTTTCTAAAATTTCTATGTAAATAAGTTCAATCTTACTTGTAATACTGTAATTGGGGTGACACATGACATACCAGTTTTAGTACTGGGGAAGGAGCAGGATCAGAGCAGTTTAGGTCACCAAAGCACTTCTGTGTGGGCAGCACTGCCAATACAGCATTCATTTACAGGCCTCTGATCCACTCCTATAGGCCAGAGGCTCCTATACAAAATATGTAGTATAAAAAAAGCTAATTCAACAAAAACTAATCAGACACCTACTAACCATATCCTAGAACACATACCACACAGGGTACAAAGATGAGTAAAATCAGATCTCACTGTATAAGACTGTCTTTAAGATCTGAGGTCCCCAAAGCCATCCCTACAGGCTGATTATTCTACCTACCTATACAGAATCGGTCTCCATACATTGTCCTAAAACTTTTCATGGCACCCATCAACCTGTGGCCTCTGTCTGCTACCTCAGGCTAAGCTATAGTCTCTGCACCCCTATGCTGGAAGCTAATACGTACTGAGTCTCTGTGTGACAGGTACTTTTAGAGGCACACAAAATACAACAATGAAAAAAGTCTCCATTCTTACCAGATTCCTCATACATGAGCTAGATCTGTCCTTACCCTCATCCAACATCCTGATCTGCATATCCACTTAATAGTATTCTGGAGCCCCTGAAAGGCAAAGCTCCCAGTCCTCACCCCACATAAAAATTGGTGTGGCACTGCCCAGTTTTGATAAGTGGTTTCCAGAGTAGAGTTGTTTAGTGTCAAAATATAACAAGATAGTCTGTTTAGAATGAAAGGAAAACTTAAGGATTTTTTGTTAAAGCTGACCATTATAGCTCTCTAATCTTTTACTTTGTTGTATAATAACGCAGTCATGTAATTTATAAATAAATATAAAGACATAAAGGATATATGCTCAAATTATTTTACTCATGAGAACATCATTTTAAACCTGGAGGCCAAGTGGCTTAGATTTAGGGTGAGATGTTTGACCCAAGGGCTAACCTGGGTTCTCCATCTTCTCTCTTTTAGATTGAACAAGCATTTTGAGGAGATGGCTAGAGATAATTATACAATCAAAGTCCACCCTAATTTCCCTTCTTTAACCATGTTGTAGTACCCTATATCCACCAGCCCTATAACACATGGATATTATGATCCCTTAACTTTCTATTTCAGAGTGAGCATGTGTTATTACTACATTAGATGTGCCCTAAGAGCACTGTCTTTTTGTTTTGCAAAGACTGTTCTTCTTCATTACTAATTCCAGTTGCCACACAATGAGTTTCATTATGACATTTTCACACATATATATCATCATACCTTGTTCATATTCACACCTCCACTGCCCCTCTGTCGTCTCTCACCCGCCCCTTCTTCCCTACAAATTGTCTCCCTTTTACTTTCATGTATATGAACAGACAGACAGACAGATCTAGACTCCGTGAGAGTGTGATATTTTTGTCTCCTGCCCCATTCCCTTCTCTTGCTCGCCCCTCTGCCCTCCATAGTTCATTCCTCTTCTCTTAGTCCTCTTCTACTTTCATGTCATGTAAGAAACACGATACTCATTTGATTCTGAACTATTTGAACTTGATCTTCAGTCCCATTTTCCTGCAAAAAAATAATCCTTACAACTGAAAAAAAAGCCTCCACTGTTCAATTCATTTGGCCATTTATTAAATAGTTAATATGGGTTTTGATGTACATTTTGAGGCGCTTTATAGAGGCAGGTGTATAGCTGGCAAAGCTTATTTTCTCATTCTATAAGCAGTCTCTCCACTTTGTGACTGTTTACAGTGTAGAAGATACCTCCATGCACGAACATTTGCCAATTGTTGGAATAATTTACTGTGTGCTCCTGGAGACATTTTCAGAAAGTTCTTCCTTACCTTAAAGTGTTTGCCAGTGTTTTCCTCTAGCAAAGCAGAGCTTCTATCTTATGTTCAGTCTTTGATCCATCTTGAATTGATTTAATACAGGATGAGAAATACGAATCTAATTTTATTCTTCTGTATGTGGCTATCCAAACTTCCTAGCATCAGTTGTTGAAGAGGCTGTCTTTTCTCCAATGTCTGTTTTTTACATTGTTGTCAAAAACTGAGTGGGGACTATAGAAATGGCTCAGCAATTAAGAGCACTTGCTGCACTACAGTCATGAGGGGCAGTGTGGACCACAGATCCAATGCAACAAGTCAGGCATCCTTTTTATCCTGGGACCTCAGCTTCAAGGGAGGGGAAATAAGGGAGGGGATTACTGACTTCTAGCATAGCCTAGCAAATGCAAGCCCCAGGCTCAGAGCAGGACCCTGACCCAAAGAAACAGGCAGAAAGTGAAAGGAGGATGTAAGATGCCCTCTTCTGACTTCTGTATATGTACAGGCATGTGTACCTGTATAATACAGGTGCATATCCATGAACAAAGGCACAGACATGAAATGGATAGACAGATGGATGGATGGATGGATGGATGGATGGATGGATGGATGGATGGATAGATACATAGATAGGAAGATAATTTTTAATTGGGTGGCTATAGCTGAGGGTTAATTTTTGTGGTTCTCTATTTCATTTCATTGGTCTATATGTCCTTTTATGCTGCTTTCATCATTATAATTATTAATATCTATAGTATAATTTGAGACCAGGTACTATGATGTACCTAGCAAAATAATGCTGTATTTATGCTGTGCCCCAATAGATATTTTAGAGAACACTGATTACATTAAGATTTGGGGATAAAACTTCAACCTGCCAAACCAGTAGCCACTCCTAAGCAAGTATCAATTAGAAATAAACATAGGATATCCTAAAATTATGTCAACAAAAATATATGTTTCTATTTTGAAAAACTGAGTCAAAACTTTTTTAGAAAGCCACTTGTGTAATGAAGAAAAGCAGACATTTTTCCTAATTCTTAAAATCTGCATATTGAGCTCAAAGGCCACCTACTGTCTGTGTATCAAGAATGATACATAGGTTAACATTTAAAGGAAATTAAAAGAAAAAGAAAATGGTTCAAGACAAAAGCTTTACATGGTAAGGTCATCACTACTATGTGAGTGTGTCCTCAGAAGTAGCTTTGTGTACACAGAGTAATCCCATTCAAGGTCTTTCAAATTACAGAAAACATGTACAATTTGCATTATTTATGCAGAGATTATAAGTAGAAAATAATGAACATAAAACAAAACCCAGCCTTACAACCAATCCGTATGAGTGTTTCAGGTCTTGAGCTTTTCCAGAACCAAATAAGATCAGAATGTGTGTCTACAGATAGATGAGACTTGTAAAGACATTCATTATTTCCAAAAAGGATTGGAAATAATAAGATTTAATGCTTGTTCTCCAGTAAAGCCAAATAGCTCCAAAACAGAGACTAGAAAAAGACTCACTATTATTAATCGCTGCGTTTCTGTCCTCCTTGCTACTCTGATGAAAACATTACAGTCATTATCCATGATGTGACTTTATAAAGAACTATTTTCCCAGATTAGACTCTTCCTTATGATATCATTTGAGTGTATTTGTTATAAAAGCACACAGAGTTGACAACTGGGAACACTGAGTACAGTATTATAGAAACAAAGTTTCACTCTACCCTATGCTGAGAATCAGAAGTCACCAGCCTAGAATTGGCCACAAATGAAACTAGTGGAAATATACAATAAGATCACACCCTATTCATTATAAATAAATGAAAACAAGTACCACATTGGAGGACCTGCCAAATCACAGTCTCCAAAACAAGAAATTATAAATCCAAGGACAGGTTGAAAACATCCTAGGGGCCGGGCGGTGGTGGCGCACGCCTTTAATCCCAGCACTTGGGAGGCAGAGGCAGGCGGATTTCTGAGTTCGAGGTCAGCGTCCAGAGTGAGTTCAGGACTCGGGCTACCAGAGAACCGTCGAAAACAAAAAGCCGCGGTGTGGCTCCTTAATCAGCACTGAGGTCAAGGCAGGAGATTTCGATCGAGGCCACCTGGCTACAGAGATTCAGGACAGCAACACACAAAAACCTGCCGAAAAACAAAAAAAAAAAGAAAAAAGAAAAAAAAAAAAGAAACATCCTGGGAAAGCAGAAAACTACTGGATGAAGGAACTAGGTACAACTTACTTTCTCTCTCATGGCCTTCTATAGAATCCATGTTAATACTTGAACTAGAAATATTATTAGGATACTTCTAATTAGTACAATTTGAGTGAAAGTATTAGTGACTGTAGTACATATTTGCACTGGCATGTCTTCTGGCCCTTTTATATCTAGTTCAAATTTACTATAATTCTATTCTATTCTATTAGCCATGCTTTTATCATGGCTGTATTTGGAATCCTCTCAGATATTACACAGACACTTCTGTTCAATCATGGTATCGTTACACATTATGCCACTGATAGCAATAACTAAAACGCAAACTCTTAAAACTTGACTAAAATACAACCTAAATTTTAAATGTTACCAAAGGATATACTGATATTTAAATGAGTTAACATACGAACTTGTTTTGGTTTGGTTTGTTGTTTTGTTTAATTGAGTTTGTTTTTGGTTTGGTGGATGTTTTGAATAGTACTTGCATTTTTAGCCTGACTGGTTAGGATCATTATCTAGGCCGAGGGGAGTTCCTGGATCCTCAAGTTTGTGTACATTTGTGGGATTAGACATTCCACAAACTATAGGGTTGTTTTTTAATAGACCAGATGCTAACAAATTATTTTTACCAATACTGACATTAGGACAATACACGTGTACAGGCAAGAATGTCCCTATATTTCAGTGATTCCCAAAGTCTGTCTCAAATCGCTGGATTGTTTTCACCAGGCCTTTGTGACTTTTTTATACCCATCTATTAGTTTAAAAATTTACATGGAATGTGTATTAATGTATCATTGTTAATCGATTTTTTCAAGGTCTTCTGGCTCCGCAAAGTTTAACTTTTGAACGACAACAAGATTATTTTGTATTTATTTTCATATCTCCCAAGTCCAGGTCACGTATCAACCAACACACAGTAGGCACTTGATCCATAAATGTTGACTGATAAGAGTTTTTAATTAGTTAAATCTCATCAGCATATGATCAAATTTCTTTATTTGGGAAATATGATTATTTGAATATAGCTTAAGATATAAAAGAGAAAGTGTGTCAATTATCATAAATTATCTCGAGTTACAAGCTACTTGAAGGAGAACAGTCTGAAAGCACTGGGGGTGGAGGGGGTAGTAAAAACAATAAACAGAAAACCAGCACTTTCAGCACAGTATCATTTGACCAATGCAAGTAAAGCTAGATTCTGCCATAGTCTAAGAAGATGACTATCCACAACTGCCAACTTACTAAAATATGTTATTCACGAGTTTCATGAATAAGGGGGAAAGGAGAGGCATTCTGAGAAGAAAAGGACAAACTTGCAATCTTTTATAATTGAACTAGGCTGAGTGCTAAATTCTCAGACTTTAAAAAAAAAAAAAAAACCTGAGGAGTTGGGATTTAGCTCAATGGTAGAGCACTTACCTACCAAGCTCAAGGCCCTGTGTTCAATACTCAAGTTTAAAGGAAAATAAAGACAAAACAAAAATGACTAACAAAACAATGTAACTGGCACACACAACCTAGCTGAGCAGTGGTGGCACACACTTTTAACCCCAGTGCTTGAAAAATAGACAGAAAAACCCTGTCTCAAAAAAAAAAAAATTGAGGAGCCAGAGAAGAGCTCAGCGGTAAAAGTGAGCACTTACTGCTCCTCCAGAGGACCAGATTTTGGTTCCACCACCCACATGGCAGCTCAGAATGTGTATAACTCCAGTCCCAAGGGATCTGACATGCTCTGCGGGAATCCACTAGCACTCAATGAACACAAGCAGTGCAAGACATACATGCAGACAAAGCACTCATACACATAAAATAAAGATAAATCTTTAGAAAAAAAAAAGACTGATTTCATATGACTGTAGATCTTAGAAACAAAAATGTTATTTAAAATTTTAACACATAAACATTTTCCTATGCAAACCTTTATCTTATAGACTATTCTACTTAACACAATAGAAGCAAGTTTCTTGTGTAAAGTAAAGGGAGACATATATCTCAACCCATTTTCAAAAACTGATGAATTTAAAACTTCTAACTCTACACATAATTCATGTTTGACCAACAGGCACTCAGATATGAATGCCCAGAAATAAAATATACTCAGTAATTTTTCCACGAATATTGAATTTTCTTTCAAAGTAAATGTCAGGAAACTACTTTATAGTACTCCCCATGTGATACTGTCAAATTCCTCTAGTAAAATACACTTATTAATTGGATATTAAAGAACTCCAGAACACACACATCACACATAGAACACAAACATGAGAGAAGTCAATTGCTCATAAAGGAAAAGATTTCTGCTGATGTGCGATAGAAATTACAAATATTAAAAAGAAGAATGGTTTTGGGCATTTCAATACAAGACAATGCAACCAAAAAGAAAGCTGACTAGTTTGCAAACTAAGCTTGGGGCTGGTTTTGCCTTTCACAGTAACCTTATTTTATGCATTAAAGTTTACATTAGGCCCCATCAGGGAACTTCTCACATAATTCCTTTAAAAGTGATAAAGAATTGAGTTCCATCATTTCAGAATGAAGATTTCTCTTTTAAGAGAAAGAAAATCTGTGGACTTCGTGGTGGAATTTTCTCCAAACCTTTTCATGTCTGGCTTCTTGGAATGTGACCCTAATGGCAGGTAAATATAGACAAAGTCCCAGGAGACCACAGTACTGCACACTGGCAGTCTACACCTTGCAAAATCCCTGTCTAGCTGTATGACCTCAAACAAATTACTTATCCTGGGACTTGGTTTCATTGTCATTAAAAGAGAGGCGTTTCTCATCTGAAAGTTATAGGAAATAAACTAGTAAAACTGTATAGCAAAGGAGACTCTCAGTCTAAGTTAGCTTTCTCTTTCTCCCAGTGTAAAACACAACTTGGGAAACGGTTCTACAAAAGACACCCAGCTTTCCAGTGAGTAGTAATCAAACTACTAGGCATCCTATCACCTTCAAAGCTGAGAAAGAATTCGGGGTTAGCTCCATCTACTTCATCAAAACAACAGGTGTCTTTATTTCACACGACTCCGCTGATGGCTGCTCAAACACTGTCTTAACCGACACATGGAGGAACGTTTACAAGTTTCAAACTCATTTACCAACAACTGTATTATATGAGCAGCATTAAACACAAATGACTTGAAAGTTACAAATTTAAAATCAAATAAAAGTTTAAAAAACAAAATTTACCTCCATATTCTCATTTTAAAAATTTACAGGCAATATTACTAAGTATAGACTCAGAGAGAGATTTGAAAGGGAGGAAGGGAAAGAAGAGAGAGGGGAGAGAGATAAAAGAAGCAGAAGATAAAGAGTAAGGTAAAGAAAAAGAGAATGAAGAAAAAAATAGGGAAATTTAAATTTCCACAACTTAGAAAATAATCAAAATTTGACAGATTTATTTCCTCCTCATTTTTGGAGGGGGGCACCACTACACTCCATTTATAATCAATCACAGAACTGCACTTCAGTACGTTTTGGAAGGGACACCAAAATAATATTGATGATGATGATGATGATGATAATACAGTCAGGCTTGGTAATGCAGGCTTATAATCCCAGCAACTGGTCAGGCAGAAGCAGGATTAAGTTCAAGACCAGCCAAGGCTATAAAACAATAATGTCTTTAAATAAAAAGGGCAGGGTGGGGAGTAATTCTGAACTTATTAATATCACAATAATCAACATGACTAATAAAACTGCCTAAGTCCTCAATATGCAGCTTTCCTACATGGAGGAGTACAGTCCCATAAATAACGAAAGCATTATCCACAACAGTGCTTTAGGGTACCAGTTTCAGTGTCTGTCAATGACAACTGATTGAACATTTTAGTATAATGATAAACCAGACAAGGTGCTACTTTATTCCTGGAAGGTAATATACTGTCAAATACCATCTTCATGACAAGCTTTTATTTGCCCATAGTGCTTCTATTGGAATTTAAAAGTAACAGAGATAATCTTAACATTTCCTAATTTTAAAAAGAAGGAATTGAAAAAATAAATAAATAAAGACCAGGCAGTGGTGGCGTACCCTTTAATCCCAGCACTTGGGAGGCAGAGGCAGGTGGATTTCTGAGTTCAAGGTCAGCCTGGTCTATAGAGTGAGTTCCAGGACAGCCAGGGCTATACAGAGAAACCCTGTCTCGAAAAAATAAAAAATAAAAACAAAAGACAAAAACAAAAAAAAAAAAGAAGAAGGAATTGAAAATCTCTATAAAACAAACCCAAAAAACTCTTATTTAAGAATAAGTTTTCAGGGAACACTCTATTGGGGGGGGGGGGGAGATGGGAAGAAGCACAGGGAAGTGACAAAAAAATGAAAGAAATATAACCATTTCATGAAACCTCCAATAACAGTAAAACCTCATGAAGCTAGCCTGCATTGTGTCTAAGAAATGATTTACTGTTTCTAAAAGTTGTGTTTGTTTAGTAAAATTAAAAACTTTAACAAAACGGGAAATATGAAACTCATCTAAGCATAAACTAAGCAGTCCGTGTGTGTAAGCCCTTCCTATTCCTGAGGCCATTCCCTCTGCTCACCTGAGGGGTACAGGCATTAAGGACAATACCTGGGCTTACCTGGTTGAATACCCCTTATTCCTTACACCTCTACTTGCAGAAACATAGACACAGTGAAGCATTACAAGCTTGCAGTGAAGTCAAATTAACCAGGTAGATGATCACATATTAAAGTGAGCAAAAAGAGCTCCTTGTGGCCAAACAGGCAGGAGTAACTGACAGCTCCATGGACTGAAGAACTTAATTCTATAGGATCCCCTTCCTTATTTAAAGCCCATACCTCTATATACAAATCAAGATTGTCTTTTGTAGGGTTTTCGTGGGTTTTAATACAGTAAAATGCTACAAAAACACATTACGTAAAATACCTAGCCACACTACAAGAGAACAAATTATAACTGTATATTGCTATGTAAATGGACTTTGAAAATTATTTGAAAAACCCTCTGACAGTTAGGGTTCAGTTTTGGTGCCAAATGAATAATGATACCAATGGTTTGAGAAAAAAAAAAAACTTTACTTTTTCAATAATGTGAATCTATATCCACACATGAAAGTACAAAAATTTTCAAAATATACAAAGCTTACTAATGTATTGGAGATTTTAAAACTGACAAATTAGAATTCATAAAGTGGGAAGGAGTTTCTGGCAATGCTAATTCTAAAACTTAGAAAATACAACAGAACTTACTTAATTTAATATACTCACTAAATTAAATGGTTATTGAGACTACCTAAAAATGAATGTCTGTGTGCAGAGCAGCATGTAAATTTAAAATGATGCTGTTGAGAACCCTGACACCTAACTCCTGTACTTTCTCTGCATGTGAGCTCCTGTTTTGCTACCCCCCCCTAGCTTTTGGGTTTACAGTACATTTTTCCGGGGGGGGGGTTGGCTCATGTATGTCCCATTCATTCTCTCCTTGGCTGTCCTTTCTTTTAATGCTCTGCTATGTAACTTATTAGCACTAAAATTTATCTTGACAGAGAGCGAATTTCAAAGGCTTCTGAAGAATTCCCTGAGTAATTAGTTATAATAAAGCATTACAGTTTATAAGCAATTTTACATGTGTGTCCATGAGTAGTAGATTTAAGAGTTTTATTATATCATTCTTACTTACACTCTGATACATCTTCTTGATAAGGAAAGGAGTAGTTTTCATCACAGAGAACTTCTATATAAACCCACAGCATGGCTAGGCCATAGTTAAGGACAGAGTACTAGGTATGAGGCTGTGCAAAAAATTACCTATGTCTATCACTGAGGGGATTCATAATGCCCATTTAAACAGTCACGGGTCTTAATGAAAGTTTAAGAACACATGATCTAAGGCAGTGGTTCTCAACCTTCCTAATGTTGTGACTCTTTAGTACAGTTCTTCATTGTGGTGACCCCAAACACAAAATTTTTTCATTGCTACTTCATAACTCTAATTTTGTTACTGTTAGGAATCAGATATTTGATTTGTGACTCCCTCACAAGTTGAGAATCACTAAATTCTAAGGCATCTCAGTATGCAAAAAAAAAAAAAGTTATCGGAAAAGAATAATGTTCGATGCTTTGAACTAAGCACCTTGAAATATGAAAAGTCATTTTCTTGTTCTCTTGTCCTATGCTATGCTTTTAGTTGGCAGGGAGTGTGGACTGAAGCCGAGCTTTATACATATAGCACTCTACCACAGAGCTGTAACCCAAACAGGCTCTGCCTTCTTAAAGATGTTAGACAACCTTTCCCAGATCCCAAACCACTATAGCATGCCTTAGCTTTTTATTTTTACTACCACCACCACCACCACCACCACCTACTACTTCTATTACCATTATTTCCTTCCCTAATTACTTGTCCAATAAAAAAACAGACACTATATACTCAGTGCTGAGTACATAGCTTTAATGCTAAGAACCATTACTGACATTATTGTCTTGTGTAGTTCTCACACTGTTGCAATTACATTCTGAAGGTACAAAAACACAAGTTTTAAAACTTTAAAGCTATGAGGAGACAAGTTCTAAGTCCCTCAACTGGCCTGCTACAAAGAAAGCAGAATAGAGCCTAAGTGCAAACCCTCTGTTTCTTGTGCGGTACACACTAACATAGGGATATTTACTCTGATGAGGGCTCTGTCAGTCTTGCACTGAGCACACTGAAACATGGTATAAACCTAGGGAAACTGGAACAGACTTCAGCCGTCAACAATTTCAGAGGTAACTCCTGTTCAGTCTTTAGCCATCAGTCCATTATGCCAGAGTTTCTCAAAGTCCTTCCCATCTATTTCAAAATCACCTTCTGTACTGATTAAAATCTAAATTTCTGGGCCTTACCAAATCAGCATATCTAGTAATGGTGCCTCCATTTTTAGCATGTACTCAAGACTGGTATTTTCAAACAATAAATTGTAAAGTCAGTTTAGAGGATAATACTCAGTTCTTTTGTTTAATAAAATAGCTTAGAACAAATGCAACTTATAAAGATTCTATAGAGACAGAAAATACGAGAGGGTGCCATATACTGTCTCAGGGGACCTGCTTAGTACTCAGATACTGTTTGCAAAATAAAACTGTATTGCAAAGCTCAGTCAAAAATGTTTAGGAAATATAGCTGTGTTAACTATTTTTATCTTCATTTCTCCTTTTAAATAAGTTAGTTCAATATTCCTCTTAATTTACATATCTCCTTCTGTCATTTTTTACGATCTTAGTTATTCCACTCTAAGGGTTTCAGTCATAACCCCTTTCTGAGGTCTGTGCTTAACTACTCTTAAAATTATTTAACCAACATTTTCCAGTATTTTGGGTTTTCTCACTCTTACTGACTTTCCTTTCCTTTTTTATCCAACCTCCTCATACCTAGCCCCTCAAACTGATGGCATAATGTAACTACGTATTCTGGTGGCTAAATCAAATACTACATGGAATCTAATCTGTTAACTCTTTCACTCCCTTATTTTCTCATCTTCTACTTACATTTTTAGATAGAATTCCTTACTGGATTGCCCTCCTAAGCATGCTCTTGTTTAACTGGCATTTGTTCCAATACTTACCATAGTTTTTTTTTTTCTTGAAAGGAAAAAAAAATGACAAGGATCCCACCAACATACAAAGATTTTCTAGGTAAATCTGGACAGCTTTAAGATGATGCACCATGAATATACTGGTATTCCAAGGAATGATAGTCTTTAAAATATTGAAATAATCAACTATGCATAGTGGGTGAAACCACACTCAAACTTTGTTCATGTGTGACTCAAAAATATAGACACATAGGATGCAAAGCCCAGGAGAGGTATCATACCAAACGAGTCTATTTTAACAGCTGCTGTTGGTGATAAGCTATTAAAAACTGAAGTAAGCATCAAAGTACAAGTTCAAAAAAATCATCATTTTTTTGAGCTAAGTACCTGCTTATCACTTTACTCATTGATATTTTACATTGCTGAAGGTGCAGTATATCAAAATTAAACATCTAAATTAATTTAATTACCACAACTGGAAACACAGTCAGCACTTTTGTGAGACACTAAGAAGAAACTGAGCATTTCTTTTAATACAGCAAAAACAGGAACACCTGTTGTGACACTTTCCCAAAAGTTATTTGGGTTTTTTTTTTTTTTTTTTTTTTGGTAAGGTAGTGAGTGCCAGGAACCCTTCATTACTTCAAATAATGATTTCTAACATAAAATTGATATTCACAGCAAGATTCACTTAAGGATGTGGACCTTGCTGTTACCTATGATCTTTATGAAGTAAGGAAAACATACACTTCAAGTATGTTAGCTAATGAATAATAACTGGAAATTGTTTGTAATTTTACCGAGAATGTGGTTTTATTAGTTTAGCTGCCAAATAACATTATTTTCAGGCTCATTGTTTCTTCTATATTAAAAAGAAAGTTACCTCATTAACTCATAAATCTAACACGTTTTTAATCAGATTCAAAGAAAAGATGGATTTATTAAGTCTCAAAACTGTAAAGCTTTCTAGATACCTAAGTTATAATAGAGATTTCCTCAATCCACACCAGTATTCCAAAGATGTAGCACCATGAAACAACACAGATAAGCCACCCTTTTAATAGCTGGTGTTTTATGTGAAATGCAAATTAGGGCTTCAGTGTCAGAATTTAATAAAGATATGCAGAATAAGAAAACTTTAGAAACTCTTGATGATGCAGAAGCAGGAACCTCTTTAAATTCTTACTTTGATAAGTAAAGACTTGCATCCAGTAAACAACTGTGGATGTGAAGAACTGGTATTCATGGCAAGGTGACTTTTAAAAATCCCACAGCAAGTTGTATACTATCACAATAACTGGACTGACTTCAAAGATAGTTCTAGAAAACACTGTTTAAATGAAGGAGGCGTTTGCTATCTCAAAGAAGTACAAGAGCTGATCAGATTGCTTTTATTGTGGTATTGATTCTCATATTAAGTTTCTGAATTGGTCAAATACATTTCCAGAGGGAAAAGTAACATTAAATGTTCACCATAGTGAACACAATTAGCTTTGTGTGTAAGTGGGATATTCTTTAGAAAACAGTAGTGTATTCTGAATCTATTCTCATATGGAGAAAAGAAAAAACTTAAAAAATTAGCAATACTGAATCCAAGTATTGTGGTACATACTAAATTCACTTTACAAAATAACCCATTGCAACCACTCCAGTTGGTCCATGATGTATGTGACATTATGGATCTCTGACTGAAAGAAATACCTAACTGTGAGGACCAGTGTAATATATTATTAAAAAAAAAAAAAGAAAAGAAAAAGAAAGAAACCCACAAAATTTAGTTTACCTAAAGCACCCAGTAATATCCAAGCATATTTGTTACTGGCTATGGACTACCACAAAGACCTGATCTTCTAACTTAATCCCTTTAGTACTAACACATTTTAATAATATATACATTATCCCACCCAGCCAATCAGGAAACAAGAAAAGCAGGGATCATAAGTTTTCTATCATGGAAAACTGAATACAACTCATTTTCATTCCCAAAGCACAATTTCTATTTCACTATGCCACTATCATAAAGCACCCCAGTTGATTTATAAAATTCAGTGCAGCTAGTTTTCTTAGGCCATCAATAACTCCATATGCCTTTACAGTGGAGGGGCAGACTTGCTATTTAGTTTTCTGCAGTTTCCAAACACCATGTTGCTCTTAAATGCTGTGCAAACCCTGCCTTCGCTATATGGTTATCTCTCACAAACTTTGCAGACACTAACTATCCAGATACATTTTGCAGAATTTTCCACTCCGGAGATCTGGGGCATATATCTGAAAATGGCAGTTAACAACAAATCTCAGAGTAGATGTTTGTTTTCTGTACAAGACTAGTAAAATGTTCCTAATTTCTCCAATTGCATAAATCTTTATGGAAGTTAGGACCAATTTTGAATCAGACTTCACATTAAATAAAAGATTTACTGTACTACCTAAATACAACCTTTCCCAACCCAAAAAGTAATTGTTTCAAGTACCAAAAAAGAGAGAATCTGGGAGAAAGTAAACACATCAAATGATTAGAAAAGTCCTCATTACGGTGCTATCTTGGGTTTTTAATAAGTTCATTCATACATTACAAGCTTTCTACATTAGTGTCTGGCAAATTTACTAGGCCTTCAACTCTGTGTAAAACTTCATTACCAACTAAAATGTCTATTTGATAATTAGTTTTTAAGTGACAATAGCAGATAACAAGAAACAAACATTTAAAGTATCTTGAATGGTCAATAACCTGCAGGTGAACTCTCTAAGGACTAAAAATCCCAAGTTTTGCTGTGAGAATCAGTGAGACAAGCTGGAGGGTGAAGTATTATAACCCCAATATGCATCTAATAATGACCCTTCCGTCACTACGAACAGCCACCCACTTCTCTCTCTCAAGAATGTGCATACTTACCCTGGAAGGTAAATGGGAGGTACACAGGAAGGAAGATGAACTGCAGCAAAGCCTTTGTCATATGATAGTGACCTATAGGTAACAAATAAAGGCACATCATCAGAATGGGAAGGCTTTACAAGAGTACAGTTCAATGAGGGAAGGGCACAAAACCCAGGAGTTCAACTTCATACCAACCCCTTGCGTGTCTCCACCCTCCTCCACGGAAGAGCCCGCAAGGGCAGAAAGGGAAAGCATCTTCGATTATTCAAAGCGGGTGGGGGCAGCCCAGCTGGCATTCCTGGGTCTCCCCAGAACCTTGCTTCCTACTCCCTGTCTGTACAAAGCAGAAAGTTGATCTGTTCTGAACAGCAAAGCCCACATCACGATCATTCATCAACTTGCACAAGTGATCACCACCCCCTGGGCAAATACACCGGTAACCAAATCGTAAAGATCGATAGGCACTCCTCCGTGCCTCCCTCTGCCCAGGAGCCTGTCAGCCCGAGGAGCAACGGTAGCAGCCGGTCCAGGTATCGCAGCCCTCAGCGCTGCAGACCTGGGCGGCCACAGCCAGCTCCCAACAGCCTGGCTGGGTCACAATCCGGAGACTGGAGATCGGAGTCGACCTGGGGAAACAAATTCTCCACAGCCCACGACAGCAAGCTCAGGCCACCAGGTCGGCGAGGTCGGGGTGGGGGAGGCTAGGAAACGCCGAGGGAGAAGAGGAGGGAGGGATCCCACCCAGGCTTTGTTGCTGGTCACCATCAACTTTGCATCTTAGTACAAAATGTCGATCTTTAAGGCTGACAAGACAGAGGCAGAGGTAGAGGGAGAAAGAGAAAGGCAATAGAGTCCATCTTGCTTTGGGGAAGAGGGGGAAGGAAAAAAATGAAGTGCAAACCCTACACTCCGGGCGTAAAAGTCTTCTAAACACCTTTCCAGAACGTAGCAGCAACGAGTGGGGTGTCCCTGTGCCCGTGCCCGCTCGAACTGGCGGCGGTCTGGGGAGGGGGAGAAAAAACGCCTCCCTCGCCTCCTCTTCCTCCTCCTTCCCCTCCTCCTTCTCCCGTTTCTCCTCCTCCCGTTCCTCCTCCTCCTCCTCCTCCTCCTCCCGCGGGCCCCGGCGAAGATCCCGCCGCCGCTGCCCCTGCCGCCCCCCAGGGAGGCACCGCCGCCGCCCGGCCCCGCGCTGCCATTCCAGCCTTGGACCGCGCGGCGTGGCGCGCGTGGGGCCGGGCGCCGGGTGGCCGCGCGGAGATGTCCGCTGCGGGGACCCCCGCGCCCCCTGGCCGTAGGCTGGCTACAAAAGTCGCGCGAGCAGAGGTGGCGGCGGCGCGCAGGGGAGAGGACGCGCGTGGGGAACCCACGCCGCGAGTGGGCAGCCCCAAGGGATGGCCGAGAGCGCCCCTCCTCGTGCAGGGAAAGTACCCCAGTCCCCGCCAGCCAGCCCCAGGAACAGCAGCCCGGCGTCCACGGCCGGTAGACGAGAACTGGACGTGTCATTAGCAGGACAGGCAATGGTTTCAAAGCCCCAGGCCAATGACCATTAGCCGAGGCAGAGCTAGCTCGGTCCCCATCCCCCACCACCTCCACCCACCTCCCCCTCTAGCAACCCCCCCACCTCCACCCCACCTCGCGAAACTTTTCAACAAGATCCACCTGGGCTAATTTGTCCTCAGACAGTTAAAATATTGACTAGACCCTACACACTGGGAAGGAAGGGGAATGCACGCTTTATTTTCCTTTCTGTAGAAAGGAAAGCAAAAAATAGCTTGTCTCTGTGTCTCTCCTCTCCCCCCCCCCCTCCTCTGTCGTACATGTTGTGTCTTAGCTTTTTGCATCGTTTCGTTTTACCTTCCTCATTTAGCAGAAATGATCGCGGGTATTTCACACATAAACGTGTTCCAGATTCCTGGATTCAGGGTCCTTGTAAATTACAGGGCTCGGGCTCGGTCTCAGTTACGTTAAGTTTCATGCGATATCCCCAAAATAAATAAAAATAATAATAATAATACATTTCTGAGGGTGAGTGAGCGAGACGAGGTGGAGGAGGAAAAGAAGCCTCCAGTCTGATTTCTGTAATTTACTAGCGACCCGGATCGCAGCAAATAACAGTGTAACACGAGCGTGGCTTCGGAGGGCTGGGGAGCTCTTTCGAGAGGCATCGACCCCATCCCCGGATAAAGGATCTGCAAGTTTTATGTCATCGCGACCATGCAATGCCATAACTTACCTTCAGAATGAGTCTTTAAACAGCCAAGGCCTTCCTCCTCCCCTCCACTGCCACCACCCCCAGCCTCGCTCTCTCTCCACCTTAAACTTATTGACACAACATAATCCCACATTCAAGCAAAATCCTGACACAGCCTCCCTCCTCCTCTCCCCCCTCCTCTCTTCCCTCCCGTTTCTCTCTCTCTCTCTCTCTCTCTCTCTCTCTCTCTCTCTCTCTCTCTCTCTCTCTCTCTCTCTCTCTCTCTCTCTCTTCCCCTCCCTCTCCCCCTCCCCTCCCCTCGCTCTCCCTCTCTCGCCTTCTTCCCCTCCCCTGTTCTTCCTCCAGGCTACTCTGGCACTAGAACAGCACTTTCTCCACTCGCCGCGCATTTGGCTGGGGGTGGGGGGTGAGGGGGACACGGATCTCGGGGCCGGAACACCCAAATCCTAACTCTGCAGATGAACGAGCAACCGGGGCTGCTGGTCCCGGTCACCGTCGCACACACCAAACGTAGCCAGCCCAGACCCACCGAGGGCAGCCTTCCCGTACCTTCCACCCCTGCCCCGGGCTCCTCAGGCCCCACCTCCCCCGGCAGCCGAGCCCTGCCCGGGGCTCCTCCACGTACTTTCGCCTCCTTGAAGTTTGGGGCTCCCGGGGCGGCCACGAGCCGCCCGCCGGCGTGAGCACCGCTCCGTTGTTGTTTTCCTCAGGCGGCTCAACCCCGCGCCCCGGCTCCGTGCCCCCTCGGGCGGCGCTGCCCGGGCGCCGAGAGGTGCTGCCTGCAAACGCAGCCTGGCACCGGCTGGCCTACTCCTCCCCAGCCCGGCCCCCAGCTCGCGCTCGCCGGGCAGCGTCGCGCGCCCCCCGGCCCGGGCCCGCCGGTGCGGCCGCCGCGACCCTCGGCCCGACCTCTCGCCACCCAAAGTTTTGGCTGAGGGGAAAGTGGCCCGCGAGGCGCCGGCCGGTGGCGGCTCGGGCTCCGGACGCGCGGGCTCCCCTCGCCTTCCTCAAGTCCACCCTACCGGCTGCCGCCGCCGCCGCCGCTCCTGCCGCGGAGTCCTCGGGCTGCAGCCCCAGCGGCTCGCAAGTGAGTAGGAAAACAGAAAGTGCGGGAGAGCGCCTGCGAAGGCTGCGGATGGCGGGCGCCTACCTCGCGGGCTCGCCGCGGCGCGAGGGCGTGTGTGTGGCTCGCCCTCAGCGGCCAGTCAGGGGCTCTCTATGGGAAAGTGGAGAGGAGCTCGCGGAGCCGCGCTGCCTCCGCTCCACTGTACACTGCTCCACATACAGTACATGCAACCCGGAGAGACTGAAAACACTCATTTTATATAAGGCAGCCTGCCATTGGCCCGCGCCGTGACGGACGGGCGGCGCAGCCAAACAGGAGGCGCGTTACACCCAAACACACGCACACATACACACATTTCACAGAGACACACAAAGATCATCACGTTTTCTATTTTCTAATGTTCGGGACCTGTAGACAGTGAGCGAGGACAGGTAGAGAGGCCCAGCAGAGGAAGGGTCAGGGGGGAAGCCTCTCTCTGTACCAAGTTGCCAGGCTTGAAACTGATGTCCTTTTGACTTGGGAGGGTTATGGTAATAAACTACAACTCCACTGGATATGGAAGTGAGGAGGGGTGGGTTTGATCGCTGCCTTGTGGTGCCCCATGAAAGAGGCGAGCATTGTGTTATGATTTTACAGCCGGGCCTGCTAACAAGTGGCCGAGAAAGGCTTTTATCGACTTAGATTTCTTTTGCCAATGAGTTAGCCATCACATAGGCCAAAATAGTGCGAGATAAGTTTATCAAGACTAGAATGCATTGAGATTGTGACTGCCTCGTTAGCAGGCAAATTCAGAAAGAAAGAAAAAATTCAACACAACACACAGAAACAAAGATAAACCTTATGCTAATATAGCCGAATGTTCACTTAAAAGTCAGAGGGGCAATCACCTGTATGGGTACACAAGATGTGCTGAAATTACACACCTTGTGGGAGAATGACAATTGACAGTCTGCCTTAGAAATAGGCCTCTTGGTTCAATATAGCCAAGATTTGTAAGATAGATATATCTTAAAAGATATATATATTCTTTGTTTTATATATTTCCCACTGTATGTGACTACTGTGTGGTCGGCAACTTCTGAAGACAGTAAATGCGAGATCTAGTTTTAGTGATATTCTTACTATGCTGCGTCTTTGGCAGATCTTGATTAACAGTTTGATATCAACAAGCCAAAGGGATACTGAGAAAGAACCAAACCTAGGAATTAAAACAGAATAAAATCCATACACAAGTTTTTAACTAGTCGAGCAATCTTTTGAGCATATGAGTTCTTTTAGTCTCCTTCATTCTTAGACTTGATTTTAGTTTTTATTTGAAGATTAAAATAAGCTTTCCCAAGATTGCCTTCATTAAATGGTTATTCAGCGTCTACAACTCGCTGGCACTATTCTAGGTCCCAGATGTTTTCCTGGAGTTCCTTCTGACCAAGATCCAAAATTTTCAAGAATCTTAAATACAAACAGTTTTGAAGATTAAATAGTATGATTTTTATAGTCTAGCTGATAGCCAAGATTTTGAAAGTAAACTGAGTAAGATAACCTTTCCATTCTGTTTTATTTCATTTTTTTGAGGCAAGGTTTGACTGTGCGGCCTTGCCTGACCTGGACATCACTATGTGTATCAGGCTCTCTCTGAATTAATAGAGAACCCACTGCCTCTATCTCCTGAGTTAAATATATCAACTTTTGCCGATTTTTTTTTCCTGGAATTAAAGGTGTGTGCCACCACATCTGTCCCAGCTGTTTTAGTTCCTTGATGCGATCCTAAGATATTTCTCCCACAGCCATAAATATATTAAGTGGACGTGTGCATCTGTGTAAGAGTGGGAAAAAAAGAAACCTAAAGAAAAAACAAGTTTATGGAGCTCAGAAAGGGAAGTACGGTTTAGAGGTGTGGTGTTCTGTTTATTTTTAAAAGAAAATAAATTTTAAAGGAAAAATCGTCTAAAACCACAGTATTCCAAGTGATAATACTGAAGGTCCTATTATATCCCTCTGCATTCAACTGGCAGAAAGAAATAAGTGTTCCTCACTCACTCTCCACGGTCTTCAGTCCGTGCCAACTCCTATCTCTAGCTTGCCTGGCCGAGAAAGGAGGCAGGGACAAACTAGGTAGGCACAGAATGTGAGTGGCGAAGAAAATGAAGTCGCGAACATTTCCTAGGTTTTGAGCAGCCGGAAGGCCCTGTTTTTGAAATGACAACCTTCACAGACAAGAGGCAGATGGAGAAAACATTTCCGGAGGATTTCGAGGCACTTGTTTTTTTGAAGTTAAAAAAATTAGCAAAAGTTGATATATTTGATTGCTGTGTGAAGTGTTACAACTTACTTTTAGCATATTATATAAAATGAAAACTGCGGAAGGCTAGCCCACTCCCCACTTTTACCTCCAACTTCTGCCACAGGAAGACATACTTTATTTTTATGATCATATTTTATTGAATACATTTAATATAATGAATCATATAAAGTTACAGTATCAGACTTTCATATTACACAGGACTCTCAGCAAAAGTGTGTGTGTGGGCAGTTAACACTAGTATATTTATCTGTCCATGAAAACATATCAGTGTGAATAAATTATTTATTATTTATAAAGCATGTGGTCACAAAAAATGAAGTCATGCGGTAAATAAGAAGTAAAATTGGAGCTTGAATGTATTCATAGTCCACTTGGATCTGGACTCTGTTAGTGTGCCCCAGGCTTTTGCGTTCTAGTTTAGCAGTCTCTGACCGTGAGAGATGCTAACTGGCCTGACTGGCACAAGAGAGTGTGGACTGAAGTCATTCTCTTCCAAGTCATTTCTTACTGGGAAAAATCAGTGGGTCCACACAGCCTGTAGAATGGAGATAATTGTACCTACATGCCTTTACTCCCTGCACTTGGAAGGCAGAGGCAGGCGGGCCTCTGTGAGTTCAAGACCAGCCTGGTCTATGAAGCAATACCAGACCAGCTAGGGATCTGTTACACAAAGAATTCCTGTCTTGAAAAATAAATAAATAAATAAATAAATAAGCATTGCACATTAATGGTCCATTTGTACTAGCATCATGTTGTTCTATAGGTCTAATCACTATTCCTCTTCATGACATTTGTTGAGTAGTTCTCTATGCCAGCCCCTCTAGGAAGTTAACTTTAAATATGTGCATAAATGTGTATACAGATGTGTATCTATTATATAAATACATAAGTAATTTCTTCTATTTTGCTTTCTTTTACATCCTAATTCAAATCCTGATGTTACCATTCCTTAGGAAAGGATGTTACACCTTAGGGGAAAAAAAATTTAATCGCTCTAGAAATTACTTTCCTTGTCTATAAAATGGGGATAATAAGTGTAATTAAATTTAAACGTTTTATATATGATATATACAATTTTAATTACTCTCATTATCCCCATTTTATAAATAAAAAAAATCCCATATTATAAATATATAATAGTTAAGCAGTCAGTGTTATTTTTATATATCTTTTACACATGCAAGTCAATGGCAGAAGCATGGCCCAGTTCTGTAAAGTTTAACTATCATACCAATAGAGTTAGCAGATCTTGTTGTAGCTTACGTACCCATGGTTTGTGATTGCCTTTTACCCCAAACTCTATGGACTCCAGCATCTCTACACACAGCGGTGACTAGGCGTGGTGGTGTTTGTCTGTAATCCTAGCAAAAATGTAGAAGGTCAAGGCCAGCCTAATTTACATAGTGAGACCTTGTCTCAAAAAAAAAAGAAATAAAAATAAATAAATAAAGCAATTTGCTTTTTTAGGTGCCATTATGCCCAACTGATTGCTTTACTCTAGGCTGAGGTTGATAACTTTCTTTCATTTTATTTATTTATTTTTAACTTTCTTTTCAGTAATTGTTGGTGTGTGTGTGTGTGTGTGTGTGTGTGTGTGTGTTTTCCTAAATATAGAAGTACAACCTTCTCAGTCCGTATAATGTTACTTGTATGTGTGTTTTCAGGGCTGACCACTTGGCATTGGGTAACAATTGGTGTGCTCTTCCCTGGGTGAAGACTCAGCATTTCTCGGTTGCCTGTAGTTGTAGAAGGTTGATGAGGCCTCCTGGGCTCTTCCCCATCCACATTAACTTGTCTATTGTATGATCCTTGTTTCCTTATCCTAGTTTCGGGTTTGCTATTGCTCCCCTCCCCCACCCCTCAAAACAGGGGTTTACTGTGTAGCCTGGAACGCGTTCTGTAGACCAGGCTGTCCTCAAACTCAGAAATTCCACAGCCTCCTGACCTCTGGGATTAGACTGTGCCACAACCTCCTGGCTCAGGTTTGCCTATGGATCTTGGTGGTGGTGGTGGTGGTGGTGGTGGTGTGGTGGTGGTGGTGGTGGTTCTTGTTGCTACTGCTGCTGCTGTTGCCGTTGTTGGGGGCAGGGCAGGAGGAATTTGTTTTGTTTTTGTGTTTTTGAATAAGGTCTCACTGTAGGCCAGGCTGGCCTGGAGCTCACTCTGTAATGGAGGATGACCTTGAACTAAAGATTATAATGCCTCCAATTTGCCAATGCTGGGATTGCAGCGCGTGCCACCTTGTCCAGCAGGGTTGTCTTTTTCACAATGAGAAACTCAAACAAACGAGGAGAGATTAAATGATCCTCAGCTAGCAGCAAAGCTCGCTTAGACTTAGTTCTGCAAAGTTTCTCTCTTTCCACCTCTTTTCCTTCCTCTTTTTTTTTTTTTTTTTCTTTTTATTTATTTGTCTGTGTGTGAGTAGAAGGAAGCGGGACGTGCCGGAAAGTCACCTGAGGATGGCATCATACAAACTGGTCTCTGCGTGAGAACTAGTTCTCCCCCTCCCCACCCCCCCCACCCCCGCTAGTGACTCCGATCATCATTTAGCATCAGCAGGAAGGTCCTTCTAGCACCGTCCCCGTTCGAGAGCTTCAACTGCATTCTCAGCGAGAACTTGGGTTCTCCCACACCCAACTCTGGCAGTGGCCCTGCTCCCAAGACAGCCCGTCTCATCTGGCAGTTTTCTTCATTACAAACAGTTCTTCCTGGCATTGAACATATTTTTTTCCTTTTAAATTTTAGCTACTGGTCTTTACTTTTTCTGTTCCCTTGAGACTACATAGAATAACCTAATCCCTGAACGTGGTACAGCGAATATGCAAAGACCACACTGTACATAACCACACCTCGCATCTGTTGTCTTTCCCAAGCTAGCTCCACTGTCTCAGCACATTCTCTCTGGAGCACCGTTTTTGACTCTTAGTCTTTTCACACAGACCGTGCCTATTGTCTTTGTGGACGTGTTCCTCCAAGTGTGACGCCCAGGCGGAGGCTGAGCAGTGTAGGGTACAGGGTGAGCAGATCCTTGATAAAATAGCTCCATAAATGCAAACTAAAATGTTGTTAAGCTCTGTTGGCCTATTTTTGTGCTTATTCTCAAAAAGCATTTTAAAAAGTTTTGTTTTCTTTTGTTTTGTTTTTTAAGGACGGGCCAATGTTGTATAATTGACTTGGAGGAATTGAGGCGCAAGGGTTCATAGCTTGAATATTGTTTGGTAGTTCAGAACCGAGGCCCAAGGACTACACCAACATAGCTGTTTCCCGAATCTTCATTCTGACAAATACTAAGCATTGTGAACTTGGAAAGATTTCATAACTTCTGTTTGTCCCAGTTGGTATTAACATTTCAGAAGGTTATTGTAAAGAGTAAATAATGCTCGCAAGACTCTTGGAACGATATTAGGCAGTAGCTGCTCAGAAACGGTGGCTCTCCTTTTTCTTGCTCTTTTCTCTAACCTTCGTCTGAGTCCCTTCTGCAGTCCTGTCCTGTAGATCAATTAGTTCATTCAACACATGTACTATTGATTTCAGCGTCTGTGACTCATTCACAAACCTCATGCCTTCTTTACGTTTTTCTCAGTCATCTTTTAAAGCACTGTCAAAGACAGAACCTAAAGCACGCACCTCCCAACACATCCACCTTGACCCATTAAGTAGCATTCCACAGTTATTGAGCTTGTCCTAGAACCACCTACATGTGTGTTATTTGAACTCAAAGGAATTTGTAGTGCATGATATAATATACAGCAGTCACCTAAGGCTGTCATTAGAACTTAGCAGGTTGTTAGTCCCTCAGATTTCTTTTGAAGAAACTGAACAGTGCAGGTTAAGTTGGAACCTCTTTCTTGATCTGGTCTTCTAGTTTTCCCTAGAAATGATTGCTGCTTTATAATTGTTCTACCATTATATCCATGTTTCTCACAGCCTACTCGTAAAAATACCTGATACAGCTTTGTTAGAAGAATTTATAAATTTTTAATTTTGCACTTATTAATTTTATCAGAGACAAATATGTTCTTAAAGAGGGTTTAATATGTCTTGCTAAATAAAATGAAAACAGAAACTTCAGGCAGGATGTGGACTAGAGCTTAAAAAATAAAGGAAAAACTGAAGAATCAAATCTCAGAAAGCCAGTTGTACCACCCTCTCCAGATACTGAGATTATTTTATTGGAAAAAAATCATCTAGTAATAATCAATATATTATCTAATAATAATCTAATAGTTTTATTAGAAATTATTTAATCATTTACAAATTATCATTAACATACCCCAACTTTTTCTTTGTGTCAATTGAAAAAGGACTGAATTCACTTGGCTTCACCAATGTTTTTTGCTTAGGCTGTGGACCAGGTAGAAAAGGATATCTTGCTTAATTCTCTCAATAAATGTGAATAGTTACCCAGTGTGAGATGTAAGTGGGGGTAGTGGTAGAAGAAACAGGGGTTTCTGTTAGAACAGAAATACTTAATTTCTTTCTTAATTAAGGGTCTAATTCTTGTTCAGAGGGGGAAATTAATCGTACCACAATTGGAATTCCCACAGAGCTCAAGAACGTCACAACAACAAAGCATAAAAACAAAAACACATCACCTGACAGTGGCCAGGTGAAAGGCAAGGGTTTCCAGCTATGGGATAGGGGATGCTGGAGATTGGGTATATGTATGTGTAGTTAAGCAAAGACTTCCCTTAAAAGTTAGCTAGTTGGAAATGGCCAAGTAATAGGCGTTCCACCATTTTCTAAACCTGCACCTCTACTCAGTGATTCATTTACTACCCTGTAATTTGAAGAATCTGCCTTTTCTCCCCAACCTGGAAAAATTTAGCTACAATTACTTACAGTGTTTATGACCTGATATTGTGCCTGCAGCTATCCAGAAATATGTTATTTCTTTATATGCCTGCCTATTCTTTATGCTCCTGGAGTGGTTCTGCAATTTCACTAATGCTCCACACTCAGTTTCATTGTGTGGTGTATTTTAAAGGCGTTCAGGTCCTATCTAATGGAGCCTCAAAATCTGGATTTGTCGATGGTCTCAATTTTTTTTTCTTTATTTCTTAGTTCTTATCACATCCCTCAGAGAAGTATTCAAAGTCAGATGAAAAAGGAAGATCTGTTAGAACCACTACACAGGCAAAGGATCAGCAAAGAACAATGGAGAGAAAGAAATTTGTAACTCTCTGTCCACCCCCAAGTGAAGGAGGATCATCAGGCCTGGGAGATGGGCCAGGAGTGTTTATCTGGAGGACCAGTTTTAATACAGGAAGCACATGTGACCGGAGAAGTAGGATGGGAACAGTACAAGTCACATACCATTATGAAGTTGCCTACACAAAAAAAAGATACATCAAGGTAAAGAATGTAACAGGCTTGGGGAGGCAGTATTAAATGGCAATTTTTATATGGATTCACAGCTAGGCTTACCCCCACCACACAAGAGTTACTAACAAGAACTGAGCACAGTGAGGCCAGCCTGTGAGAAAGGATTTCTCGAAAAATAACCAAGTGAAAAACAGAGACACTAACTAAAAATTTCACAGTGGAATAATTGACTCTGGGTCTCGAAGTACTTAGTTATTTGGAAAGACGTGGCCTCCTCTTCCCATCGTGCCAAATTTCATCCTTGAAACGTCATCCTCTTTTCTCAACCACAAACTTTTCTGCTGAACCTTGAATTTGATACTGTCTTCTCTACAAACTTCAGACCAGCTGCTATAGGTCCCCTAGCAGGCTGGCTGCAGCTAGTGCCCTAGAAGAAGGAAAAATGAAGTGAAAATGTTCCCTATTACAATGCAGGCAGTTGAGAAGGAGGGAAGAAAGATGATAGAAGGAATATGGCCTGTGTTGGTAGGAATGAGAATGTTCGTATATTTGAATGCTTAGTACTTAGTAGAACTGTTTGAGAAGGATTAGGAAGTGTGTCACTGGAGGTGGCCTTTGAGGTTTCAAAGGCCCTCACCGTGTCCAGTCTAATTCTCTCATTCCCCACCCGCAGTCTGAAAGCTGTCGATCAGACCTAAGCTCTCAGCTACTTCTCTAGCATCATAGCTGCCTGCCTACTGCCATACCATGATGATCATGAACTAATCCTCTGAAACTGTAAGCAAGCTCCCAGCTTAATGCTTGTTTCTGTAAGTTGCCTTGGTCGCGGTGTCTCCACACAGCTATAGAACACTAACTAAAACGTGGCCCAACCAGACAAGAGGAGAGTGAAGATGTCATACAAACTATCATAGATAATTTTAGATAGAACAAAGAAACCTCCTGAAGCTTCATCAGCATCTGGAGTATAACCATTCATGATCCTCTCAATCTTCATTGTTCTATACGTAATTAAGTCAATGATGGAGGCTGACATAGGTTGTTACTTCTAAACTTTGATTTCTGAATAGAATGCCATTCTTCATCCTTTCCAGATATAGCTCTGTTCACGTGTACACACGTTTGTGCATGTGATATGGTGGTGGTGGTGGTGGTGGTGGTGTGTGTGTATGTGTGTCTGTATGCACATGTGTATGTGTGCAGGTGTATTTGCATATGTGTGTCAACGCCTGTGGAGGCCAAAGAGCTGTTTTATATTGAGACAGGGACTCTTGATGGCCTGACACTATCCAAGAACTCTAGACCATCAGGCCAATAAGTCCCAGGAAGCCACCTAGCTCTGTCTCCCTGATACTGGTATTCTAAGAACACCAGACAAAAATGTTTTCTGTTCAAAGGTAAAAAGCTGATAGCAAAAAATCCCCCAGTTTCTTAGCCCACTACCATTCCATCCATTGGCTGCCTAGTTGTAAGGCTTGGTGTGCATAGCCCTTCATAGCTTGGATTTACCTTAGGTTTTCAAAGTGAAGCACAGAGAAAAAGACATGAACTGAAATGAAATCTTGGTTAGCACTTAGGAAAGCAATGACCAAAGTCTTTTTCTTCCTACCAATCAGTGAAGCTCAGACTGTTGGCCAGATGAACATGAAAGGAATGGCAGAACTCCAGGATCCTGTGTGTTTCCTGGTCACTGATTCATTCATTCATTCATTCATTCATTCATTCATGCAACATTTATTATGGGCCTCCTTGGGCCAGCATCTATGGTTATCACAGGAGACAGCAAACATTTGTAGTCCCTGTGCTAAAGGACCCTGTGCTTCAGTAGCAAAAATAGCTGTAGCTGGGCAGCGGTGGTGCACACCTTTAATCCCAGCACTCGGGGAGGCAGAGGCAAGTGCAGTCTCTGTGAATTCAAGGCTAACCTGGTCTACAGAGTGAGTTCCAGAGCAGCCAGGGATACACAGAGAAACCTTGTCTCAAAAAGCCATAAATAAATAAATTGAAAATTGCTGCAAAGTACAATATAACACAAAATGTTCCTCAGAACTAGGGCAAAAGAGCAAGGCACCTTGAAATACTTGGGGGAAGATAGACTAGAAGAGCCAACCTCATGGCCTAGGGTGTTTAAGGTTGGAAGAGAAGAGAGCATTACCTCAGCCAGCAAAGAAAAGGCTGGGCTATGAGATTTTTACTTCTTAGGTTGGCTTTGAATGCTAAGAAAGACAAACTGGAACTTTAGGATATGTCCTTTGTATGACCTGTGCAACCGCTATCATTCTTTTCAAGTTTTTGTGTAGTCCTGAGTGATTAGAACAGATTATTCTATGTGCCTCCGACACTTCGGTAAGAGGCTAAATGTATTAGAACTTAACATAAACATATATATAGGATAATATAAATCTTTTAATTAAAAAAAATAAAGATACTGTTACAAGAATGTCTGTCAGGAAACACTCGTCTCTGGAGGTTTCAGTGGTCACTACACAGAATGAAATGTTTTGATGCTGGCAACAAGACTGGCAATATCCACAGTTGAAGCGTGTCTGGAGGGATTGACAGACACTGGATATCGATGTAGATTTGAGGTTTCCTTATATTTGGGAGAAGCATAATGACGTTTTGATTTTATGTCATTTCTCATGGAATAGACTTGTTCTTCAAGGAGGAGTATATATTTGCAGTAAGCTATGCAATTTGTATTGGGTATTTTCTTTATCTGTGCATCTTCATGGGGTCTGTCTATACCAAAGCTTCCCATATAAGCAGAACTGCCTCCAGCTTAAGAGCTGATGAGTTTGGAATCAGAAAATTCTTCAGTGAATACTGGCTCTGCTGTTGCCTAGTTATATGACCTTTAACAAACTCCTTACTAATCCCAGGGCCTCAGTTCCCTAAACTGTAAAATGGGGATAAAAAATGGTGCCTACTTTTAAGGCTTACTCTGAGAATTAAACACGATTATGAATATAAAAATAGGTCCTGACAATAAAACAGCTCTTTTAAAAACAAGCAAGCAAACAAACAAAACCAGCTCTTATATATGGCATGTTGTATAGAGTGATGTTTAGTGTCCAACCTATGGTTCTTAGGATGATAAATAGCAATTTTGTCTTCTGAGTAATGTCATTAAAATGCTTGAGGGATTTGGGAGAATATTCTTTAAATATTGCTGAAATTTAATAGGAGGAACAAAGTATTTTCTTCTTTTTTTTACAAAAGGTAGTGGTATTACTAATTATTTAGGTAACACTGGAAATTCCAGTGTTTTTGTGCCTCCAACTTGACTTGTTTAGCTTTCTCAATATGTGTCAGGAGCATATCAAGAACTCAGTTTTTGGGGAAGGCTGAGGAGATTGCTCAGTGAGTAAAGTGCTTGCCGTACAAGAATGAGGAACTGAGTTTAGATTGCCAGTAACTACATAGAAGCAGAACGTGGTAGCACACATCTGTAAGCCCATTCTGAGTGACACAGATGATCCTAGGGCACGCAGTGGCCAATCAGTCTAGCCTAAACAGTGAGCTCCAGGATGAATCTCAATCTCAAAACATAATATGGAGTGCTATGGTGGAAGAAATCTTCATGCCAGCCTATGGCCTCCAGCTTCTGCACAGACCTGTGTGGGCAAGTGAACACACCACACACACACACACACACACACACACACACACACACACACACACGCACGGGGGTAGACACAGAGATAGAGACAGAGATAGACAGGGAGTTAGAGACAGAGTGGCTCAGTTTAGCTCCAGTGTTGCATTCTTTGTATTTTAAAGCTTTATAATAGTTTTTTTTTTCCAAGTGAGGTTTATCAGAATCAACAGCGATTTTTAAAAATCAATTTTTAAAAATTGTGACTTTTTAAGAATTCGAACGCCCGGCTTGGGCATGTGGAGAAATCTGTGACTATTATAGAGCACCCAACCCTGCTGACTTCTCTGAATACCTAAGTTTAAGAATGGCTTGACCACAGAGGTAATTGTTCCATAAATAAGCTGTGTTTTCCAAGGAGTTTCGTGGTTGGGATCCTTATTTAAATGATAACGTGTGTGATGCAGCCATGTGACACATCCTGACATTTGCAACATGAGTGAAAGTCCTCGGTAGCAATTTCCAAATGACTTTATTAACAGTGATTTACTTTCTCTTCTGATTCTTCAGAAACAGCTGCCTATCAGTAATTACTGTTATTCCTATTGAGTGAAGAGAAGGACTGAGGATGGGGGTGGGGAGAAAAGTGGAATGATCAGGATCCACAGAGGCTCCTTACTTAATGTCAACTTCTCCATGGTCAACCTCTTTGAACAGGACTTTGCCCTTTCTGGTCCATAAGTCTCCTAAGTCCCTAGCAAGTGCTCACACAGCATCTTTGTCCTATACATCCCCAGCCCCTTTTCTAGCTTCATAGATATTCCATATCCATTTTGATTGGGGATGGTCTCTGATATTGCTTCTTGACCCATGAAGGTGGTGAATAAAGGTTCCATGTTTCTGTTTATAAGCAAAGGAGAAATATATAGGTGGGAAAATTCAGCACAATTTAAAGTGTGAGAATGAAAGAGAAACCTGCTTATGATTATATTCAGGGGCAAATTGCTTTGTATTACGTGACCCTTAGGTAATTACAGACACAGACAGGTGTGCTGTGGAGGTGGCTCTGCTACCTGCTACCCCAGTATGTGTGCTTGCTAAGTTGTTTTTCCAGTGTCCAAGCAAGATGACAAGCACTGATGTTTTAAATTCTGCCGTTTGAGGATTGGTTGATCACTGAGTGTGACAGTGCTAACCTCCTTTTGTTTGTTGATTTTGTTTTGTTGTGAGACAGTGTCTTACTCTGCAACCCAAGCTAGCTTTGAACTCACAACAGCTCTGGTATTTTAACCTCTCCAGTTCCACAATTACAGATGGGAATCATCGTGCCTGGCTGCTAACTTTCTTTTGATTAGAAATCATTTTAGGAGACCCTTCTAGCTATAGTGAAAGTCATGCTGTGTGGTAAATGCGAAGATTACAACTGAAGAAATCCAAATCTTTTCAGTATGAATCTACAGGTATGTCACAGAAGGCCCCAGTCCAGTTAGCAATTTTAAGAAAAAGAGGGGTCTGGAGGCTGGGATGGCTCTGTCTACTCTCTTGATCATGGAGCTTGCTCCCAGTACTTTGTCCCAGAGCAATGATTGTAGCCATGGGCTTTGGAGTCAAAAAGATGTGGAGTTGTAAGTTCTGGGTCTACCCTTTATCAATTGTATAAATCTTGACAAACTATCTATCTTCACTTTCACCAGCTGTAAACTGAATATAATAATAGTTTTAGTGAGAAATACAGAGCAATGGATACAAAGCCCTTAGTATGAGCCTCAGCATGTGGTAGACCTGTATTCTTTGGCATTCTACAGTTACATTGTTATGATCTTTTCCTATATTTTCTCCAAGTACTTCTAAAAAATTAATAATATATCAAGATGTTCCAAATGCCCTCCTATTCCTTGTTTTCTCAACTTCACTGATTCGACAAATATTCCTCAAGTAACTATTGCTCAAAGATTGTTCTACCTTCTTAAATCAGAGAGGAAAACAAAGGAAGATAGCAGCCATGGAGCTTACGTTGCAGATGAGGGGGTAAACACAAAGACAATAAATAGTCAATAAGTCATTTCCATGGAATGAAAAATGAGATGAGTGTTATGGAGACAGGGTATGGGAGTCAGAGGATTTCAATTTTGAATGAAGACAGGATAGGGCTTCTTGGGTTGTGTAAACATAGAGCCATGGGAAGTGTGTGTGTGTGTGTGTGTGTGTGTACACAATTCAGTATAATTGCACAGTTTTAAATAAAAGGGAGCCGGGCGGTGGTGGCGCACGCCTTTAATCCCAGCACTTGGGAGGCAGAGGCAGGTGGATTTCTGAGTTCGAGGCCAGCCTGGTCTACAGAGTGAGTTCCAGGACAGCCCGAGCTACACAGAGAAACCCTGTCTCGAAAAACCAAAAAAAATAAAAATAAAAAAAAAAATAAAAATAAAATAAATAAAAGGGAAAGGCTTGAATGCCTAAATAAGTGGAAAGGTTTTTGTAACTTCTTAAATACAATAGGAAAGCAGCAGAAAGTAGCTCATGTGTGTGTGTCTGTGTGTGTGTGCTTATGTGTGTGTATGTACATGTATATGCATGTGCGTGTATGTGCATGTGTGCATGCACACACATGCACACTCCTGAGGTAACAATGACTATTTTCTCTTTCTGGCCTCACTCTGTCCTTTAGGGTCACCTAAGGATTGACCATTCCTTAGCTATGGTTTCACATCTCAGGATGTTGGGTGACAGTAAAAACTGTATATGATAAATTCAAAATACTTATGCTTTATTTCTATGTGTTTTGTAACAGAGTTTATGTAACATCAAACTTTACAGTTTACATATCACAAGGGCAAATGCTTTGGACCTCATAGAAGTGTATGCAATTAAACTATAAACCCATGGTTAGATTTACTCTTAGGCAATTTTTATTAAAACAAACTATGAAATTGATTTTACTTCTTGATTAAGTAGGAGGAGCACAGCAGTGGTATTCAGAGGCAGGGGCTGCCCCTAGCCGTGCCCCTCCCACCCTTATTCTGCCCACTTGGTAACTGCCATTTGACAGTTCTGTGCCTATGACTTTCTCAATTATGACCTGGGGGTGGTAAACGGTGTCCTTTCCACCTCTAATTCCATGAGTCTTTGAAAAGCGACAAGATTTTTTTTTTCTTCTAGAAACTAGCACAGGTATAATGAGTAGGACTATAATCTCTTGGCATCTGTTTTATTGAAAACTGTAATTAAGGTGATTTGTCCATTTTTGGGTAGGAACAAAAATAGAGTGTACTGATCTTCCACACATTATTTGTGCCTCTTTACCTATCATGTTATAAATGAATATAGTATTGCATGCAGAATGTATTCTTGCCACATCCTGATCACCAGGAGTCTTGTCAGGTACATAGAACTTCAGCACATTACTGTCACATGTTAGTTATGACATACTTGAAGTAGTCCACTCTCTTGTGACTCTGCAGAGACTTACATGTGGTCTAGGCCTGTCCTTGAGGTCTCGGAGCCTTTAACCAGCATTGTTTATTTCAGAATTAATTCCATCAGAAATGTGTTATAAGCTTCCTTTTTATATAGGGAAAAAATGGAAATACAACCAAAGTCCACTTAATAACTAAAGAAACTACCTAGAGATACAGCTCAGTCATAGGATGTTTGCCAAGTGTGTGTGAAGCCCTTTGTTCAATTCCACAGTACCTTCAATAAGAAGTAAAAAGTGGTCCAGCAGTTAAGAGAACTTGCTGCTCTTCCAGAGGACTAGAATGTGGTCACCAGCACCCCTCCATATCCAGCAGCTCATGTCAGAGCATGCGACTTCCTCTTCTGGCTTTCATGAGTATCCAGTGACTACAGGAACATGTGCATGCACACACGGAAACACAGACACATAAATTTAAAAGAAAATATCCTGAAATAAATCAATTAGCTAGAAATCAAACGTACTTCATACCACAAACTCCGACCTTTCCTTAACCCTCTAGACCAGGGCATCCAAAGGCCTAATCTGCTCTCCCTTTCCCCTTTCTCCCTTTCCCCTTTCCTTCTCTCATTGGGTATTTCCATATGATGGTTACATCTCTTAGTGCTTAAGCAAGTGAGAGAAGAACTGTGCTATGCAGCGTGTGTGTATCCTGTGAAATTTGAATTTCGGTGTTCCTAGACCAAGAGGTTTACTGAGCACTGATACATTTGTTTTCTCTTACCTGCCTATGCATGTATGGCTGATTTCTCAAGAAAGTTGTTATTTGTCACAGGATGTGTGGCTCCAAAGCCTAGAGTATTTATTATTTCTCTTCTTCCAGGAAAAAAAAATGCTGATCTCTGAACTAGACTATTTGGATCTCTTAGCTAGAGTATCTAAAAAAAAAAAAAAAATTAAATTAAATTAAAATTGAAAAACAGAGTAAACTCCTAGAGCCTAGTGCACGTAACTTAGACTGGCACCATTGTATAAGAATACCATACACCCTTCCTTGTGCTATTAAGTTTCTTCATTACAGGATCTTCACTACTTCCGGTGGTAGGAAGCACCAGCACAGAGGTGTGTTTGGAGAGGGAAAAGAAAAGTCTGACTCAGTTGAGTTGGTGAAGGCTTCCTAACAAAGGGGTCCTAACGAAGGAGGACCTGACGAGGAAGAGGAGCACAGGGTGGTAGAAACGAGTCAAAAGCAGCTGTTCCCCTGTGGCAGCACTATTTCCCTGAAGCCTGGATGAGTTGGGGTGACTTCCCAAAGCTTGTATCAGTTGAGGTTCAGTGAATGAGACAAGCCAGTGCAGGATCTTAAGATGGAAAGGGTTAGGTAATTAGGACAAAATCTTGGAAAAGCCAGAAGAATGAGCCATAGACTGGCCTAGCAAGAATGACTCTCAGAAGACTATACAGTGCAGTCACAGTGAGGCCACCAGTAGACTGATCCCAGCAAGACTGTGTTGCTGCCACTGCATCTGCCTTTCGACACCCAGGAAGCCAGGGAAGGGACTCAGGAACTCTGCTGTGGAAAAGGACACTTAGAAAAATCACTCACCCAGAAATCAGCCAGAAAAGCAAGGAAAGGACTCAGACCTGTCTCCAGTTTCTTGGTGTTAGAAGGGCCCATCTCCTTTGTGTGCCCTGGGCTTCTTTACGATCTTGTAGTTTAAAAGAAAATGGAAAAGATGCCTACAGCCATTGTAGCCCAAAGACTGGAGGATAAGCAGTCTGAGCCATAGAATCTGCTGCATGTAAGAAAATTAGTGTCATTGTCCATTCATAGAATTCCAAATAGTTCACAATGGCTAGAACAGCAATCTATAAATATCCAGGTGTGGATCTCTTCTAGCATAAAAATCCATAACCCCTGATGAATATGACAGAGGTTATATTTTAGCATCCTATGTTTAAAAAAATTAGTAGAAATAGTTAACATCAAAGTAAAATTTTACTTATTAATCACAAGACTAAATGGACATTTGGGGAAATGACAGCGATAACAACTGTTCACATAACTGCCTGTGTTTCGTGTATTAGCTTATTTAGTAGCAACCCATATATTGTCAATCTACATCACTTCTCCAGTTAACAAAGAGTAGACAGTGCGGTCCACAACTCTTTCTAATAGAGCTTTGAAACCCAAAGGTTTTAGATTCATACTTGGGCTGATGATGAGTGAGAAGCCTCCTCACACACACACTCAAAAAAAGCTGTAAGAAGACCGTACTCCATATACAGGCTGCATGTTTTGGGATAGCCCCCACTCCAGATGTTTGAGACCTACATGAAAACCAAGCTGCACATTTACAACATATGTGCAGGGAGGCCTAGGTTCAGCCCATGGAGGTAGATCTGTGTAGACTAGGTATGCTCCACGGTTGGTGATTCAGTCTCTGAGAGCTCCAAGGGTTCAGTTTCGTTTACTCTGTTGATCTTCCTGTGCAGTTCCTATCTCCTTAGGACCCACAATCCTTCCACCTATTCTTCTTTAAGAGTCCTCAAGCTCCATCCACTGTTTGGCTCTGGATGTCTGTATCTGTCTGAGTCAGCTGCTGGTTAGAGCCTCTCAGAGGACAGCTTGCCGGTCTGTTCTCAGGCTGGAGGTTTAGATCCTGGGAGCTCTGGTTGAATCTTTTGATACTCGTTCTAAAAAGGACAAAGGCACCCTCACTTTGGTCTTCCTCCTTCTTCTTGAGTTTGTTCAGTTACTCATGGAATATTATTTTTTTTATATCTCTTGTATTCAGTTTGCAACTACTTCATTGAGAATTTTTGTATGTATATTCATGAGGGATACTGGACTATAATTTATATATTTTGTTGGGTTTACACTTGATGTCACTATTTCAATATTATTTGCTTTGTGAAGGAGCTTATTGTGGTTCTGAATTTTTTTAAACATAACTCAAAAAGTATTGCTTGTTTGAAGGCTCTATAGAATTCTTGTATAAGTATATCAGACCCTTGGTATTTTGCTTGTTTGTTTCTTTTCATTTTATTCTGTTTGAATGCTTTTTAAATTTTTTTGATTTGCTGAAAATAAAAATTAAAAAAAAAAAGCTGTAAGAGTGTGCTAATTTATTTCGTTATTATATGTGAGGTGCTGTAGAGTCACAGAATTTATGCAAAAGAGGGATAAAAACCAAATTTTCATATCAGAGAGATTACCCAGTATAGACAAGGCAATGAGCTGCAGGGATAAAAGTTAGGACAAGGAGAAAAAGAGCAGACATTGTCTCAGCAAACTGAGTGGGAAAAGCAGCCCTCTAACAAGTAAGGTATAGGTATTAGAGATGGAGAAATCAGATACTTAGACACAAGATTGATTGTCTGTCCATCTGTCTGTCTGTCTGTCCGTCCATCTGTCCGTCCGTCCATCCATCCATCTATGTACTGTAACACGAATGACTAGTAGGAAAGTGCTTGGGTAACCATGTCAACATAAAACAACCCTTTCAATGTCTCATGCAAGATGTACACACACACAAAACAAAAGCAGAAATGAGATGAGTACTAAATTAGCCAGGATGGTCTGCTAAGTCCCCAAACTTCTGTGGCATGATATAATAAAGAGACATTTCACCGAGCAGTGGTGGCGTACGCCTTTAATCCCAGCACTTGGGAGGCAGAGGCAGGCGAATTTCTGAGTTCGGGGCCAGCCTGGTCTATAGGGTGAGTTCAAAGACAGCCAGGGCTACACAGAGAAACCCTGTTTCGAAAAACCAAAAAGAGAGAGACAGAGAGACAGAGAGAGACAGAGACAGACAGATTTCTCATTTGGATCCTAGTCTAATAGTATAGACTGTATGGTGAGAAGGGATACAAATTCTATCCCAATTCAGACTTGGGCTTTTTCATTTTGTTGGCTCCACTGTCTCCTAGGACTGCTAGATTCTCCAGACTGAAATCATAGAGCTGAACTGAAAACGAAGAGACCTTGTAGAAGAAATATTCGTCACTTGTATATGCATTTCATTGGGTAGAACTGTCATATCATTTGCCTGCATTGGTTATGGGAAAGGTAGTCTGGTTCTGCGATCAGAGAGAAAAGGGGCATTAAATTTCACAAATGTCATGTCCATCTCTTTCATAACTACACATTATAGAAGAAACAAATCATTGAATTTGAAAATATGGACCATGATGAATTTAATTAGTCTTTATTTGCAGGAAGAGGGTGGTGCACTCCTTTAATTCCAATATTCAGGAGGCAAAGGCAGTCAGATCTCTGTGAGTTTGATCTACAGAATTTGGACTACAGAGCTAGTTCCAGGACAGCCAAGGCTACACAGAGAAAGCCTGTCTCGAACAACAAACAGAAAAATGAGGTATTACCTACACAGGATTGTTGTGCAGAAACGTGAACTGTGTGACTATACTGAAGAGATCCCGTGTTCCTGTAAAGAGTGAAAAAATGGGAGGTGCAACCATCTACTGAGTCAATAAACAAATGAGCTGAGGACACAGGAGCTAGTGAGGACATTTCACTATGTCTCTGGGTTGGGATACTCTATCTGTTAAGAGACAGCTCTTATCTCTAACGGTCTGCCGTTTGTCAGGTACCACTTCATATGCTGGAGCAGAAACATGTCCTATCTACTAGGTCCATACACCTCTAGGATAGAGGTGGATCAACAGCATCCTCTAGATTTTACAGCCTAAGTTGTTATTGTATTCCACTCTCTTCATTTTACTCCTGCTTTACCGATAAAGCACAGTCTAGCTCTCGTTTTACTGTTGTTATTATTATATTATTTATTTATTTTTATGGTGGGACTGTGTGCCACAGTGCACACATGGAGGCCTCTATGACTTGTGATAACTATTCTCTACTTCCACCTTTTAGACCCTAGAGATGGAACTCACGTCACCAGGTTTGGTGGTAAGTAGCGTTACCAATGGAACCATCTTGCTAGTGGCCTTCATCTCTGCAAGAAAGTCCCCTGGCACCAGCACAAGTCCTCTAATTGCTCTGATTTCAGCACCCGCTTTCTCATTGTTCTCTTCACCATCCTATGTCATTGTCACCATGATCATGATCACTATTAGAGCAACTTCACGCCGAGATGTCACCTGTTCCTTCAGTGTTGTGACCGTTATACATTACAGATTTGAATGCTGGGAGTCTTAGGAATTCAGTGCCTTGACCTCACAGGAAACAATGATGAGCCTGTCAGGGACCACAGTCCTGCTGACATCGACTCCAGGCCTGCCCACTACAGTGAAGGAATGATTCTGAATCTCTGCATTTAAATAAGAATTTGGAAAGCCTGGTTTATGCTGTGATTTGATCAAACCTGGGTACTCAGATACATTCAAGTTATTGGTCATAAAATATCCAGGACCTAGTAATGAGTTAGGGAACTCCCTCAGAGACCATTTGATCCTGTGAGGGCTTAGCCAGTATACCAGGATGACCACTAACCCTCTGGCATCCCTACTTCTGAACTTTAACTTCAACACTGGAGACATGATCATTTCACAGCATATTTGTGAGATGAAACTGTTAATTTTTGTAATATAAAAAATAGCCTCAGAGATTAAATTCAAAGCATAAAACTTGGTCAGGTTACCTGATAAAAATTATGTTTGATTCCCTCGGCAAAAAAAGTTGTCAAGTATAGTTTGTTACCATTGTCAAACAAAAAAAGTAATCAAAAATACGTATGTGTGTGTGTATACTTAAAATGTATTATTGATAAAGATAAATCAAAGTAAACATGTTTTTCGTCTAATGCAGTTTTATTTTCTCTGAGTGGGAATTTAAAATTGCTTCCATTGTGTCTAAGTTAGTGAATAGGAGAAGTGCTCAGATGACAATAACACTTATAACAAATGTTCAACCAGCATGTACAGCATGACGAGGAAAGAATGGATCTGTGCGCATCACAGTAATCTCTACAGACACCACTCCATAATGATTTTTCATGAAAAGAAAGACATCCACTTGGTTTTCTCATGTTAGTACAGATCCTCATGTAAGTTACCCATTGCACAATGTACATTCCTTCGGTTTCACAATCTTTCTGACCCTTTGAGTTGAAGTTTGTCATTTCTGCTGGTCCTTCTGAATTACGTTACAGTCATGTTATAGACAGAGTGAGATGTAGGTCAAAGTATGTCTTCACAATCCCACCGTGGAAACCCTGGGAGACACACAGGAAGAAATAATGGGCTGTCTTTATATAATATGATAAGGATTGCTCTGCTTTTCTTGAAAGATGTGCCATAGTACTTGTGAAGCTTGGTCAGTAACAGTGTTTTATTACTGGTGAATCACACTTGAAAACCCACCATCTCAAGTGAATTGTAGCAAACCCAGCCTTCTCACAGTATGCATGCGATCATTATCAGGTTTTACCTCCTTCCCACAGAGTGGACAGCTGGAAGGCTCCTGGCAGGGTTTGACATCTCATCCATACACTAGTACTTTAGTGTGGCCTCAACAAATCCTACTCCAAGAAAGTGGAGAGACATTGCCTAGGAGTAAATATCCCTCATTCTACCCTAGGTTCAAGTGTGTGGCTTGATTTGTTTTGCTTTCTGAAAGTTCAGCCTTTTAGTCTCTTTCCAAGATCCTTTAAAGATCTAAACCACAGCAGTACCCTACACTTTGTGTGATTGGGGAGGAACTTCCTCCGAAAAATTGATGAGTAGCATTATTTATGAAGCGATTAAGAAAATGTTTGCAACCTTTAGGATTATAGTATTTCTATAGTGACAGTGAACATTTGTAGAAAAACAAAAATTTTTTCTTTTTCTGTCCTGTAGACCGGAATCCACATCTTCCTCCATTCGGGCCAATACCAGATTGAATCTGGGATGACTAAAACTTCTCAACCCGAATGCATTCATGCAAACTTTCTGATCATCTTGAAATCACAGAGCTCTTAAGGAGCCATTCTGGTTAGCCTAGAGGCAACACTGGTCTCTGCTGGAACCGGAGCCTTCTCAGAAGACTTTTGGCCTCAGGGTTGCTCTGATTCAGAGGCATTTGCTTATCCTGGTGAGGTCTGCACCTGGAATTCCCCTACCTAGACCTCAATCCAGGGCCACTTACGCCAGAGTTCTTTTAGGCCTTTGTCTCTGACTTCTTATTTACTTGCCTACCTACCCTATGGTCCTCTTTCCCCTTGAAACCCTTAAGGCAATGGTTCTCAACCTTCCCAATGCTGCCACCTTTTAATACACTTCCTCAGGATGTGGTGACTCCCAACCTTAAAATTAGTTTCGTTGCTACATCACAACTGTAATTTTGCTTCTGTTATAAATCGTAATGTAACTATCTGATATGCAGAGTATCTAATATGCTACCCCCATGAAAAGGTAGTTTGATCCCCAAAGAGGTCTTGACCACTTCCTTAAAGAGTGTTCTTGTCTCCTGTTGGTCTCTGGGGCACCTTTGCATAAACCCTATAAGTTTAGATTTCTGCTCAAGTTAAGAGCAAATTTGTTTCTTGGAACTCCTGCTTGGCTTTGCAAATGTACCTGAAGAGAAGAAAAATTAAATCTTGAGGCTAACATCTAAGTTAAACAGTACGAAATACAAATGATAAAATATAAAATAATATTTCAAATTTCAGCTATATTATTTATCATTAAGAAATACAATTATTTTGTGCTAAACATTGGTAGCACATGCCTTTACTCTTTTATGAGGCTGAAAAAGTCAAATCTCTGTGAGTACCATGCCAGACTGATGTACAGAGTGAGTTCCAAGTCAGCCAGAGCTACAAACTGAGAGCCTGTATAAACACAAACACACAGATAAATATAATTATTTTGAGGGGAAGAATTTGTGTTTATTTTTGTTGTATTTTTAAATCAAATTTTTATTGAAATGTAAATCCTATGTCATGTAAATTACATATCTATAATTAATATATTTTATGTGTATGTTTTACATTTTAGCAGTTTGAATAAAGGAAAGTTTAATTAATATAGATGCATTTTAAAGAGGACTTCTAATCTGAGTTCCTTTAAAGGATTAGAGGGCTAGCATCAGGTGCTAGCTGTGTGTGTGTGTGTGTGTTTTTGTGTGTTTTGCTTGCATTGGTCTGTATATAACTTTTTTTTTTTTTAATGTGTGAGTAAGTCAGAAGAAGATATTGAAGTTCCAGGCAGATGTGAGCTACCATATGAGAGCTGGAGATACAACCTAGGTCCTCTGGAAGACTATTCAGTGCTCTGAACACTGAAGCCATTTCTTCAACCCCAGTGCTAGCATTTTTGTTGTCCAAAATTTTAGTAAAGTATTTTATAAAATGGCCCATATAATAGCATAACAAGTTTTATGCTATAATATTAACAGACAAAGGCAGGCTACAGCAATGTAGACAGAACAGGAATATATATACTTTATAAAATATGATATTATATATATATATATATATATATATATATATATATATATATATATATATAAAGACAAGAAGAAAAATGTCTGGATAGTCATATTTAGGGTACTGTTTCTATTTTCTCCATTTTAATGAATACTTTTAGAGCAAGAAGGATGGCTTTATTTATACACCATGAACTCCCCCTTTTCTAGAAGTACATGGCGTGACCAATGCACCTCTCACCTGGAGAGCTCATAATGGTGCCATGAGCTGCATTGATATACTGGTTTCTAGTTTCCAAGTTGCATTCAAGAATATTGTGTCTTCTCATGGAGCAAAGAGGTGAGGATTATACTGAGGAGATTGTCAAAAGTTAGCAAAGCACAGGGAAGCAGAGGGCATCTGAAGGAACCTTTTCATGTAAGCAGTCCTCTCTAGGGAAAGGATTGTCACCTGAGTTGATGAGCAAAGAAGGGAGAGGTGAGCAGAACGCAGAGCAATTCCATGGGGCCGGCGTGGGGAAGGGAGGGGCAGGAATCCGGGCTTCTGAGTCCTGTGCACGATATTGTTAGGCCTCCTGGGTGCCATCAGTTTAAAACAGGTTGAAAGTCATCCATAGATTGTTCAAAGGAGAAACAGAGATCAAGGAGTGAAGAATCTCATTTCAGAGTGTAAGAAAGAATGAGGATCTCACAGTCTTATGCTGGGGACAGCTGTCAGTTGATGATTTGTAAGTCTGCAAACACTGCTTTAAAATAATAAGGAAGTATGTAAGACTAGTGCAGATCATGTCTGTGTCATATAAATTTCAAGAAGAATGGAGTTTTATTTCTTCTGATATACTGTGTAGATTATATGAGCATTATGTGAGAGGAGGCGAATGAAACAACAACTCTCAATAAACACAAACTTTACATTAAGATTATAGACACTTCCTTAGCATATAATTTGACAAAATTATTGGCTCCTGCCACCAAAATAAATGTATTTTTTATTTTATTTTAAAGATGCTCTAAAGGCAAGGCTGTGAAATTCAGAAGGAAAAGTATACCAACTTTTTTTTTTTTTTTTTGGTTTTTTGAGACAGGGTTTCTCTGTGTATCCCAGGCTGTCCTGGAACTCACTCTGTAGATCAGGCTGGCCTCGAACTCAGAAATCTGCCTGCCTCTACCTCCCAAGTGCTAGGATTAAAGGCGTGAGCCACCATTGGTCTGCCCGGCACCCCTATTTACTCTTTCAGACTCTGAAACCACTTGGATCCAGAGAATATTTTCAGATGTCAAATACTAGATAAGCATCAAAAAGATGTCTGAGTGGCATAACCTCCAGGTAATATTATTTCAAGGCATAAACCAGGATGTAGATGGAATCCTGTAGGCACTATGCCCCGGACCCGTGCCACACAGCCTTCCTTCAGCAAAACCATACTCGGACAACCCCAGAGCTGATAGGTTTTAAGTTTTCTGCTTTGAGACAAACTAAACCAAGACAATGGCTATGTTCTGCTTTGTATCACTCTGCTATCTTAGTTCAGTTTAATGTTTAAAGTCTTCTCGGCTGAGTCTTGTTTCCAGTACTAGATTGTATTATCCTTGCATGGGGTAGGTTTCTGCTGTAAATATTTGTTTACTACGTCAAGATGGTATATGGAGATACTGCATATCTCCTCAGGAGTTCTGTTCACCTGACATCCAAATTCTTCTAAAAGCACTCGGTGCTCATCAGCATCAGCCTAGCAAATTGACATTTGACTTTTTTTTTTTAATCCCTTGTCAAGTTGCCTTGCTCATGAGTACCTCTGGTTCTAAACCATGAATGTACCAGCCACTTACTTGTAAATCCTCCTTTCTAGCTCCATAAAACTACTACCTCAGTTCAAGTGACTTTAAGTGCTAGAAATCTTGATAAAGCTAATAGTAATTTATTTTAATACTCTTTCATGTAAAAATATAGCTTGTATTAATTTGATTTTAAGATTCTGGTAAAAGAAGCTATTACCACCGAACTCATTACATATATTGTACCAGTCAGAATCATCTTTTCTGGACTATGAGCTAAAATCAGCATTACCCACTCCAAACCACTCAGAACCATGGGGTGGGGATGGGGGTAGCCTTGTGGAGTAGTAGGTACAGAAGTTGCTTATCATAAGGTTGGCTTTGAAAACAGCAAATCAAGTCAGATCGTTGCAGTGCCTCAGTTCTTCAGTTACCTTCCCTTGTCTCTCTTTTGCTTCCAGAAACATGGCCTCCAGTATGTCTGTCTCTCATGGTGGGATCAAGATGTTCAGGAATATGAAGACGCACAAGTCTTCGATCCCAGGGGAAAGGAAGAAGTGCAAGATGTGCTCATCTGCTTGAGTGACATAAGAAGGAGGAAGGCACATTAGACCCTCACTCGCAGTTGTCACGAAGCTTCCAGAGAAGGACCGTAGCCATGCCCTGTATATTACAACCCACAAGACCAAGGACAGCAAGAGGAGGGCCCGGTGGTCATCTGTATCCCTGAGAGTGTGGCTCCTAAGAGCAAAATGATCTATGCTAGGTCCAAGGATGTCACCAAGAAGTTGACTGGAGTCAGCATGAATTACAAGCATGCTAGCAGGAGGTCAAGGCTCACTCCGCTGTTATCTCTCTGGAATGCAAGCCTTTGTGATCAGCCTCCAGCCCCCTGCCTTAAACATCTACTAGCTCAGACCTGCCCTCCCTCCCCTCTGGGAGCTGCGGGTTGTTCCTGCCGACCGGAGGGGCCTGGGAGGATCCTAGCAGGAAAAGGGCGATGCCTTTACCCCAGTTACCTGAACAGTCCTCCAGCCACTGAACTTTTCTCCTCCCCCTATCTCTGATGGTTCTGGCCTTCCGGAAACCACTTTTGATTTTCTGATTCCTTTCGGGTTGAAGCAGGACAAGTTTGTGTCAGTCACTTAGACCAAGGAAGAAGCTGGGGTTTTTTGTTGTATCTGGGAGAGTTTGGAGGGCAGAAAGGCAAGGGGGAAATGATATCATTGTATAATCTCAAAAATAAAAGAAATAATAGTAAAAAAAGAATCAATGCAAGAAACACTAAGAAAAGTTACATATCAATGCACGTTAAGCTACTTGACTAAGCTGGTACAGTGGCTCACATCTGTAATTCTTGCACCTGGGAGGTGGTGTCAGGAAGATTGTCCCGAATTTAGAGCAGCTTGAACTATATAGTGAGTTCCAGGCTATCCTGGGCTACAGCTTAAAATTCTATCTCAAAACAGAAAAAAATGTTTTCACTATATAAATATATAAAATCTCACAAACTCACAAACTTAAAACTTTTAATTTTTTTAAATTAAAAATATATGAAAAAATTTTCATAGCCACAATTTGTATAAAACTTAAGAAGGTAAAAGTAAACTATGATAATCTGATATGTATTATTAATTTCTAAGCACATTGATTCAATTTCTCCCATCATAATGCCCACTCCACAAATGATAGTATTTCCAATTGTTTTGAATTTTTTTTAAAAGTACAGATAGAGACTTAATATCAAAAAGAAAAGAAATATAACAAAATAAACAATTTTCCCAACAACTGAATTGTTTACTTTCTTTCTAATCCATCTCCTTATTGAGTGTGCATTGAAATGAAATTTTTTTTTTTTTTTTTTTTGGTTTTTCAGGACAGGGTTTCTCTGTGTAGCCCTGGCTATCCTGGAACTCACTCTGCAGACCAGGCTAACCTTGAACTCAGAGATCTGTCTGCCTCTGCCTCCCAAGTGCTGGGATTAAAGGCGTGCGCCACCACTGCCCGGCCACAAATTTCTTTTAAGGAAACAATAAACGATATGCATAAATATTTCTAAGAACACTTGCCTTAATACCACTGTGCTTGTAAAGCTTAAAACATAAGTTGTTTATCTTGTATAATTAATTAGATAAATTATTGATGGTGCTTCATATAATAGAATGTTATTCAGTTACTAAGAACATTTTTTTAAAAGAATATTTAAAGGTAGAGTAAAATACTCACAGCAGTCCTTTGGTGGGGAAGGAGAGATTACAGCTTTCATAACTATATAGGTTTTATTTAATCCTAGTTTTCACAGTGTTCACTAGTGTTAAAAATAATGGCATGAAATATTAGTAGCTTTATCTGTAAGTAGTAGGATTTTAATGTATTTTATATTTAAATGTGTTGTGTGTTTTTCAAGTGATTCTATAATTACTTATATTTGAAAAAAATCAAACATGAGGCGGTGGTAGACACATGCCTCTAATCACAACTCTTTGAAGGCAGAGGCAAGCAGATCTCTGAGTTTGAGGCTAACCTCATCTACAGAGCAAGTGCCAGGACTACACAGAGAAACTGTGTCTTGGAAACCAAGAGAGAGAGAGAGAAGAGAGAGAGAGAGAGAGAGAGAAGGAAGGAAGGAGAAATCGAATCATATTATTAAAAAAAATGACTATTCAAGTTCATTTTCTACATGAAGTAGCGTATTTAGTAATGTGATATGCCTTTCAGTACACTAAGGAAGTAGGAACCAACACCCATTTAGTCCATTTTCAGAACTTAAGCATGAGATAGAGCAGGTGTTGATAATCCCAGTTAGAAGAGAAGTAAGTTTAAGATTAAAGAGACTAAGTGACTTTCTACTACTCCGTTCAACAAGCATATTTTATTTTGGGGGGTATATAGTAATTAACTATGAATTGAATTAGGCATTTAAGCATGAGCTATAAAAGATTAAAGATTGTTCCCAAGAGTTTGCAAATCTTACAGTAAGTGACATTGTTTTAAAAATTGATATTTTCAATTAGTGGGGTAAGTGCTCTTAGAGATTTGTAGGAGGAACACCAAAAATACTACTCTGAATTATTTCAAATTGCGAATATTGAACTATTTCTTATCTATAAAAAAAATAGTAAAAAAAAAAAAAATTGAGGCAGAATCTCTTTATATTGTATAGTCTTTGAACTTGCTGTATAAGCCAAGCAGGCCTCAAATTTGTTACCCTCCTGCCTCTGCCTGTCAGGAATTATAGGTGCTTATGACCAGGTCTAGCAAAAGTATTATTTACATATGGTTCATTCCAGTGCAACTAAACCTAATGTTAACGACTCTTGATGGGGAAGGAAATTGTCAGATAAAAATATCTTCATGGAGAACCAGAAGGGGAAAACACAATGCAATGAGCAGAGAAAGTTTAATACAAAGACTTATCAACTGAAGCAGGAGGTCTGACTAATGAGAAATTGCTAGTGAGAAATACTTATAAAGAAAATAGATGCAGGAGTTACCACCCAGCCCTGACAGGGAGATGAAACATCCAGGAAGAGCTGCTTTATCACTGCCCCAGGCTGGAAAACTTGTTGAGGAGGTTATAACCATGACTCACTGCGTGGCAGAGGTGAAGGAAGAAGTCCTTGACTCATACTGGGCACAGGAAAGTCGTCCACAGGCAAGTGTCTGAGGAACAAACAATTCAAGCCAATGTGGGGGAAGCTCCTGCCTGCAGAAGGTGCTGGAAGAGCCACCTACAAGCCAGGAGGTGTTTGCCTGGAGTTGAAGAAGCCATGAGGACTGAAGTGGGGAACACATTCAGAACAGCAAAGATAACCTCAGCCTCCTGCAATCTTTCCACTAGGGCGATAGAAGTTAGCATTATGTCAGGCTCAAAGAAAAATCTATTTAAAAGACCAGATGCAGTTTTATGCAGCAGACAGTGAAGGGTGATTTGTATTCTGTCACATTAGAATATGCTGCTAACAGTAACAGAGGGTGAATCTGTACATTCATTCAGTGTGGCCATGAGCTAAGCCCTCTCTACTCCCTGTTTGCTAAGGGAACTCTGAGAAAACGCATAGCGTTTTACTATGGCACTAACTGAAGGAGAAATATCCCGTCAAAGTTTACAACCAAAAAAAAAAAAAAAAAAATTTACAACCATTAGCTGACCCGGAGAGAATTACAGCCTGAATTTACACTACCCACATGGTCCAAAAAATTTCAAGGTGAGGCGACATTTACGGTGATGCCGAGTGGGTAGTGCTCCTGGAGGGTTTGAGAAAAGTTAGCAACAACCTTCTGAGGTGGAAGGTGCCTTGAATCCAGGTTAAAAAACTCTGACAGACAGATGTCAAGAATTACTAACTCACTATCAAAAAATCACAAATTATGTGGCTGGGGAGATGGCTCTGTGGGTCAAGGACTCATTGCACAGTGTGAGGAACTACGTTCAGATGTCCAGCATGGGCATGATGCCTGTCAGTTGTGCTGAACGGCCTGTGATCCTAGTGCTTGGGAGGTAGAGATACGAGCATCCTCAGAGACGCTAGAAGGCAAGCTGGCTGGCTAGACTAAATCAGCAGGCTTTGGGGCAGCAAGAGACCCTACATCAAAAATAAGAAGTAGAACCCAATAGAGAAAGACACCTGACACCAATCTCTGCTCTCTACATAAGCATGCATACATTCATGCAAGCAGGAGCACATACAGATGTGTGCAAATCCACATACATATATACTTGTAAAAAAAAAGAAAACATAAAACACAGAAGGAAAGTGGTCACAAAGCACAAGAATTGGCAGAAGCAAACTCACAACGACTTTAACTATGTAAATTGGCAAGCAAATTGATATGTTTAGTATAGTTTTAAAAGAAAGAAGATTAAACCTTGATTTGTGCTATAATCTTAGCATTTGAGATGCTGCAGAAGGAGTCTTCAAAGGCAGCCTGAGCTACATTGTAAGAACCTTTCTCCAAACAAACAACCACAACAAAAACAGAGATGGAGAGAGACTAAAAGACAATAGAGCAAGACAATACGAGAATGAATTATATAGGACTTCTAAAACTGAAAGCTCTAATACTTGAGTTTTTCTAATAATTGATTTTAAAATCTAAAGAAGAGAATTTGCAAATCATGTGACCATTAAGACTTAAAGTAATTTAAAAACAATAAATTATACACAAAAACAAATGAGTTCCTTTTTTGTTTTATAAAGAGAATAATCAAATGATTGAAGTATAAGTTTATCTGGAAAAAGATTGTCATTCGCATGGACAAAACAAAGTATACTCATTGATACAGTTGTGAAATAATTGAAGGTTGCTTTAGCTGGACTTTCAGCTACTTTAATGGGTTCTTCTTCCTATTACCCTTCTCCACCCTTGCAACCCCCAATACTAAGTAGGAGAGAAAGTAGGCTAGAAGGGAAAGGGGGCATCGATCTGATCCGTTAGGTTACTTCCTGCTGATTAGGGGGTGTTCCTTGGAGCAGCGTTTATATTTATTCTCAGGGTATCTAATTTCTTCTTCTCTCTTTGTGCACCACCACTTGACAGACCGCCACCACAAGAGCAACCAGCCAGCCAATCAGCTCCCTTCTAGCGAGGCTGTAGCATTTATATATCCTCTGAAGAGGCCCCAGAATTCCAACCTAAACTATCTTCAACTGGCAGAATCATGCCCCTGCCATATCAGGAGAGAAATCACAGTTAGCTGCTGTAGATAGTCAGAAGCAGCCCCATATCCCACACCTGGGATTAAAACAAAAACATATCCCCATAACATTTCTGTATTTTCAATAAATCAACACACGCATTACAGGATGATCTTAGTTGTCAAGTGAATAGCACAAGTATTCTGCCTATTTTGCAGTATGCGTTACGGTCTCAGAGGTAGGTTTACAAATGGATTAACCTGCATCATAAACATAACCCTAGAAACATGTTGGGGAAATGCTGAAAGATATACAGAGGCAGAGCTATGATGAGATCACTAATGTCTCTACAACCTAGAGATTTTGCTATGTGCTGAGCCTATTGAAGTTGTCACAATTGAGACCTCGTTTGTCCAGCAGAAGTAGCAGAAGGGAAGCAAATATCTAGGTCAGATTAGGGAGCTAGAAGAAAAGTTACATTTTACAGCACAAATAAGTTATTCAAATTATCATCTCAGTGATTCCGTTTAACGGTCAGTTGGTGTTTTAAAATATAAATTAAGTTACATTTTTTAAAGAACAACATGTATCATGGATGCCCCAGTCCACGTATGTCTTCAAATGACAAGGCTTTTTTCTGTCCCGAACATGATAAATTATTATACATCACACAGGAGCATAGTTTTCCACACAAGCGAAACTGAAAGAGGTGACAAGCTTCCATGAGTAACAGACGTTCATTACAGAAGTTATCCTGAAGGATAGACATCTACTCCCATCACAGTGGAGCCTCTTAGTGATGGTCTGCATTCTTTCTCCTTCACAGCGTTCGTAAGAGACCACGCACTGCACAACTGGAGAAAGAGGCCTTTATTCACAAGTGCATAGATGACTCAGCATCTCTCTATGGTGACTTCAGTTACCATATAACCATACACGTTTAGCCTAATGTCCATTAATTCTCTTACTGAGTTGAGCTTCTGTTGCAAACATGCAATGCACAGAACGGGAGGTCATGCAGGACAACCGTGGAGTTCTGATAGTTTTCTGATTCTCAGTCTGGTCTCTGGTCACATTCTGCAGTCTTCATGGTGTCGGTTCCCACTTGATCTTTCTCTGCAGTGTTTTTCTGTCTTGTGATCCTTGAATGTCGAAGAAGAGACTTAGAAAATAAATTAGTAAATGCCTGAAATTGTAATTTATTAAGATTTAATTAATCTGAAAAAACGCAATGGGTTAAAATACTGTTAACACACCTAGATTACAAAGTACTTTCAGCTTGTTTACTCTTTATTGAGATTTAAGATTGAGACTCCATGATATGCTTTATTCAGATAATCCTTCAGAGTGGCCTTGTTTGTTTGGTTTGGTTTGGTTTGGTTTTATTTTGTTTTGTTTTTTGAGACAAGGTTTCTCTGTCTGTGTAGCCCTATTTGTCTTGGATCTTGCTGTGTAGACCAGAATGGCCTTGAACTCTGAGATTTGCCTGTTGTTGTCTCCCAACTGATGGGATTACAGGTGTGTGCGACCACAGCCTGGCCAGAGTGGCCTTTTAAAGCAATTATCTAATATGTTCCAGGAAAGAGCAGGTCATAAATATTTTCAGTTCTATAGCCCACAAGTCTGTACCTTATGTCATTGTATGTAAAAACATTAAAGAAGGCATTTATAATAAGAAATAAGCCCCGGTCCAATAAAATAATCAGGAGCAAAATTGGTCACTTGGCTGTAGTTCGCTGAACTGTGGACTAGGTAGCATTAAACTCAGGGTCTTATCAGTCTCAAGTGTTCTTCCAAATTCCCTGACACATCGAAACGTGTTCAATGTTTTCCAGACTCATGTTTTCCTAGTTTATGAAAGGATAGGATGCAGGATGAATATTTCATTGTTCAGATTAATTGGTTAATTGGTATGAACTAAGATAAAAGTGGCCATAACAATGGTGCCGGATTTATTCAACAAATATCATTTATGTCCGACATTGTTCTGAGCACCTGAGAGATATCAGGAAAAGAAAAACTACAAAAACCCACAAAGAAGTAGTAAGTGGCACTGTTCATTACTTGTAAGAGGAAGACAGACGGAACCCTAGAGAGTGGTTCCTGAACTCTGTACATTTCACTGACCATCCACCTATTAAATAGAAAGTTTCTGAACATTAAAAATGACGATAAATTAAATTAAATGACAGGACCTATAAATATCTGTGTAATAAGAGGAGAAAGATAAATCACACCATATTTGCTGAAAACTGTCATTGGTATCATGGTATTCGTAAAAGATTTACTTAACTGGACATGAGGGTTTATGCCTGAAATCCCAGCACTCAGAAGGCTGAAGCAGGAGATTAGAAGCTGGAGACCAGCTTACGATACCTGACCAGACCTTGTTGTCAGAAAAGAATGTTTACTACATTTTGAAATCGTGCTATTTGTGTCTTCGTGGCCATAAAAACACCCTACAATCAATCCTAGGCCCTCATCTTGCTACATCCTGTACTGAGGAAGGAGCCGGGCTGCCGGAGACGGCTATCTGGCTTTGGCTATGTTGCTAAAACAGCTTCATCTGAAGATACTAAAGGTATAAAAGACTTAGGAAACCTTGTGCCTGTCTCCTGTGTTTCTTTAAGAAAAAAGGCCATCGTGGGATGGTTGGGAGAAAGCCTCTATCACTGTTCCTTTGACACAGTCCGAAGTTATCTCCTCCAGGTTTCAGATAAAAAGATTAGAAAGGAATCAACCCCCACATGGGAGTCTGAGCAGGCTTCCTGAGTCCAGGAAATTCCTACCCTTATCTCCTTTGAATTGTGGGGTCTTTGAAACACTAGAACATTTGTCTGGCTGCTTTGTCAAGGGTTCAGGCCTCACTGTATCCTTTTTAAGTCTTCTTCCAGCTTGAGAAAAGTGGAGGAGATAGAGCAGAAGAGGAAAGAAATGCGAACAGAATATTTCCCTCTCCTGAAGGAGGACAGTTGGGTAAAAATTGTTTTTGAGATGGTTTGTCAGATTGCTTGGCCCTTGTGGTATGTCCTTTAGAGTCAGGCTGTGGCAGCCCCAGGCTATCCACCTGATCTACTTACCTAGTGACTATTGTGAAAGGCTCTGAAAATGTCACTTGTTTTTTTTGTTTTGTTTTGTTCTTTTTCCTCTTGGATCTGGGAACACAAATTATTCTCCAAGGAGGTCTCTAGTGAGTTAGGCCCCAGGTCAAAGAGCATGATTATCAGTAACTTAATCATTCAGCCTCAACTTGGAAATTGTGGGTTCCTTGACCACCACCAACCTACCAAATCAGAAGTGCTGAGCCAGGGAAAGGGGTTACTAGGGGGCAGAATCCACTGCTCTGCAGGATTCATTCTGTTTTGTTCTGTTTTTGTTGTTTTTATTAATCAGTATCCCAGTTGCTTTTCAAGTGAAGTAAAGATAAAAGCTTCTTTTATTTGCAGAAACCCTTTCCTAACAAGCCTTTCTCCACAAGACAGCTTAATTTTTAGCTTCAGCAGAGTTATTACGTCTAAACCTGTGCTGTGTTGAAGGACTATCCTAGAACTGTCTGGAAACAGTTCTTGGCCAAACGACGTTAATAGAGACAGAGCTGAACGAAGGAGTTTCTTTAAATCAAGATAGTCATGTTATATAGGATAAAATTTGTTAAGTTGCCATAAATGTTGTTGTTAACCTAGGATCCACAGGTAAATGATTGAAAATGACAAATCTCTTCTACTGTACCCACAGAAAGCAATAGTAACACAGCTATGTCTATTATCATACTTCAGTTGTTCTCAGTAGCTTGAAGGACCATTTGCTTTCATTGCAACGTTGAATTTAATTGTTTTTAGATTTGTTTTTGGATTTTTAAATTTTGTTTTATTCTTGAGATTATAATATAATTACATCATTTCCTTGTTCGATTTTGTCCTCTAAACCCTCCCATATACCCCTCCTTGTTCTTTTTAAACTGAAGGTTTCTTTTTTCATTAACTGTTGTTACAACATATATGCATATGTGTATACATATAATCCTAAATACATAAATAGAACCTGCTCAGTCTATATAATGTTACTTGTCCATATTGCATTTTTAAAAATGTTACCAAGAAACATAGCTAGTATTTTGTCACACATTTTAAAAATATTTTGAGGACTGTACATAATATAATTGCTACCTTTTGATCCTATGATTTATATTATGTACATCAACACCTATTATTAATATTACTGTTGTTCTTTTGAGACAGGGTCTCAGGTATTCCAGTTTAGATTCTCCTCTGTTCTTTCCCACATCCTGGAATCACAGGTGTGTAGGTGTGCATTACCTTGCATGCCCACCTTATACAGTGCTACAGGTCAGCTCCAGGACTTCGTGCCTGCTAGGCAAGCACTTTACCAAGTGAGGTACAGCTTCAGCCTCAGCTCCAGACCTGAGAAATATTATTTTAAGCACTGTATAGGCTTCACCTTCCTTAAGACAATTCTCTATATTATATTGTGTTATATGAGTTCACCTAGGGTTTCCAGAAAAGTCCATGAGACTTAAGGAAGGTGAGGCACCCATGCGTAAAAGGAGCCCTAAATTATCAAATGGTTCAAACAATGAGCAAAAAGCCCTTTGAGATTTGGTGGGCTTAACTCTGTGCTAACCATTACCAGTAACACAATGGAGGTTTCCCAAATACTACTTACACTTTCAGACCAAAGACAAAAGTTTCCTTGACCTTCCTCACTTTAGCTTCACGGTCAGCCAACCCTGGCAGATTATGGTCGCTACTTTGTTGGCCCTGACTGGCAACTTGCATACAGGATGTCCTGCTACTGTCTGTCTCACAATCCTTTGGTTCTCTACTTATTTCCTGAACATTAACCTAACAAAGGTACTTTGCCCTCTTCGTATTTTAAGCATTCTGATCCTTGTGGAAGGGGACAATGAGTTATGTTTCCTATCAGGACAATGGTTCTTATGTTTGATATTTGAGGCTATGTGAATACACCGGTTCAAATCTTTTATCTGCTGTTCATTAGCTGGTTGACTTTGGGGAATTGGTCTCTATGCCTCTGTTTCCTCATCAGCCATTAAAGATGATACATGGATGCACTTAGGACAGTACTTGGCATGCAGTAAGCACGCGACAGATGTTAGTTGTTATGAAATATACAGAATTCAGGGACACCGTCCAAACTTCTTCTTCAGAGTCTCTGGGATCTTGGCCATCTGCATTTTATCAGTCTCCACAGGTAATTTAATATGTTTTAGGGAACCCTATTTTTTATTATTGCCCTCTAAGCAGTCATTTCGGACATTTATTTCCTTACTGTCTCCCAGGAAATTTTAGTGTCAAAGATACATGGTGCCATATATCTGTTTGTGGATGTGATCCTTTGAAAGTTGTCACATAATTTAATATCTAGTTTTGCATACCATCCCACAACAACCAATGTTTAGAATCTCTCCTAGTTAAGAGACTCTGCTTCAAAATAGATTGGACTCTCCATCTTGACTGTTCATTAGAATGAAATTAGGAAGTTTTTAAGGAATATTCATGCATGAGCTACACCCCAGTCTAAGGAAACTAGAACCTGCAGAGGTGGGCTTCTTAAATATCTCTACCTTGAAGCAGCCTACAGCCAGCAGTGCCAAGCAAAGCTTTGGAGTTCAGTATCACCTTACGGGAGATTAACGTCTAGTCAGGGATCAGACCTACAAAGAGGAACATAAACAATGGCACAGGGAGTATTGTCCTAAATTCAGAAATGGGAGAAACGAATACACTGTTCTGGTTAACAGAAGCTTGACAGCTGGCTCTGGACAGTGAACAGGATTGGATAGAATCAATAGAAGAGAAATCCCCACTTTCTGTGGAAAAGTACTGTATCTGAAGATACAAAAAGGACATAGAGAAATCTGATGGACTGAGTTATGCTCCCCCCCTGAAGTATCACCTGATACCTTTTTTTAGAAACAGAATCATTATGATATAACTGAGCTAGGATCTCAAGATGAGGGGAACACTTGGAGTGGACCCCAATCTAATGAAAGGTATCTTTGAAAATGAAGAGGAGACGAGCAAAGGTTGTGGGAAGACAGAGGCAAAAAATGTAAGGATGTGTCTCTGAGCCATGGAGCAGTAGGGCTTGCCGGTTGTCTCTAGAATCTTGTAGAAGCCATGAAGGCTTGGTTCTCCCCTAGACCATTCACAAAGAATACAGCCCTGCTCCCAGCTCATTTCAGATGTCTTTTGCCTAGAGCTGTTTATCTAGATCCATTTTCGGGTAAGGTCTTCTCCCACCCACCCCCGGAGACCTTTAGAAACTAAAGTGTCACAAAATCCTGGGTCCCTTAAAACAGAATATTCATATGGCTACTTTACCAAGAGTTCAAGTCTTACCTGGAGTGATGGAGAAGAGAAGTAGGGGAGCTATCTCTTGCAAGAGAATATTTTAGTCAAACATTTCAAGGGTGGTGGTGGTGAGGAAAACAGTCTGATTGAATAAAGAGATTTTATTGAGGGAGATGCAAAATCAGAACCATAGTGTGAGTCCAGATAGGAAAGTTGTTGCTGCATTGTGCATGGACCAGTGTTCCCTAGAAAAACAGAGCCTATATGATCTATGCAGAGGGCTCTGTGGAGGGTTTTCTACGGAAATTGGTTCACTTGATCATGGAGAACAACAGGAGCCAGTACTGCGACTTTTAGTGGCTGAAGGCCTGAAAACGTGGAGAATTCCAATGTCTGAGAGCAAAGACCAATACTCCAGCTCCAGGAGAGAACAAATTCACCTTTTACAGCATTCTGCTGTCGAAACCCTCAAGCACATTGGTGCATGCTGAGGTATATGGTCTAAAGGTTTGTCTTGTCTAGACACCTGTGCAGGCACATACCAGAAATACCTCTCTCTCTCTGTCTCTCTGTCTCTCTCTGTCTCTGTCTCTCTCTGTGTGTCTCTCTCTCTTTCTATCTCTCTGTCTCTCTCTCTCTTTCTCTGTCTCTCTCTCACACACACACACACCCCAGAAATATATTTCACACATACGTACAAACAACAAAAATACATCACATAAGCACAGAAATACATCTCTCTTTCATTCTCTCTCCCTCCCTCCCTTCCTCCCCCCTCACATACACACACCAGAAATACATTTTACAAACACACACACACACACACACACACACACACACATACACACACACACACACCCCAGAAATACATTTCCCAGACATCTGAGTATTTCCTAACCTGGTGAAGTTGACAATTAAAATTAACTCCCATTCATAGTGTGCAAACAGTAGGGCTGAAGAACGCACCTCGATGAAACCGTGCAGCCAGAAGACAAGTCTGGCACCAATGCTGTGTAACCGATAAATGACTAGAGTGCTGGAGGCCACCTGAAGCTATAATAAAATTAAGAAAGAGAAGTGTGGGAGACCTGTAACTGTTTCAGTGACTTTACAAAGGAAATTAAAGAAAAAAAGTTTAATTTAATTTTATTTTTTGTGTATGGGTGTTTTGTTTTCAGGTATGCCCAATGCCCAAGGGGGTCAGAAAAAGGGCACTGGATTCCCTGGAACTGGAGTTATAGACAGTTATGAGCTGCCATGTGGGTGTTAGGAATCAAACTTTGCTGCTCTTTATCAATGAGCCACATCTCTGTGCCCCCTTCCTCTCCCTTTTTTGAGACAGGGTTTCACCATGTAACTCTGGCTGGCTAGAATTTGCTATATAGGCAAGAATGGCCTAAAATTCAGATATTCACCTGCTTCAGCCTCTCACAAGCTAGGGTTAAAGGTGTGCTATGCTACATCATGCCTGGTTGGAAAAACTTTTTTAATTGGTTCATGTAATGACGTTCACAGGAAGACCAAGGGAGGCCTATACTTTACCTGTGTGGCAAAGAAGGAGGGAGAGGAGGAGGAAGAGGAGGAGGAGGAGGAGGAGAGGAAGAGGAAGAGGAGGAAGATGTTTCCATGGCAATCAAGGTTTGCACACTGACAAATAGTGTATATTACATATTGAATCACAAGACACATTTGTTTTCACTAATTCACTTTAAAATTTAGTTTATTTATTTTTATTTTTTAATTTAATTTATTATTTTACTTATACTCTTGACATGCTGCTCACTGCCCACTCCTGGTCACCTACCCCCCACAATCCTTCCCCATCCCTATTCCCCCTTCCCTTCTTTTCTGAGTGGGTGAGAGCCCCCCTGAGTATCCCCTCCTGCCCTGGCACTTCTAGTCTCTGTGAGGTCAGATGCTTCTTCTCCCACTGAGGTCAGACAAGGCAGCCCAGTTAGAAGAACATATCCCATGCACAGGCAAAAGCTTTTGGGAAGCCCCATTCCAGTTGTTCTGGACCCACATGAAGACCAAACTTCACATCTGCTACATACATGCGGGGAAGCTTAGGTCCAGCCTGTACATGTTCTTTGGTTGGTGGTTCAGACTCTGAGAGCCCCAAGTGTCCAGGTTAGTTGACTCCGCTGGTCTTCCTGCAGATTTCCTATCCCCTTTGGGGCCTGCAATCCTTCTTCTTATTCTTCCACAAGAATCTCCAAGCTCCATACACTGTTTGGCTGTGGGTGTCTGTATCTGTTAAGTCAAATACTGGGTGGAGCCTCTCAGAGGACAAAGTGCTTCTGTCTGCAAGATAACAGATAATCATTAATAGTGTTAGAGATTGGTGCTGGCCCATGGGTCTCAAGTTGGTCCGGTTTTTGGTTGGCTATTCCCTCAGTCTCTGAGTACATACCATGCATGTCTTTTTGAGACTGGGTTGCTTCACTTAAGATGATAGTCTCTTGCCTGCAAAATCCATGATATCTTTGTTTTTAACAGCTGAATAGTATTCCATTGTGTAGATATACGACATTTTCTTTATCCATTCTTCAGTTGAGGGACATCTAGGTTGTTTCCAATTTCTGGCTATTATAAACAAAGCTACTATGAACATAGTTGAGCAAATGTCTTTGTGGGATGTTGGAACATCTCTTGAGTATATGCCCAGGAGAGGTATAGCTCTGGATCTTGAGGTAGAACTATTCCTAGTTTTCTGAGAAATGGCCATATTGATTTCCAAAGTGGTTGTACAAGTTTGCAAGCCCACCAGCAATGGAAGAGTGTTCCTCTTGCTCAACATCCTTGCCAGCATGTGCTACCTCTTGAGTTTTTGATCTTAGCCATTCTGATGGGTGTAAGATGGAACCTCAGAGTTGTTTTGATTTGCATTTCTCTCATGACTAAGGATGTTGAAATTTTCTTTAAGTGCTTCTCAGCTATTCAAGATTCCTCTGTTGAGAATTCTCTGTTTACTTCTGTACTCCATTTTTTTAATTGAGTTATTTGGGTTGTTCATGTCCAATTTCTTTCTTTGTAAATTTTGCATATCAGCCCTTTGTCAGATGTAAGGTTGGTGAAGATCCTTTCCCAATCTGTAGGTTGCCGATTGGTCCTATTGACAGTGTCCTTTGTCTTACAGAAGCTTTGCAGTTTCACGGTTTATCAATTGTTAATCTTAGAGCCTGAGCTATTGGTGTTCTGTTCAGGAAATTTTCCCTTGTGCCAGTGTGCTCTTTCCCAATTTCTCTTCTATGAGATTTATTGTATCCGGTTTTATTTTGAGGTCCTTGATCCACTTGGACTTGAGTTTTGGGCAAGGTACTATCAATAATAGGAGTGAGCTACAGGTGGCATTTCTGTAGATTTCACTTGCTCCTCACAATAGAAAGGGGGCCATTATGCAAGCTGATGGACTTCTTAATTTGCTGCACTGCAGTAACTGGCTCCCATCCTCTAATTGTTGGATCTTGTTTTGTTTTTTAGCCCTAGGTATTGGATCCAGGACATTGTGCTTGCTAGACAAGTGCTCTACCAGCAAACTACATCCACAGACCTTTATAACATAATCTTGTAGGACTTGTACATACACAATAATAGTTATTCTAACAAAGCCATTAGCTCCATTACAAACTACAATACCATGGAACTTTACAGATGTTAAGAATAAGTGTCTGTCACATGACCCCATCTTAAGGTTTAGGTCTCTTTCTTTCCTTGACTGAAGATCTTTCTCTTGTTAATTCATGCATAGTCCTATTAATTTAAAAGTATTTATTAACTGGAAAAAGTATTTATTTAATAAATACTTTAATACTTTTTAATAGTTGGGAGAATAAGTTCAGATACGTTAGCAGTGAAGTATTCAATAACAAAATTAAGAATACAATACTATTCAAATAGCATCAGAATAGTAAAACACTAGAAGACAAATCTGAGAAAAGAAAAATAGGACTTAACATATCAAAAATTACAAAATTTTGAGGAAACTGAAAAAACTGTAAAAAAATTCAAATACATACCATGTTTGTGAATCAGAAGACACAATATTGTTCATATGAATCATTCACTCTAAATTGATCTGTAGATTCTATTCAGATTTTTCATTCTTCGTTGAAGAAATTAAGAAATAAGTACATTTATATGGTAATGAAAAACCCCTAGAAGACCCAAACAGTTTTACAAAACAACAGTTAGGCTTTCATTTCCTATTTTGAAACATTACCATAAAGCAATGGTTACCAAAACAGCGTAGACCAGTGGAAGAGAATTGAAAAGTCTTCAACAAGTACTTGTACTCAAAATCAACTGATTTTAGACAAAGGTACCAATGTAGTTTACTAGGGAGAGGACTGTGTACAACAAGAAGTGCTGGGGAAAACAGATATTCATCAAAAGAGATGAACTTTATTCTTCACCTCATAGCATATGTAAATATTAACTCAGTATGGAATGTGTGTGTGTGTGTGTGTGTGTGTGTGTGTGTGTGTGTGTGTAGAAGAGAGGCCTTTAAGAGAAAATCTACACAAAGGGAAAAAAATCTTCAAAACCTTTTGAGTTAACAAGGATTTCTTAAATAAAACACCAAAAGGACAGCCCATATAAGAAAATAAACAATAAATCAGACCGCATCAAAATTTAAAAGTTTCACTGTTTGACTGACTATACTATTAAGAAAATGAGCAGGCAGTGGTTTCACAGGCCTTTAATCCCAGCACCTGGGAAACACAGGCAGGCAGATCTGCAAGTCTGAGGCAAGCATGGTCTGTATTGAGTAAGTTCCAGGACAGCCAGGCCTATGCAGGGAAATCCTGCATCAAAGGAAGATGAAAAGGAGGAGGAAGAGGAGGAGGAAGAGGAAGAAGAGGAGGAGGAAAAAGAAGAAAAGAGATAAAAGAAAGAAAGGAAAGGAAAAGGAAAAAGGAAGAAAACAAAAAGATGAGGCTGGAGAACAGACTCAGCAGTTAAATGCATTTGGTGGTCTTAACCCACATGACAGCTGACAATTATCTGCTACTCCAGTTTTAAGTCTCCAATGCCCTGTTCTAGCTTCGGTGGATACTGTATACTGGTACACAGACCTACATATAGGCAAAATACTCAAACACATACAATGAAATAAATCTTTGAAAACTGAAAAAGCAAAGAAAACGAAACAAATAGCAGACTGAGGGGAGGACTGGTTGTTAAACTCACATCAAGTAAAAGAGTTTTAATCATAATATATAAAGAATTCACAAACTCAATAAAAAGAAAGTAACAACAAGCAAAACATGAACAAAACAAAGAATAGTCCGTTTATCAGTGCAGATATGTAAATAACTGTGAACCACACAAAACAATGCTTAGCGCCGTTACTTATTAAGCAACCACAAAAGAAAGAAACAAGAAGACAACATTCCATAGCAACTAGAGTGCCAGAATACAGACAATAATAGATATTAAAGAGCGTATGAAGTAGAAACTTGTATCTATAGGTGATGAGAATATAAGATGATGTTTCTCACAAGTTATCATGAAGATATCAGTGAACCCAATCGTTCTGCCTGAGCGTGCAACTCAGGATACAGGAAAGCATTTGCTCCCATGAAGATGGGCAGCAGGATGCTCAAAACAGCATATACCGAAAACAACTCAAATGTTCACCAGTCCGTGACTGGATAGATAAATTATGGCCAATAAATAGAAGAGCATAATATTTATCAATGAGAAGGAAGAGATTGTTGACTCAGATGGGAGAGATCTGACTCATACTTAATGGGAGATGAACATCAAAACATCATCTGAAGTAAAATGAGCTAGATTCCAAAGATCCAATTTCAGGATTCCTTTTCCAGATCATGCATGTAAATTTGTTCATGTACTAGTTAATAATATATGTGTAAATTTTCACCTATTAGCTCATAATACATACATATGTTATTGACATGAACTTATGGAGAAAGTGGATCTGTGGTTGCCCTATAGGTGACAGCAGAACCGTCACTAACTATAAATGAACATAAGAATCTTACTTCAGAGATAAATGTATTCTGCCACTTACATATGTTGATGAATGTTTCACCTGGTAAATTTGTCCAAAAAAACACTGAATTGTATGCTTGACACAGGTGAATGATATTAAAATATAGTTCAACAAAGTTATTAAAAAATAAACTATATTTTTCTTTTTGAGCCCTTTGGGCCAAGGCAAGCTGCTCTGGGTAGCCTGCTATCCCAGGAGACCTCCTCTTTCCTGCCACCTCTCCTCCACCTTCATCCACTCTGAACCATACAGGTAAGCTTCCCTTCCCCCACCCAGGATAGTCAAAACAATCCTGAACAATAAAAGAACTTTGGGAGGCATCACCATCCCTGACCTGTACTACAGAGTAATAGTGATAAAAACTGCATGATATTAGTATGGAAACAGACACTTGATCAATGGAATCGAATTGAAAACCCAGAAATAAACTCATACATCTATGGATACTCAATTTTTGATTAAGAAGCCAAAACCATACAATTGAAAAGTGAAAGCATCTTCAACAAATAATGCTGGACTCACTGGATGTCTACATGTAGAAGAATGAATACAGATCCATATTTATCATGTTTAACAGATCTTGCTTTGTCGTCTAATCTACATCTTCTGGTTTATTAAGCCACCAGTTAGTTGTCCCTGGTGGCATCTGTTTTGTCCACGTTTGGATTTTGGATTTTGTTTGTTTGTTTTCATTTTTGTTTTTGTTTGTAGATCCTATGCTTTCAGGGTCTATTTTCTGCTGCTATACCAGAATGACCGAGGTATGGTAAAATAACAGAAGTGCATTTGGGCTTCTTGCTTTCTTGCTGTTTCATATTCCAGTCAAAGCCTGTGTGAGAGTCAGGGCAAAATGAGGTATAACTCATACCAAGCACATTCTCAAAATAACTAACCTAACCTCACTAATGAGACATTAATCACTTCTGAAAGGTTTATTCCTTTACATTTAAGTAGAGTCTTAAGTATGAGTCTAGCCCAGGCTAACCTCAAACTTGCTATGTCAATAAGAATGACCTTGAACTTCTAATTCTCTTGCCTCCAACTCTGGAGTGCTGGAATTACAGGCTTGTGCCACCACCACACCGAGTTTCCGACAGTGCTGAGGACCTAAGGTTCAGGAATGCCAGGTCGCCATTCTACCAAGTGAGCTACAATCCCAGCTCTAAAGGTCTCACCTTTTTGTTTTGTTTTTGTTTTATTTTGTTTGTTTGTTTTGTTTTATGGTTTCACTGTGTCGCTCTGGCTGTTGTAGAACTCTTATGTAGACAAGGCTGGCCTTGAACTCAGAGATATGCCTGCCTCTGCTTCTCAAATGCTGGGATTAAAGCTATTTACCACCAGTACCCAGCAAGGTCTCACCTCTTTTTTTTTTTTTTTTTTTTTTTTTTTTTTCTTTTTTGGTTTTTTGAGACAGGGTTTCTCTGTATAGCCCTGGCTGTCCTGGAACTCACTCGGTAGACCAGGCTGGCCTCGAACTCAGAAATCTGCCTGCCTCTGCCTCCCAAGTGCTGGGATTAAAACTATCACAATGGTAGATGAATCTTAACATGAGTTTTGGAGGGCCATAGCACACCTCTTAATGGGATCACTAATTTCTGTGTTTGGTTTATTTTGCTTAATGTTTTCATAGGGTAGAGTCTAAAGTGATCACTTCATAGGGTGGCTGTGAAGATAAACATAGGATGTATAAAGTTCCTGGCCTAAATGCTTGCCATGGAGCTGGTATGCAAAAGGGAGGAGCTGGCTGGGTGTGGTAGCACATGCCATTAACTGGAACACCTATTAGGCTTAGGCAGGAGGCTCTCTAAACTTGAAGCCAGCCTGGTCTACATAACAAGTCTCAGGCCAGCCAGGCACCCAGTTTAAAAGGTGGAGGTGGAGTGGGGTGGGAGGGTCATTCTGCTAAGGAGCTGAACTTGATTCATTTCTCCAGGTTCTTTTGCCAATCTGGAGATGTGAGGGGTTGTTTCAATTGTCCTTGGAGAACTGTAGGGTTGATACAACTGTCTGCCATGAAGAGTAAGGCTCTGCTAAGTACTTTGTTTGTAATGGCATCTTTTTCTACAGTTGAAGCTGGCCTTGAACTCTTGTTGCTCCTCCTGCCTCCCCAGAGCTAGGATCAAGAGCACACACCAGGAAGCTACATTGCTGTTTACGCTGCTCATTGTTGATTCAGACGTTCCCTGCTGCCTTTTTCCTTTCGCTCTTTTCACTTAAGTCAGTTGGAATGATAATTGTTAATAATTGGATTCATTCAGACCAAAATGCTTAGAAAATATTTTTTGGCAGAGTTTAATAAATTGATTTCCCCATTGTGCTTTCTTTATCACCACAGCTGGAAAAGTATTTATTCATTTTTTTCATCCCATACCCCTTTCTGAGTGAAAAGAAAGCCTTGTTTGTTTATTTACACATTTCTTGATTTATTTATCCTTCCCATTTCTTGAAAGTCTGTTGTACACCAGGCCCTGTGCTGGTTGGGAGACAATTTACAAACAATGTATATTTGTTTCCCTTTTCTAGGGAGAAAGATCTGCATTTTCTATAGTATGAGACGGGACAGTCACAGAGCCTCAGAAGATACTGCCTTGCTCAAGACGATTGGGGGCCGCCATGAAAGCCAGTGGATTCATTACCTCCCCTTTGGACTTAGGGGTTCTTTAAAAAAGTTATTACCATCTGCTGATGATTCTGCTTAAAGGCACCTCTGAGTGTTATACAAAGTTATGGAAGTAAATAATCTTAGTTTTTTTAGATATCTCTCTAAAAAAAAAAAAAGATTCCAGCAGCCAAGATTGTCTCCCAATTAATTTCAAATTAACTTCATGACTGATCTGACGTTGGACAAATCACTTTATCTCTCTATAATGGCAGTCAAGGCAGTCAAGCTATAGTCTCTGAAGCCTTTCCTAACTTTAAGTTCTGTTTTCCTCTTCAGTTCCAGGGAATGCAGGCAGGTGACAGTGGACATGGCTTCACATGCATTCATGTTGTCATTATATAAATACACAGCTAAATAGATGAGTTCTTCAATGATTTATTGACTAAAGACGGGCTAAGGAACTGGACATGAGTAGCTCTTTGCCTTCTTCTGAGAGAATAAATTGCTGAGAGTAGGAGCTCTGGTTTCTTTTCCATGCCTCAAATTTGTGTTCTCAGGTGAGCTCCCACACAGAGAGAGGGTTATGGGTATCTTCCTTTGCAGATAACTCGTTGTTGAATAAATCTGTCCAATACCCGTATGGTTCATTTCTATTTACTGTTGCTTTTCTTCCAAACCACATCCTCTAGTCTGGCCTTTATCAACAATGATAAAAGTGCCATGGTTGCTCTCTCTCTCTCTCTCTTTTTTTTGGTTTTTCGAGACAAGGTTTCTCTGTGTTGCCCTGGCTGTCCTGGAACTCACTCTGTAGACCAGGCTGGCCTCGAACTCAGAAATCCGTCTGCCTCTGCCTCCCAAGTGCTGGGATTAAAGACGTGCACCACCACCACCCGGCTGGTTGCTCTCTCTTGACATGTCATTTGTTTGAAAACTCAACCAAGGAAAGCAGGAGTGTCATTTATTGGGCCTCTACAAACTTCAGAACATGTCTCTATGACTAATTTTCTGCTAGGCTTGAGTAAAGAAAATAGTGAAAAGGTAGCCTAAAGGTATACAAGAAATATTGCATAGGGCCTCTGCAGGTACATACCACAGAGAGCACAGCCTCGGGAGAGGGAGAGCAAATTAGAGGAGCTTGGCAAATAGGAACTGATAACTGCTTTATTTCACACTTAAAAATGAGTAGTTTCCCTCCTGTAACACAATTGGAGCCTTTTTAGAGTCAGTCGCTTCTGTCAGCCATCATCCAAAGGTCTCAACAATCTATTTTTAGTTTATCCTCAATTTACATCTATAGTTCCTACATTCTATTTCCACTATAGTGTCTTTTTAATATTTGTTTTTAAATTATGTGTATGTAGGAGGGCCAGTATGTACATGTGATCCAAGTGCCTGAGAGGACCAAAGAGAGCACTCGCTAGCCTTCAGTTGGAGTTATAGGTAATGGCCATAAGGGGCCCGAAGTGGATACTGGGAACTGAGTTGTGGTCTTCTGCAAGAACAGTACAAATGCATACTTTCTGAGCCATGTCTCCAGCACTATCTCCTATATTTTAATTCATAGATATACATTATGTCCAGTAAGGGTTTGTATTTTACTACTATAAAAAGCCTTTTACTCTTGTATTTAAAACAAAAATTGGGAAGAGGAATTCTCAATCCCAATTACTGAGTGTTTGAAAATGATCCTTCCAAGTTGTATTTAAAAGAAGACATTAGCTGGGCAGTGGTGGTGCACACCTTTAATCCCAGCACTTGGGAGGCAGAGGCAGGCAGATTTCTGAGTTCGAGGCCAGCCTGGTCTACAGAGTGAGTTCCAGGACAGCCAGAGCTACACAGAGAAACCCTGTCTCGAAAAACAAACAAAAAAAATAATAAAATAAAAAAAAATAAAGAAGACATTACTAATTCTGAATGTGTGATGGCCAGTCCGCAGTGGTTTCATTTGGTCTCCTCCTTTGTAAGGAGTCCTATCCTGTGCCGGTTACTCTAGTTTACTCTGGAGGCTCCAGACACAGCTTTCTAATAATTCTTGCTACATTCGTCCAGATTAACAGCCCACATACACTGAAGTCAACAGACCCAAATTCCAACCACAAAATCTCTTCTTCCTGCTATAATTTATTACTTCAGTTGAAGACATCAATCCTCTGAGTCACCATCCTTCATTCCCCTGGTCCTCCCTTTTCCTCCATCTTTCTCTATGGTATGAAGCCCTGGGAGCCTTGCTGTGTCCACACAAGAGCTTCTCTGTTTCCACTTGGGATCCCAGCAGTGCTGACATGGGCTCTGATATTTAGATGATTCCTGTCTACCTCTTCCAGGCCATCCCCAATATTCTGAGATTTCTAGAGCAATCTTGTCAAGATAAAAATGTCATCATGTCACTCCTGTAATCAAACCTGTGTAGTCTCCCTGTTATCTGCAGGCTCGAGTTTGCCTACGTTGTCTGGCTTGGGGGTCGAGGTAAGCAACTAATTATGTGCTAAAATATAGAAATAAAAATAAAATTGCTAGGAGGGATATTTGAAGAGGTCTAAAGCTGATTGTTGTTTGTCTTTTTAGTTGTATTTCCTGTTCTTCCTTTCCCTGGTGTTCATGAAATTTCTCTCCCCAGGGATCCTGGTCTCCTGTGACAACTAGATGCTCTTTTCCATCTGCCTCAGTCTTAGAGTCTCTCCTGCCAAGGTCGGCACTACAGTATCTCCATCTTTGTGTGACCTTGTTGAAGCGCCACTACTCCTCAGCAGCTTTTCAAAATCACATCTAGAACCACATTTCCACATTTCACCCTGTATCATCGATACTATCTATATCTCCCACTCTAGTGCCAACCTCCAGTCTTTGCCAACCCGATTTCTCCTGGAAGAACCACCTTCCATGGACGTAGTTGGACTGGGAGCGGCTTCCTCTGAACTTTCTGGTCAAACCTAGAACACAGTAGGGCAAGACTGCTAGGAGTTTTCCTTGAATGAGGCACCTTCTATGGTGTCCTCAGGGTGCCCCAGAAGGATGGCGCTCCAGTCGTTCACAGCCGAAAACTGCTCAGTAATGCTACTTTTATTACCAGTTAGTATGCTTCCTCATCTAACTTCCTCACTCCCCTCCTGCTGTGCTCTGTGATCACCCACAAATAAATGCAAACGCATTCTTGTCTCGGGGGTCTACCAGTGGGAAGCCCAGTGTCTCTGCTGTTAAGACAGGCTGCTTAGCCATTTCCTGTTAGAACCTCATTTACTCTGAGAACTCTTTACTGGGAAAAACCCCTTCGTGTCAGGAACTGTGTCTTCCTCTGTATGTTTCTTCCAACCTGAGGTAAATGTCCAACGTCTAAAGATTGAAGAAAAAAAAATGTTTCAATAAAAGAAGAAAATCAAATCCAGGAACTTACAAGAAGGAAGAAAGTTAAAACCTTCAAGATTTCCAGTAACCCTGTGATGGCCATGTCATTCCTTGGAAGCTGTATCCATAAAGAAGAGAGTTATCTGTAGCCCCTATTCCCCGAGTTTCCCAGTTAGCTGATGTTGCGAGTAATTTTTTTTCATGTATCTTTTTGTTTCTCTGGCGGTTGTGCTCCGCGAAGACAGGCAAAAAATAATAATAATAAAATCAAGAGAAATGAAGCACCTGAGAGTGCTTTAAAACAACCTTATATAGTTTACTTTTCAGTAATCATCTACGATAAGCACTTCTATACCTACTATAGGAAGATAAAATAGCAGAGTACAGAGCCATCATATCACGTAAGTTTTAAGTTGAGAGCATCCAAATTAGTGTTCTACTGTACTTAAGAAATGACTTGAGCCTGCCGGGCGGTGGTGGCGCACGCCTTTAATCCCAGCACTTGGGAGGCAGAGGCAGGCGGATTTCTGAGTTCGAGGTCAGCCTGGTCTACAGAGTGAGTTCCAGGACAGCCCGGCTACACAGAGAAACCCTGTCTCAAAAAAAAAAAAAAAAAAAAAGAAATGACTTGAGCAATGACTTCGATCAGAATGGCATGAGGAATGTGGAATGCAGAGGAATGTGGAATGCAAATGAACTTCTGAATGTCCTGGCTGTAGCCTTTCCCTCATCACTGTTCACCGTCTATTCATTTTACCATCCCCTCTCTGCAGCATTCATTCACATTCGGCTTCCTCCCGCTGGCTGCCTCCTGAAGAGGCCATCTCCAGATGGTACACAACTTTTCCTGCAGCCAGAAAGTATATCAGGCCCAACTGCATGTTGGTTAAAAGTTAGCTTAAAGGAAACAAAATAACACGAAACAATGGTGTGGGGGATTAACATGGGTGTGGACCAACCTCTACAATGAGGAAGGAAGAGGAGGAGGGGGAGGGTACAAGGAAGAGAGGAGGAAAGGGGAAGGGAGGAGGAGGGGATGGAAGGAGGAGGGTATGAGAAGATGAGGAAGAGAGGAGGAAGAGAAAAAGGGGAGGTAAGAACAGTGGAAGGGGAGGAGGAAAAGGAGGAAGGAGCAAAGAAAAATAACTTTTAGGATTTCAGCTTCTCTTCAGATATCAAGTCCTGGTAGGCCAGAGCTGCTTCCTGCCTGGCCCTACGAAAAAGTGCTGATCTCCTCAGCCAGTAGTAGCCTTAGGAGCCAAAAAGGATGAAATTAAAGGCGAGTTTGTACTCCTAAGTAAAGACCATTGCCTCCCTAGATGGTCCAAAGATCTGCAGGAGTTTGGGAGAGGATTAAAGTCAGTTGAGTAGATTGTGGGTTTGGCTATGGCTGGAAGACTTGTGAATGGAGTCATTTCCAATGGGCTTGCCACACTAAAAGGATGCAGACACAATGCAGCCAGGCATAATGGAAACCGTTCTGCCAAAAACTGTTCACTTGGGGTTGCAGTTCTGATATTCTGTAAAACATAAAGGAAAATTTGGAATTGAATAAATTCAAACATGGCAGGATTTGTATATTAGTATTAATGAACAATAGAGTACATAGTTGGTAAAGAAGAAAGTGTCTTTGAATTACAGTCTGTTTTGGGGTACTCTGTGATCAATATGACACCCAGGAATATGGCAGAGAAGATATGCAATCCACATATCAGGTTGTTATGAGACCAATCAGTGGGAAAAAAAAAAGAAAAAAAAATACAAAGGAAAGGAAACACGTGACTACTCCTAGGTGCAGTGGAGAAGGAAGTTCATTGTACATACATGAGAATGTGGGAGAGTCATAGCCAGAGGCATACACATCTGGGAGAGTTCAGAGTGTCATGACCCTGAACTACGGGAGGGATGCAGTAGCCAGGAGGCCAAAGGTACAAAAGGGGTGGGTAACCAAAATGATTGGATTACGGAGGGAAGAGCCGCTGCGAGATGAGCAGCCCAGCCTCTGGCTGAAGATTTCAGGGTAGAGGGTGGGGTACGCCAGCTATACCTGGTAACTGGTAGGGACTGAGGGATGCTGGGAGAATTCCGAGGCCAGGTTAATTGTCACCTTAGCCATTTGTCTGGGGTTTAACATCCAAGCTTAACTCCAAGTAAGTTGCTGCTTTAAGTGAAATGAAGAAACAAACACTCCCTCCCCTCCAGTTTCTTGTTCAACACTTAGGCTTTGAGAGTTTGGGTGGTGGCGGCGAGCAATTTTAGGGCCTGCAACATGCATGCTGAGCAAACACTCCATATTGAGCTACACTCCCAGCCCCGTTAGTGATTTAATAGAGTGGAACATTAAACCTCGTGTAGGCAGGGGTAGCCTTGTGCAGTTCACAGCTCCACCCCTACGAAGCCAGACTTGATTACCCTCCTCACGCCTCACAGACTCTACCCCTCGAAGCCAAGCCAAGCCTGATTACCCTCCATTTATTGAGATCCTTCTCCAAGAAGTTGTATTCTCATTCACTCTTGATTAAAGTGTACCTGGAAACTGTTAGCAATCGAAGTTTGCAGTTAGAATTCACGCTGTGCCTTGCTGTGGTCTGAGTATTTCTGTCTCCCCTCATTCTCCATTGGCGGTGTTGAGAAGTGCTGCTTATAGGAGGAATTTGGGTCCACGAGAGGAAAATCTTCATAAATGGTTTGACTTTTCTCATTGTAGGTGAGTTCTAGTCTCTTGGGGCTAGGTTAGTTCCCAGGAGAGCAGGTTATGACAAATGACAAAGGGAGCTCTGGAAGAGTCTGTGTGGCCTTCTGCTTTCTGTCATGAGTTGAGGCTTCATGAGGGTCGTTACGGGATGACTCTCTAGCCTCTAGACTTCTGGGTCTCCAGAACAACGCATGCACACCCGTGCACCACTTTCCTTTATAAGGTCCCTGGTCTTAGGCATTCTAAAATTGCAACAGAAAACAGACTGAGACAAGACCAAGGGAGCTACCTACATATAATTCTGTGACTTCTTAAGGCACGGGAGTCAACTCACTCCACCGTGGGAATCACTAGAGAGTTTGGAGGTAGTGCCGGTTCTTAACAAAACTTCAATAATTAACCTTGGAAGGATATTCTCTAAAATCCTTTCCACTTGATTATCAGTTGTTAAAAGGCAAGACCTGATCTCAGAACTTTGAGGTTTCATTCGTGTACCCCGACTCCACCAAGGTTTGGGAATGGGGGAGGAAGGGGCATTACTTACACATTGTTTATTTCATTGTGGTCTTCCCACAAATCCCTCCCAGTTGCTTTCCCTTGCTGGGGCTGAATCCATAGCTTTTTGTATTCAGGGCCTCCCTTTAAGCAGGCCTCTCCCCCTCCATCCTGTGACCTCCTTAGGACGTAGAGGGAGGAGAATAAATCTGCTTGAGTTACACAACGTGTTCTTTACTCCTCCTGTCCCAAACTGTACTCCTCTCCTTATCTTGGAGGCTCAGCGATGTCCTTGAGGCTATCCTTGACTTGTGTCACGTTATTCTCCCTGGGAATAGAGTGAGGGGTTAGAACAATCCCGAGAGTGGAATAAAGATGCAATTAAACCACCCAACTCGGCCCCAACTTCCAGTTTTGCATTAATGGGAGGTCAGTTTCCTGCATCTGCTCGTGACAGGTAATCCGAAAACCACTTGTTTTAGTAATCCTGACACCTTCAAGGGTGGTTCTACGGGAGTGTCTCTGGATTGGTGGAAATTCTTCACACACTGTCACAGCTTTGGTGCCACTCCCTTTCTGTCTCTCATGAGAAACAAAGAGGCTTCTGAGGGATAATAATAAAATAAAATAGCGTAGCTTTAATCAATTAGCAACAAAAAGCGGTACAGAGTGAATTGACACGATAACAGAAGAAATGTCGAAACCAAAAAAAAAAGGAAAAACAAAGAACTATAAATCACACACAGGAAGACACTGAAAATGACCAGAAAAGCGCGGAAACAGAGAGCATTTCCCCCTGCAAAACCTGGAAACCTAACATGATCAATTAGACCCTGCAGGCCCTTACAAGTGGCCTCAGACTCTGTGAGCTCATGTGAGCTTTGACAGTGTTGATTTAGAGGGGAGGGGCTTGTTTTGTTGTTGTTTTCTATCCCCTCTGGCTCTGATACTTTTTCGCCTCCTATTCTTCTGGACGGTTCCCTGAGCCCTTTAGACAAACCCCTTTAGGACTGAGGGTTCCAAGGTTCTCACTCTCTGAATAATGTCTGGCCATGAGTCTCTATATTTGATTTTGTAGCATTTTTTTAAACAGGAAATTTATTAAAGAACCAACATTAAAGCATCCATATAATTATTGTTGTTTAAAATGCATGGTTTCATTTTAGATTTTAGAATTCATGACCTCTTGGGGTAGGGGTCAGCGGCTCACTATATAGATTTCTGCTGGCCTGGAGCTCACCATATAGACCAGGCTGGTCTCAAACTCACAGAGAAACCTGTCTGAAGCCTCCCAAATGTGGAGATCAAAGGCTTGCACCACCTTTTCTGTTTGTTTTTGTTTTGTTTTATTTTGTTTCGGTTTTTTGAAACATGGTTTCTCCGTATAGCTCTGGCTGCCCTAGAACTCACTCTGTAGACAAGGCTGCCCTCAAACTCAGAGATCTGCCTGCCTCTGCTCAGCAATAGTTTGGTTTTTAATAAGGTACAATTGAGGAATTGATTTTACTATTGAGCTGGATTTTCAGAGAAGATAAGTTATTATTTAATTGTCATTTCTACTTGGAAATTAGTGTGACATATTTACTATATATTAATTATGCTTTGGGACCAGTTAACAACATTGCTTGTTTTATTGGTATGACTTCAAATTCAGGTCAGTTAGCAGAATAGCAACTCATGGTGGCTTCACACCATTTGTGAATTTTACTTTATATGCTTAGACTCAAGTGGATTTTTACTGAACCATGATAGACAATAAATGGTAGGTGTCCAATTTGATATATTTTGGCATATTTCGCCCCTTTGAAAGTAGTGCCACCTGAATATTAAAGGCAGTAAAATATTTATTTTCCTCCAAGGTTTTCTTGTGCCTGTTTGTAATCCCTTCTCTCCTGCCTGTTTTCAAAGTCCCCTTCCCACAATCCCTAGCTTGTCAAGGTCCATTAGTTAACACTGTTTCATCTCCTCCCCACCCCCTTTCTGACTTTGTTCACTAGCCATGATATTTCCCGTTGTCGAGTGTTTCCAATAGTTCTTTCATTTTTATGGCTGGGTAGTATTCCATTACATGATAAATCATACTATGTTCATCTACGCACCATCCAGTCTTTTACATTTTTTGTTCTTGAAGCTAAACAGCCTCTTCAGTCAAGGCTCCACAGAGCTATCCTCATATCACGAGTTTCGTAGTCAGCACATCTAGGTCCAAATCCTGCCCTATCTCTTGTGACTGTGTAAATGTGACCTCTGTGGTTTTCTTCTTTGGATTTCAGTATTCTTCTCTGGAAAGGTAGTCTAGTAATAGTTTCCCTTAGGACTCTGTAAGCATGAAATCTGTAAAGTGCTCAGAACAAAACAACACAGGGCAAATGCCCCGTGATTGGTTGTTATTATTATCATTACATGGGCATGCAAATCAATCCTCAAAGAATGTTAATTAATATTTATTTTGCTAATAATACGACAATACACCGCAACTCTTCATTCCTTTTCTTTCCTCCGCTCTTTTAGGACTTTAGTCCCTTACTATCCTTGCTTTCAATAGGCCCACCAGGGTCACCTGACCAGGCAGGATAGAGGAGCTATACCCAAAGCCAGGACTCTTAGCCCAGAACATGAGCACTTCTTAGAAATGCAAGTTCTCAGGCCTTAACCCAGATGTACTGAATGAGAAAAATGAAAGATGCCATCTACATCTATGTGACTGGTGAAGTTTAAAAGTTAGTACGTAGGGAAATTACTGGGCTGAGACAGGAGTCAATGCATGCTCAGTTTATATAAACTTTCTTGTTAGGGAAAGCATACTGTTGACTAATTGAGCTTAATATCAGCTCAAATCCCTAAGTCTTTTTCACACACGTTGCTGCTAATCCGTATATTTCCCATCTAACACTTGCACAGGATTCTTTTTAGACTGAAGTATAAGTCTTTACATTTATCCCTATTAAACTTAATCTTGTTAGATCCGGCCCATCGCTCCAGTCATGTTGGGAAAAATCTTAGTTCAGCTGGAATGAACCATGACAAAAAGGCAGGACCTAAAGACGGAGGAGGAATGTTGCAAGGACAACATCCTTTTATTTATTAGTCAGAAACTGGCCAATGAGATGCTGCCTGTGGTGGGCTTCTCTAAAAGTTCAAGACCCCAGGGGATGGTATAATTTGATTTCAGCTGAATTTAACAGTTTTCATCAAGTTCCTATCAAGTTCCTGGCTGTAAATTAAGGTCCAGTGCTAAATAGCCCACTCTTTAATGATGGGTGTAAGCAGAGAGGAATTTTTGGGTTTTGTTTGTTGGTGCATATGTTTTTTTCTTCCTAGTGAAAAGCCCAGTATACAAATACTTACTAGTTTTCAAAGGGAAAGAACTAGTGTTTTTGGAATGCCAACTTCTTAGCTATCTGCTTTGTTTACACTTTCATATTTCATTTTCAAACCAATCCAGTGATACAGGAACTGTTAAAACCAAGGAAACTAAGGATCAGAGGGTAACGCCTGCCCCCAAGGTCATAAGGATGATAGGCAGTCCAGCTAGAGGAAATCACAGATCTGAATGGGCTTGAAGAACAGTCACCCTGAGATCAAGAAAATTACCTTCTGTAAATAGGAGAACTAGGCTGAGAGTCCTGCTAAGCACAAAAGCACTAATCTCGAGTGTGGGAAGCTCTGGGTTTGATCCTCAGCACAGACCAGAAACAAGACCAACCAACCAACAAAAACACCAGCAAAAAAAGGCCAGCAGATCTACCGAGTGGCTTAGTTAGCAATTTGGCTAATTTGAATGTTAGTGTTCAATCCTAACAGCATTGAAGTAGTCAATAGACTTGCCAGTCCTGTATCAGCGAAGCCTGTGGTCATAGTGCTAACTCCTCACCATGTTACATTGTACTTTAGGTTGATTTGTATGCTTTAAAGACTTAGCCACACATTTCAATCAGTGCCTATGATAATTTTAATAGTTCCCTCTGAAAACTAAACTTCTGAAATTAATACAATTTCATTCTCTATAGGGTAAAATAGCCAATTCTATTCTACTGTGTAACAGCTACTGTATTTTATATAATGCCAAATGTTTATTTTTATAAAGTGCCTTGTAGTATAATGGAAATACACCGGACTTGGAGTCTGACTATCAAAACTTAATTTTATTTACATTACCCTGGCCAAAATTTTAGCTATGTCATCCTTGATTTTTAGATTTGTTTCACCAGAACAGTAATGGTCATGGAGCTGTGGGGACAAGCTGAAAGTGTCCCTAGAAAGAACTCCTGTGGCTGACTACATGTTTTATAGACATAAGATTTTATTATATGCTTTTATATTTACCTATTTTATAAGTTCCCCAAACATGAAATCAGACATAAGATTTTATTATATGCTTTATATTTCCTATTTTATAAGTTCCCCAAACATGAAATATTCCAAACACGTCTATCATCCACATCCACCACCTTTACTTAACTCCTAGAGCAGAATTCAAACATTTTTGAGTTTCTCTCATTATGTTTCATTCTTTCATGGTTCATTCTTTTCTGTTTGTGTTCTTTATGTTTTGTTTATGTTTTTCAAGACAAGAGGTTTCTCTTTGTAGCTAGTCCTGCCTGTTCTGAGACTAGCAGAATAGCTTGGAATTTGGGAGTCCTCCAACTCAGAGACCTGCTGCCTGTGCCTTCTTTTTGTGTGTGTATATACATATACATATACATATACAATACAACATAACATACATATACATATACATATACATATATACATATACATATATAGAGAGAGAACACTGCACCTGTCTTCAGACACACTAGGAGAGGGCATCAGATCCTATTACAGTTGGTTGTGAGCCACCATGTGGTTGCTGGGAATTGAACTCAGGACCTTTGGAAGAGCAGTCAGTGCTCTCAACCACTGAGCCATCTCTCCAGTCCTCACACTTCATTTTTTTTTTTTTTTTTTTGTTGGGGTTTTCGAGACAGAGTTTCTCTGTGTAGCCTTGGCTGTCCTGGAACTCACTCTGTAGACCAGGCTGGCCTCGAATTTAGAAATCCGCCTGCCTCTGCCTCCCAAGTGCTGGAATTAAAGTCGTGTGCCACCACTGCCGGGCCTCACACTTCATTCTTAACAGCAATTAAGAACATCTAATTCAAGACAATGTGGTAGGAACAATATCAAAATCATTGGTGTAGCTTGTTGACTTGCATTTAAGTCAACATTTAGTACCGGTTAAATAGGGCACTCACATCCTGGATACGACTAGCATTTTTATTACAAAAATCAAAGGACCTACTAGGTGCTTGTGTGTCTGAAGCCGAGCTCTACAATATGAGGTGAGCCTAGTTAACAAAAGTACCTTTGCAGTTAGGGCTTTCTGATGTAGTAATTATGGACAGGGACAGTTTGTGAATAGGAAAGAAAAAAGGTATATGTTTAAGTGGTCAGATTTGAATCCCTGTTAGTAGTTGCAGTATCCTAGGGGAATAAAATCTCTCAGATTCAATGTTCTTACCTTCTAAAACTCTTTCAGTGTTGTTTTATTTTATTTTTAAAAAATTAAGATCTTATTATTTGCCCTTAATCTCACTATGTAGCCTGAGCTAGCTTCTAACTTCAGGTCCCCAACTGCTAAGATCACAGACAAACATTACTGTGCCATGACTGCAACTACCTGTTAGAGCTGGGAATTCTGTCCTATGTTGTGGATGGAATGTCTGGTGCAGTGTCAGTACTGTACTGATACTAGGTTTCTGAGGTATTCAATATTGAGCATTTTCTGATGTAAGTATTTAGTACACTCCAACAGGAATTTTCTAAACCTTTCATCCCTTCCTTCCAGTCCTGCAAATCCTGAACTTCCTCTGATCCTATTGAGTAATGAATGTCACCTGTAAACCACTGACAGTCACCTTCACTTCTTCATTAACATTCTAGAGTCAAGGAGTCTTTTTTGTTTGTTTGTTTTTCAAGACAGTGTTTCTTCATGTAGCCCTGGCTGTCCTGGAACTTGCACTGTAGAACAGGCTGGCCTTGAACTCAGAGACCCACCTGTCACCACCTCCTCAGTGATGGGACCTAAGGCATTTGCAACTACTACCCAGCGAGCCAAGGAGTCTTAGAACAGGAACCCTAAACCTTGGACTTCTTCAGACCAGTGTCCTTATTTTAAAATGAGAAAACTTGAGCCCACGGAATTTGCACTTACCCTATCCCAAGCTAGAAACTGATTAGTACAAGCCTGAACTGAAAATGTAGGCTTTGAGCTCTCCTGTATACTCTCCTCCTATAATCTCCTCTTATACTTGCCAGTAGTCTGTCTGATCTGGGCTGCTGCCAACCCAGGCTGCCCGGCTTCAGCTGAATCTTCATGCTTAATCTTGTTAAATCATCTCCTTTTATTCACTAGCATGTAATGTGGACAATTTATTGGTATATATGTGTGTATGTCTGGGGGGGTTGTTCTTGCCTTTGGATATGTTGTACATAAAACCTTGTTTGCATCAAAAAACTAAACAACAGCATCCCAGGTTGGGTAGAGGTGGGGTTGCAGACAGGGCCTAGCTCAGACCCTTCTCCATGTCCTCTGAAGAGGTTCCTGAGGGAGTTCCACTGAACTCTCACAGTGTCTCTTAGCAACACAATATAGAAGTTCCTACCTAACATCCATCCTTAACAATGGTTATTCCTGGGAACCCTCAGTTGTCAGCAGAGGTTCTGGTCATTATCATATTTTAAAAAGCATACAGAAATGCTAAATAAAATCCCACAACTATGGTATAGTTTTTAAAATGTTTATTCTTAACACTTTTAATTTAAAGAACTGACATTTAATTCGACTCAGACAGTTTATGGCATGCATGTCCCCAGCACGGTCATGTCTCATTTGGACATCACATCAAGAAGTCTGACTGTGAGGCCCTTCACTGTTACCCCCAACATTCCATTGACCGAAACTATCCTTTTCTTTCTTTTCTTCAGAGATAGGGTCTCTCACTGTGTATCCATGTTTTGTCTGCAACACACTATCAGGCTGGCCTCGAACTTGGGGATCCACCTCCTCAGCCTCTCAAGTGCTAGAATCAAAGTCTGGTGCCAGCTATTCCAGGGGCACACTATTCCTATCTTGGCCTGTCCCTGATTCCTCCAGTTCCAAATCAAAGATAACCCCAGTCATCTGTCATTTAATAATTGGTCCCACACCTGATTTTGAGGCCACAAGATAAAAAAAAAAAATCTAATCTTTGACCTTCAAAGAAGTAGATGAGCAAGAGAGACAATTCCCTTTGGAACTGTGCCCTCCTGTATTCATGCTCTGTAATTGTCTCCAATAGCAGTGGAAGTTACACAGTGCAGTTAAGGGTCTCCCCTCTAAGAGGCCTGGCAGCCTCTGTTTCCTTCTTGTCTTTTGAAAGCCTAAATTTCTGTGTAGAAAGTTGGGCTACCCTTGTTGGAGAACCATGTAAAACTGTCCCATGAAGCCGGGTGGTGGTGGTGCACGCCTTTAATCCCAGCACTTGGAAGGTAGAGGCAGGTGGATTAATGTGAGTTCAAGGCCAGTCTGTGCTACAGATCAAGTTCCAGGACAGCAAAGGGCTATATGGAGAAACCCTGTCTTGAAAATCCTAAAACAAACAAGTAAAAATACTCATGGAAGGAAACACCCATCTCACCAGCCATCCTTGCTGTGGCCTAGACATCAGAGTGAACCACTACGGAGCTCTAGCTAGAGAACCATCCACCTGGCTGGAGTGCTGACCTCACATTATGGAGAACTACTCAGCTGATCCCACTCAAACCATAGATTTTAGGAGGAAAAAAAAGATTATTATTGTCTAATGTACTGTGCTTTAGGGTAGCTTGTTACATAGAAATAGATAACTAAACCAGGTGGGCAAAAATATAATGAACATGCCATTCGAGTGCCCTCACTGAGGTGGGGACATGCTGAAGGGGTGGCATGAACCTGTCCCATGAGTGGCTGGAGAAGAGGAGTCTACAGGATCCACAAGGACTAGAATTACAGGTTAGACTGTTGTCTTAGGATTCCCATTGCTGTGAAGTGACACCATGACCAGGCAACTCTTATAAGGACAGCATTTAATTGAGGCTGGCTTACAGGTTCAGAGGTTCAGTCCATTATCATCTTGGCAGGAAGCATGGCGGCGTGCAGGCCAACATGGTGCTAAAGGAGCTGAGAGTTCTACAACTTCATCTAAAAGAAGCCAGGAGCAGATGGTCTCATAGGCAGCTAGGAGGAGGATCTCAAAGCCATCCCCACAGTGACACACTTTCATCCAACAAGTCCACCCCTATTCCAACAAGGCCACACCTCCTAATTGTGCCACTCCCTGGGCCAAGCATATTCAAGTCATCACAACTGTGAAAAGAAAGTATGATTTTATCAGGCAAAGGAAGTAGCATGTATGAAGACCCAAAAGAACGTGTTGACATGGAGGACAGTGTGTGGTCCAGTGTGGTTTGGAAAGAGATTAAAAAATATATTACAACCAATATAATAAAAGACCTTTTATTATAGTCTTGAGTCCTTTGCATTTTGATAGGGCAATGGGCAGTGGGTAGAACCAGGCCTTCTTCCATGATAGGCAAATGGTTTACTACTACCTCCTCCAAAGCCTTTTGTCCAACTGATTTTAGCGGGCAGGCAACAAGATGAAGATGTTCTCTGTCTTTCCTTCAGACCTCCTTCTCTTCCATTTGATAGCACAAATATTTTCCATTTTTCTCTTCTTTCCTGGTCTGTAGAGCAATGATTCTCAACCTTCCTAATACTGGGACCCTTTAATACAGTTCCTCATGTTGTGGTGATCCCTAATCATAAAATTATTTTACTGCTACCTCATAACTAATTTTGCTACTATTATGAATCATAATGCAAATATCTGTGTTTTCCGATAGTCTTAGGTCACCCCTGTGAAGGATTTTTTGACACCCCTAAAGGGGTTGAGATACACAGATTGAGAACCACTGTTATAGAAGAAGCTTTCTTTTTTGGTGCCATGGTGTTTCTCAAATGTCCATCTTTAATTCTCAATTCATCTTTCTCAGTATTCTCATGTGTCTGTAACTGAAGGACAAGATCCTACCTCTCCATCTCCATGTTGGTCTCACTTTTTCTTTGTCTGTGTAATTTTGCAATAGTTGTTGTATACAGAGTAGGTTTCCTTGTGTCCTTATCATAAATGCACACAGCATACTCTTGTCATATTCAGTGAGTCTCCTTTACCCTATCACAGCTCTGATCCCCCTTCTTTATTCCTAACAGTCTGCTTCGATATTCTTGTGCTTTTTTTAAAACAAAAATTTTAGAGTCCACACATAAGAGCAACATGGCATATTTCTCTTTTTCAGTCTCTCTTTTGTTTAATGTGATTATATTCATTTCTATATATTCTACTTTTTTTTTCAATCATGATTTTGGTCTTCTTTATCCCTGAATAATACTCTATCATCTATCTGTCCATCTATCCTTCCATCCATCCATCCATCCATCCATCCATCCATCCATCCATCCAGTGAGTTATAGAAAAAATTAATTTTGTTCAATCTCACTTGTCAGCTCTGTTCTTATTTCCCAAACTCTTGGAGCCTTGCTGAGAAAAGCACAGTTCAAGCTTCTACAAGCTTCCTCATGTTTCCCCTTGGTTGTGTCAATGTTTCAGTCCTTACACTATGCTCTCCTGCCCCTTGAATTGATTTTATTCACAAGGAAGGGGTCTGAGATCTTGTCTCACTGTTCTCCGTGGAAACGCCCACATTCCCAACACTATTTGTTAAAGAGTCTCTTTCCTCAAATATATGTTTTTGTAGCCTTTCTCAAGAATCAGATGTCTGAAGCTGCATAGATTTATTTTGGGGTCCTCTTTTTCAATTCAGTTAGTCTGCTTTTGGGTCAGTACTTTGCTGGTTTGTTACTGTGGCTTTGTTGGTCTTACTGTCTAAAATTTTGTTTGTATTAATTGTTATGAGGATATTGTTGAGATTTATATAAATGAGTATGTTTTGGGAATTTACATAATCATTTTTAAAATTTTATTTATTTAGTATTAGTTTTTTATACAATGTTTTTGATCATATATAGCCCTCCCTCACATTTTTTCCCAGATCCACCTCCCTTCCCTATCCACCTAACTTTCTCTCTCTCTCTCTCTCTCTCTCTCTCTCTCTCTCTCTCTCTCCTCTCTTTCTCTCTCTCTCTGCTCTCTCTCACTCTCTCTCGCTCTCGCTCTCTAACTCATCAACATCAGGGTCAATTTGTGCTGCTCAAATCTTTATGGATGTATAGTCTTCTGCTGGAACATAGTCACTCACTTGACTCCTTGAGACTTTATTCATTCCTTGGGACAACTCTCTCCCCCTCTTCCAGCAGCTATCAATTGCCAAGAGCTCCACAGCTGGAAGTGGATTTCATGCCCAACTCCTCTGTGCTGGCATTTGGTCTGGGCCTCCTGCCTTCTAGTGCTGGGTCTTAGTTGGCTACACATTGGAATGACTAGGGGGAGCCTTAGAACAATATCTGGCTTCCAATCTTTATAAGTCAGATCTCATTGACTCTGACTCTCACCTAGGTACTAATTATTTTTTAAAGAGTCTCACGTGATTCCAAACTTGCAGCCATATTAACAACACCGTCCTAGAGATTTTAACTCACTATTTCTAGGATAGGGGCAACAATTACAATTCCACCATGTGATTCTGGGAGCCAAATGAGTATTTCCCTAGGCATTTTTGTAAATGTTGAATAAATGTCTTTGGCAGGCATAGGGTGGTGCATTATGATGTTACCATGCCCATCTGAAGTAGGGTTCAGACTGGCCTCAGTTGAGGGTAGCAGATAGCCTCCTCTCACAGGGAGATCTCCCCTTGCTCATTCACTTTGCTATTCCTGGAAATCAAGAGGACTGGGCCTTGTCCCTTCTATTCCGGGGATGGAGCTGATTTGTGTGCTCTGCCTTGGTCTACTCCTAAAGAATTTATATTAGAACCTTGTCCATTCTTAATCTTCAACACTAATCTGCCCACTATAGGGAAAATTTCTCTAGTGTTTCATATAAAATTGATTTATTGAAAATATGAATGTCAATCCAGTAGTTAACATTAATGTTTGGATATTGATTTAACGCCATGTGAACAACTGGGATAGTGAATGAATGATGCCTCTGTTTAAAACACAGTAAACACACACCCGAACTGAACACATATACTAACATTTTAAAAATGGAGTTACTCACATATAATAATTATAATATACTATAATATAATATACCCATATACACACTAGGTCCTAACTATTGTATTAGTTCTTAGGCTTCCATAGCAAAGTAAGAGATGGGATACTTAAAATAACGTGTATTTTCCTGCAGTTATGGAAATAGTTGGTTGAGATCAAGGTGTTCAAGAGTTGCTTTCTTCTGGGTCTCTCTCCTGGGTTTATAGATGGCTTCCTCCTCTCTGTGTCTTCAGTGTGGCCTCATGTTCAGGATACAGCTGAGGATGACCTCAACTTCTCCATTCAGCCTCTATCTCTTGAGCACTTCCACTACAAGTGTGTGTCACTGTGCCCAGTGTATAAGGTGGTGGGGATCAAAGCCAGGCCTTAATGCCTGCTAAGTAAACATTCCATCAACTGAGCTACATTCCAAACCCAAAATTTCCTCTTCCTAAAAAGGATACCCTCAGGTTGCAGTAGGGCCTACCCTACCGACTTTAATCAGTTTTTAAGATCAGGAGGATAGGGGGATTAAGCATATTAATTTAGAGGAGCAGTGAACACAGTTCAGTTTATAATGACTTGTTATTATGGACGCGCTTTATATGTCAAAACTGTGTGTAATTTTAGCACCCTTACAAGTAGAAAATACCTGGTTAGAACTGCACATGTATTTTGGCTATCATGCTAATCAGTTTGCGTTGAATAATTCAATGTATAAGACTCAGAGCAGAAGAAAATACAAGCAATTATGAACTTAATTTTATTGATAGCACTTACAAAATATTGGTTCATAATTACTTACATAAACTGAGTTTATTGTTAAGCAATAGACATGTGTAAAGTTAAGATGAAGGGACAGAAACAGTTATAATGGATAGAACCAAGGATCTGGAAGGTGACCTTGGGTATTTCAGTGTTTCTTAGCCTCTGTCCCATTATCTATAAAAAAGGATGTTGGCCCCTTTATCACTGAAGGTAGAGTGAGCAAATGGATGTTCAAACTCTTTGCAAATTATAAAGCACTATTCAAATATTACTTATTATTATTGTGATGGGCTGGGGAGAATTCAGAAGAGAAGCTTCTGGAACTGTATTATTCCCTCCAAAATAATAGACTTTAAAATGTTCCAAATATGTCAAGCTGCATTTGTCCACTGTTTGGCTTTCCTCAGATTTCCTCGTCAAAGGTATGCTTGCTTTGAATGAGTTACCTAGAAGAACTTGATCATTAACAAGTCATATGATTCCTAGGAATGTCTTTCAACATCGACTGTTTGCCTAGTCCATAGGACTAACACTTTTATGAATTAAATTCCTATAAGTCCCTACAAGACCCTATTCTCACTCATCAGTGCAGGATCAAATTTTAAACCCCCAAAAGGATAGAATACCAGAGCCCATTTTATGAAATACTGACATTGGAAAAGCGCCCTCCCCCCCTTTTTTTTTTTTTTTTTTTTTTTTTGTTTTTCGAGACAGAGTTTCTCTGTGTAGCCCTGGCTGTCCTGGAACTCACTCTGTAGACCAGGCTGGCCTCGAACTCAGAAATCTGCCTGCCTCTGCCTCCCAAGTGCAGGGATTAAAGGCGTGTGCCACCACTGCCTGGCTCCTATATTTTTGATTAATGATTTTTGAGCATTTTCCAGCCACTTCCTACTTGGCCTTTTCTGATTCACTCACTAGTCCAGGTAACGAATTAAGCCCCGGGCCCTGGGCCAGTTTTCTTGACAGCCAGATGAACAATGGAATGAGAGGTTAAAGGTCAAGATGAGGAAGTCTGTTCCTTCCACCTTTCCCCCATATGACTGATTGGAGGATACTGCTGTGGTTTGCATTTGAGTCTTAATTGCTACTTATGGACCCAAAAGATATGTAAAAGGTGCAGTAGTCATGAAACCCATACCATCCTGATCAGAGTGCCTTTGCTGTCCAGTGGCTGTCACACTACTGATGTAAGACAATAAAGGTAGTATGACGTTTGAATACTCCTCTGTGGCAAATTAAATATGTGCCTAACATATTTGAGTTTTTCCTTCTGACAATCTCTACTCACTAACTTACTCATTTTTCTTTGTTCATAGCCGTGTACCATGTGTGCCTGCCATCACAACTGGTATGTAGTGAGCGGCTCTCTCAATGGGAAGGCTAGCCAATCAGTTGCTAAGACATAATGATGATAATAATGTTAATATTAAATATTATGATGATGATAACAATAATAAATTGTTATTAGCACAAATGAATCATGTTACATGGCTATGTGCTACTCTGATTCTTAACTTGTCAGTAGCCCCAAAGCTATGGAGAACAGAGAAGGCAGTAAAAGAAGCTTCTGGAAGGCAGCAGGGTGTAGTGATCAATTTTGATGTTGACTTGATTGTATTCAAGTCTACCTAGAAATGTGATTAAGCATTAATTTGGGGTGCTTACTGAGAATGTGTTCAAGACAGAGCAGCAGATGGGATTGAATGAATTATTAGTTGTATAAGTTACTTTTCTATAGAGGTGATGAGACACTATGACCAAAACAACTTAGAGAAGGCAGAGTTTATTTAGGTTTTTGTTTCCAGAGGAGGAAGAGTCCATCGCCATCACAGTAGAGAGGCACAACAGCAGGCAGTCATGGCAGCTGGGGCAGCAGGCTGAATGATCACACCTTAAACCACAAGCAGGAAGAAGAGAGGGCAGATTGGGAATAGCATGGGCTTTTGAAACAGCAAACACTGCCATGTTATAGAAATTTTAATCCAAATCTGGCATTTCTACTCTGCCTTTGACCATTTAGTTCCTGGCTAAAAGTCATACACAACCTTTATATTTACAATAAGCCTTAATCAGCACTAGAGTTAGGCAGATATCTATACTCTATACTATTAAAATAACCTCAAGTTATTACTACTGTGCTTCAGCTGGGCTGCTCTTACCTCCAATTGGCCAGCCTCAGGGCCATATTTTCTTGACTCCTAACCCATAGAAACTTTCTCTTTCTCTTCCTTCTTTCTTCTTCTTCTTCCTTCCTCCTCCTTCTCCCCCTTTTCTCTCAGTTTTCCTGTGGAACCCCCTCCCCCAGGAACCCTTATCCCCACCCCGAATGTCTCTTCTGCCAGCCGTGGGCATCTTTATTTACCAATCAGAAATAACTTGGGCAAGGTCACATAGCTTCACTTGGGTCTACGTGTAGACTCTCTAATCTCTGAGTAATGGGGGGGGGGGTTCACTTAGCATTACAATACATAGTAAAAGACCAAACCTCAACACTGCCACCAGCAATCCTCCAGCAATCCACTCTTCCTAAACCTTCCCAAACAGAGCCATCAGTTGGTAACCAAATATTCAAACATCTGAGCCTATGGAAGAAATTTTCATTTAAACCACGAGGGTAGGGAAGTCAGCTCTCAATGCAAATGAGCATTATCCAGTTATCCGAGGCCTGGGGAGCATGAAGCCAGCAAAGGGGATATATATCCATCTCTGGGCATTGAGATAACCTCTTCATTTCCTGTCCTCAACAGTGACTCCTGGGGGTTCTTAGGTCTTTAGCATTAATTAAGACTTACCTCAGCCTATTTAATGTTGTGACCTTTTAATACCAGTGGTTCTCAACCTTCTTAATGCTGTAACCATTTAATGTAGTTTCTCACATTGTGGTGACCACTCCTAACCACAGAAGAATTTTTGCTGATACTTCATAATTGAAATTTTACTACTGTTATGAGTTATAATATAAACATCTGATATGCAGGATATCTGATATGTGAACCCCAAACGGGTCATGCCCCACAGGTTGACTTCTCAGCACCTATAACTGTCAAGACCAAGACCTTCCTATAATAATTGAGTGAGAATGGCCCTTATGGGTTCCTATATTAAAGACTTGATCTCCAGTTGTTTTCCTTTGTTGTGTAAGCTTTTACTTTGTACAGGTTAGAAGTCTAGTGGGGGTGTTTGCCTGAGAATACCACTCCCTTGACTCAGGGTAGTCCTGCATGGGTTATTATAAGTTGTGATGGTGAAACCAGAATTGTGTTAGAGATGCCAAGATGTTGAAGATACCAGAGCCATGGGACATCTGTCAAGGAGATCTGCAACAAGGAGTGGAACTAGCCCAAGAGAGAGAAGTGTGTTGCCATCAGCAAAGCTGGGAGAGCAGAGCCATCTAGGCCCTTTGACATGGGTCATGGAGTTAGGGATTTGGAACTTGCCTGTCAGGTTTTGGTTGTGCTTTGGTCTGTATTTCCTCACTATGCCCATTTCCTTCCATTTTGGAATGGCAAAAAGTATTATTCTATATCATTCTATGTTGGAAGTATGCAATTTGCCTTTTGATTTTACAGACTGTAGCCAGACAATGGTGGTGACATGCCTTTAATTCCAGCACTCAGGATGCAGTGGCATGTAGATCTCTGAGTTTAAGGCTAGCTCATCTTCAAGTGAGTTCCAGGACAGCTAGCACAGAGAAACCCTGTCTTGAAAAACCAGAGGGTTAAAAAAAAAAGAACGAAAAGAAAAAAATGAAAAAAAAAGAAGTTTCTTTGAGTCTCAGAAAGAGACTTGGATTTTTAAACTGTGAGCTGAAAGACCATTGGGAATTTTGAAGTTGGACTAACTGTATTTTGCATTATGACCTAGCCATGCGTCTAAGAGGCCAGAGCGTAAAATGTAGAGGTTTGAATGAGAATGGTCCCCATGGGCTCATGATGTAAATTCTTGACCTCTAGTTGGCAGAATGTTTGGGAAAGATTAGGAGACGTGGCCTTGTTAAGGAAGTGTGTCACTAGGGGTGGACTCTGAGGTTTCGAAAGACCCACACGACTCCAGTTACCTCTCTTTCTCTGCCCTGTGGCTGTGGATCGGGATCTATCGCTCTTAGGTACTGCTTCCAACACATGCCTGCTTCCTGCCTTCCTGCCTCCTACTGTTATGTTCCCCTCCATGATAATCATGGACTTCAACCCTCAGAAACTGTGAGTCCCAGTAAGCATTGTCTTTTATAAGTTGCAGTGATCCTAGTACTTTGTCACAGCAATAGAAAAGTAACTAAGACAGTTTCTATATGTCTTTTAATGTAGTCCTCTTACCTTTCTATGTGTACATCCTAATGATTCTGTCTCTCTGGAGAACCTTGACTAATATAGAAAGTAATGTTGTGTTGCCCACTTCTGCCACTACATAATCCATACACTCTCCCCGCTAGGTATAGGGATCAAAGGTAGGACTCTACCAGTGTGATACATTATATATATATATATATATACATATATATATATATATATATATATATATTAACCACTAAGCTATGCCCACACCCCCAAACCCTATTTCTTTTTTAATAGTTAAAAGGCAAATGTAAGGAGCCAGAAACTCAACATAGAAAAGCAACCAGACTACAGCTCCTTTTCTCACACTGTGTAGCAGAGATGAGGCACAGTAATACAGAGGTTGAAAGAATGGCTTCCTTAATCAATGTCAAGGCTCATTAAATTTCAGCTAGCCTAGAAAATTGCTAGAACCTTCTTCAGGATTAGACTGGCATTGCTGCCTTTCCTTTTCTAGAAGCCTGTGGAAATGAAGGGTCCTTTTGACTGAAGGTGGGGTTGTTGACAGAAGATTGATGATGGCTGCCAAGAAGCAATCCTTATACCTCTGTGGAGTAGAGAAAACATCTGGGCAGATTATAGTGCCATCAACTATGTCTTTGCCTAGCTACACAGGTGGACATGAAAATTATATAATAAATCACAGGCATTCTGGCATACCCATCAAACTCTGCCAGTAGCATCTCCTGAAGCCTGAGAGTCATATGTTCATTGAATAATTAGTCACAGCTGGGCCAGTTCTAGGTGAGTGTGTGCACGGCATCTATACTTGTTCCCGTGTATTTGCACATACGTGTGTTGTGTGTGTGTGTGTGTGGTGTGTGTATGGAGGTCGGAGACTGACCTTGATGTCTTATCACTGTCTCTGTCATGTTTTTGAGATAGGATCTATCACTAAAGATGGAGTTCATCAATTATTAACTAAGTCAACCAATGAAACTCAGGGACCTGTCTGTTTCCACCCACTCTCCAGCTCCAGGGTTACAGGTGCATGTCACCATGCATGGCTTCCTGTTCCTTTATGCGGAGCTCCTCCTGCTTGTATAGCAGGCACTTTACTGGTGAGTGTCTCTGCAGATCCTTGTTGGGTTTTTTTTTTTTTTTTTAATTATTCCCCTGTGAAAAGAGGAATTTTTTTTTTTTTTTTTTTTTTGGTTTTTCGAGACAGGGTTTCTCTGTATAGCCCTGGCTGTCCTGGGATTCACTCTGTAGACCAGGCTGGCCTCAAACTCAGAAATCCGCCTGCCTCTGCCTCCCAAGTGCTGGGATTAAAGGTGTGCGCCACCACTGCCCAGCAAGAGGAATAATTTAAATAGGGAGAGGTAATACTTACAATAGACTTTGGGCTATATGTTTAGTTCTTTGTCTCTGCTGAGGATCCTTCGTGGCTGCAGGGGTAACAAACCTCCTCACTTATGAACAAGAACTGATGCAACCTAGTCCCTGTCTCTCTTCTAGGGCAAACTGAAATTGGGCTTTGTAGAGTAAAAAGAAGTGTTTTGATTTCTTATGATTATAAAGGTTTGATTCATCAGTATTCTAGTGGCCTTGTGTCACTCATGATGACTCAGTGGCAACATTCTACACATTATCCAAGCCCTTTTATGACTCAGCCTACGTGTAATTGCAAAGCGAACTCATTGCTCTCTCCTGGAAAAGCAAAAGGAGCCTGCCACTTATATAAAGAAGGATAGACACTTGGGAACTTTTAAGAAAGAGATTGGGTTAATCATATAAATGGCTGTTAATGCTCTTTAAAAAGTTACTGAAACTCTTGTCACTAACATAAAACCAAGACTCCCAGTGACCAAAGACCTCCACTTGGCATAGCTCAAGCACCAGTAAGATAATGATTTATAATTTTACTATGCCTGCTCTCGAAATGCTGGCGCGGGAGTGCATAAAGGGAACAGCAGATAAAGGGATCTGGTCTACGGAGTTTGAAGCTAGTTTGACATTAGCATACTTAGGGAGCTATTTTAGTCCGTTCTGCTATTACAAAATACCACATATGGGTTAATTTAAAAAGAAAAACTTAATTTCTCATAGTTCTGGTGGCTAAAGAGTCCAAGATCAAGGTAATTGAAACATTGCTTGTCTGGTGAAGGCTGTTCTATGCTTTATAGATGATGTCTTATCGATACATGCTGAATCCAAGAGGAGTGAACATCCTTACATTGCAGAGAGCCGAGGAGCAAGGGAGTTGAAGGTTGTGTGAAGCTTCTTTTAAAAGGGTGTTGCTTTCATTCAGGAAGTAGGAATCCTTGAAACCAAATCACTTCTTAAAGGAGTAATAGGTAGGGCCGTTTCTGGTCCCAGTGCCAGGTATAAAGAGACATACACTGACAAATCAACTCAGATTGCCATTGCCTTTGGCTTGTACTTAGTGTCACAGTAGAAGACTGGACACAAAGCCCAACTGATGCTTTCTTACTCTGAGAGTCCTTGTTAGGTGTGGATGCCTGTTAGTCTGAGAAGGAAACTTGGAAATTATAACTGTTACATTATAAGATGTTCTCTTATTGTTTACCTCTGCAAAACCTGTGTGTGCCACTATGTCATCATGGCTAGTCTTGTCACACTTGGGGACTAGCTTATGGTGTGGCCTCTAATACCAGTGTCTGTCTTCAAGGTTATTTCAGGAATGTCCTTGAGAGTCTCAGCTCCTAAGTCCTGGGTAAGACTGTCCTGTCTGCATAACTGAGTCTGTTTAACTGTGACACTTTGGTCAGGTGCAGAGGTCTACAAGGGGTTCCAATTGGCCACAGAAGACTAAGATAACTTTTAGTGATGAGGCAGTGTTCAATGCATTATTAGAATTATTATTATGCCTTTCTTCTAAAACTATGTATCAACTAGTAATTAAAAAATACTTCTCTGAAATGGATGATTGTTTTGAAAGTAATTTGTAGCCGTGTAGTTCTGGGGATCGGGGAAACACCCTCTCAGAGGCAAAGGGGAGGGGGAATGAGGTGAAGAACTCTGGGAGCGGGGGCCAGGAGGGAAGAAATCAACATTTGGGATATAATATAATAAATAAAATAATTAATTAAAAAATAGCAAATGGTATAATTTTCAAATATGTCCTGCCCTCACCAAGGATATTTCCCTGTGGCCCTGCCGATCATAATACATACCCGACTATATGAGTGGCATCCCTATACATGTCACAGCCTTCATATGGCTGAGGCTAAAGACATGGATGACTTTCTTTTCTTCCACATCAAAAGCCAAATTTTTTTTTTTTTTTTTGGTTTTTTCGAGACAGGGTTTCTCTGTGTAAGTCCTGGCATGTCCTGGAACTCACTCTGTAGACCAGGCTGGCCTCGAACTCAGAAATCCGCCTGCCTCTGCCTCCCAAGTGCTGGGATTAAAGGCGTGTGCCACCACCGCCCGGCCAAAAGCCAAATTTTGTTGATCAAAATAGCATAGATGACCAAAATGTATCAAACATATCACTAAATATTCATATATATATATTAATATATATATACACACACACACACACACACACACATACACACACACACACATACTTCCAGTAAATCCTGATTGTTTTCAACTCAGTTGCTACCCATCCCCACTCAGCCATATAGACACAATCCAGACTGCGTCATCGTGTGGACAGTGTGGACAGACAAGGGAAGGACTTCCACATCCATGCTCTCATGGCTGTACTCACCAGGCTCTAATAGATTTGCTTGTTAAAATGAGAAATAAAACGTAATTTTGATCATGTCACTCCCCAGCCTGAAGCCTATCGAAGGCCTTTGCTAATTTACAACATTTTCATAAAAACATAAATCTCCTTCCAGCTCTGGTGTGCTTTCCTCCAGTCCTTAACTGTTCCAGGACAGGTCTCCAGTTCCCAGGGACAGCTTCCCCGAGCTTCCATTTCTAAGGTTGCCCCTTGTGGTTGATGTCTTTCCATTTAGTTTCTACATTAATGTGTCCTATTGATGGAATTTCAAGAAAGAGTCAAGGTAGATGGTGTTAGTCTACAGTAATTATTTGTTATTCTGCTCAAACTTAATTTTTTTTTAAATGTATGTTGTCAGGCAGTAGTGGCACACGCCTTTATTCCCAATACTTGGGAGGCAGAGACAGGCAGATCGCTGAGTTTAAGGCCAGCCTGGTCTACAGAGTGAGTTTCAGGAAGCCAGAGATACGCAGAGAAACCTTGTCTCAAAATATTAAAAAAAAAAAAATGTGTATGTGTGAGTGTTCATGTGAGTCCATACGAGCCGCACGTGTGCAGGTTTCTGAGGAGGACAGAAGGTGGAGTTAGATTCCCTGGAGCAGGCGGTTGTGGATGTTGGAAACTGAACTCGGGTCCTCTGAATGAGCAGTAAATACTCTTAACCACTCAGCCACCCTTCAGACTCTGGTTATGCTTTTATTGTTGTCCTGGAGCCAGATGTCATGGTGTGATGGCTTGTGCCTTTAATCCCAGCACTCGGGAGACAGAGGCAGGTGGATCTCTGTGGTTCCAGACTGTCCTGGACTGCATGGTGAGATCCCAGGTCAAAACAAATATAACCGGTCAGTGTGGGGTACATCTTTAATCTCAGAACTCAGGAGGTAAAGGTAGGTAAATCTCTGGAGGCCAGCCTGGTCTACAGAGTGAATTCCAGCACAGCCAGAGCTACACAGAGAAAACTTGTCTCGAAAAACAAAAGGAGACAAACAGAAGTCACGGCTATGTTTTACATAGTTTTAAACTTGCTTTTATAATATCAATCCTAAGTATTTCTTAACTTGTTGACTATCCACCTAGAGCATGATTTTCACTACTTCATCATATTCAGGTTTCATCAATGAGGCAAGCAGAACGTCGCTGTTAGAAACAGGCTGTCCCTTGTCTTTTAGAAGAGGATTGGAGTATACCAAGTGAATGATAATAATTCACAGAAAAATGAAGGTAACTTTTAAAATCAAGACTATAGTCTCTCCCAGCACTCAGGAGGCAGTGGCAGGCAGATCTCTGAGTTCGCGGCCAGCCTGGCCTACAGAGCAAGTTCCAGGTCAGTCAGGGCTACACAGAAAAACCTTACCTCAAAAAAAACAAACCAAAACAAAAAATAGTGCACATGAACACTAAACAAAGATATATTCACCAAACCAAAGATGCCAAGATTTCAAGTTGTCCTTGAACCTCAAAGGTCCCAAGTTTAAGACAAATAAAGAAAACACAGCGTGAACATCGTTAAACTTGTTACACACAGTTTTTTTTTTTTTTTTTTTAACATAAATAACATAATACATACTGATAGAAAAGTGTATTTGGTGGAGAAGCCAGTGAATTTGGTTTTCGAGGCACTGAATTTGAGGTGTTTGTGGAACCTCCGAGGGGAGCTATCTTGTAAGCCGTCAGGTTTAATGGTGTGCAGCTTAGGAGAGAGTTCTGGTTCCGAGTGAAACGTTGGGAGACATCAGCACAGACTGGGTGGTAATTTAGACCAAAGAAACCAGATGCAAAAATCCACAGGGAGAACACAGGATGACTAGACAAGCCATGTGAACAAATGGTAAAGAATACACACACCTTTGCAGCACACACTGAGGGTGGCGGACAAAAGGTCAAAGGACAAGAGGTAAGGGAGCTGGGAACGACGCTGGGAGTGAGCAGTATTGCGGAATTTTCCACTGATTGCTTAGCTGGAGGCTGTCGGATGGGTTATCCGACTGGTTACTCATCTTCCTCTTGGGTCCTTGTTTACTCCTCCCTAAACCATGCTCACACCAAGCATGCCTCTTCCAGAGCACCCTTTTGTTCAGTAAAAGACATCCATGTTATTGTGTTCCCCAGGAAGAGCGTTCACTGCTCATCGAAGGAGTAGCTGGAGATCTCCAGGGTGTGATCTGAAGCTTTCTGAGGAAGCTTGCTTGTGTGTCTTAAAATAGTGCTCTGGCTGACCTGCTGCGTGGCCTGGCACTCAGTGGGCACTTGGTGAACCACGAGAGCAAATGGACACTGTTGGGATGAGTGTCGAATGACTATGGATCTTATTAAAATGCAAATATTCTGGAAGGAAGACAAATAAACTGTCAGCCCCTGTTCAGCAGCTTAGTGTGCTGGGGAACTCTTATCAACAATCTTTGCACTGTCGCTGTGCAGTTGACTCACAGGGCCAGAGTCTGGGCTGGATTTAGAGGCCTAGAGTGGAGGCTGGTCTGGAAAGGGTCTGTCTAGCAAATTGGTACAACTTTATAAATATTGTCTGTTTCCTAGGCTGCCAGATAGCAATTTTCATGAAAAGAGAGGCTCAGAATAACAGAAAAATCACTGTCTCAATCCTAAGTCTGTGTGTGATGTCAATCAGCCAGCCATCTCCTTGAGGATCTGGGAAAAGATCTTCTGGTGTTTGTTTGTTTTGTTTTTTGTTTTTTGTTTTCTTTGCTCCTGCTGGTTGCCAGGGATCATGGGTGCTCTTTGTCTTGCAGATACTTGCTGCAGTCTCTGCCCTCATCTTCACCTGGTGTGCTCACTCTGTGCCCATGTGTCTGCTGTATCTGTCTATAAGGATCCCCACTAACCCAGTATGACTTCATTCAAACATAACTAGTTGCAATTTGCAGATGCCCCGTTTCCCAGTAAGGTTGCATTCTGAGTTTCTAGGTGGACCTAAAGTTGTGAAGAAGAGTTTTCAACATTATCTATTGCAGCTAGATGACACATAGGCACTCACTAACTCTAGGGAAAAGCTCATGGTAGAGACAAACATCATGTGATGTGATGTGTGGGTGGGAGTGTCTAAACGATAGATAGCTTGAAGACACTGAATATGAGAAGAGCTCCACAAGAACAGTTACTTAAAAGGAAAGAAGAAAAGAAGGAAAGAGAGAAGAGAAAGAAGGAAACCTAGAAAGAAAAAGAAAATATAAATTACTCTGAAAAAATACTACGAGGGTATATTATGGGTCAAATGAAGGAGGTATTATTAGTATTTGTGTTCTCAGGAAATATATAGCATAGTAGAAAGAAATAAGCACACACACAGGGTTATATATGAGGCCACACACAGAGACATACACATATAACACATACACACAGACATACAAAGAGAGATACACAGACACACATACATGTACATATTCCTTCTGAATCATTTCATAGCTATACATGTTCTCTCGCGTTAGCCTTACAAATTTCAGCAAGAAAAAGAACATTTTTTACTTCATCATGCTATAATTTTCAGCTAATTTGACATTAATAAAATAATATTATATATACTAACTCCACACGTTAAATTTCCTCAAATTGTATCATTACAGTTCTTTACAGGATTACTTTTTCTGATCCAAAAGTCAATGAAGTTTCAAAGATTATATTGATTTCAATTGTTTTTCACATTTTCATCTCCTTTAACCTATTACAATTTTCCCCGCAGTTTGTCTGAGTGCCTTTTATGACATTACTATAATTTTAAAACCATATAAATTTTATTATAAACCTACTTGCAAATAAATAAATAAAAAAAAAATCACATACTAAAATTAGCCAGACCCAAAGTCTATGGAACTCAATGAAATTCTGTAAGAATTGACATTCACAAGAGAAGATGGAGGGCTCCACATCTACATTTTCTTTAATTATCTTTAATTATGTGCACATGAGCTCATGTGCCCACAGAAGCCAGAGTCGTCCCATCCTCTGGAGCTGGAGTTAGGCTGTTGTGAGTAAGGGACTTGAGTGCTGAGGATCTAACTCGAGTCCTTCAGAAGAGCAGTGTGTGCTCGTAAACACTGAACAGTCTCTCCGGCCTCCTCACATGTGTTCTACACTTTCGGTATCTAATATATTTTCTGCACTAATTCATCACGAAAGCCAAAAGCAAAACCAAAAGGAAAAAAGAAAAACATCCACAAGAGGATTAAACTAGAAAGGCAATCAGCTTTATCTCCTCTCTTATAACTCATGTTCATTATCTGTAACCAGTCCTTCTTCATCCCTGGGTATTCAGCCCGTCTTGCCTTGTTTTTCTTCATGTTATATTTTACCCCCCACACACACATTTATATTCATATACACATATATTTTTGGGTAGATTCTGTATATGAGAATGAACACATGGTTTATTTTTTTTCTGACATTGTACCTCAATTAATATTATACATTCAAAGTCTACCACCTATTTCTCTACATTGTTTTAATTTTTTTTTTTGAGACAGTCTTAACTGAGTAACCTAGGCTGGTCTGAACCTCCATTATGTAGTCCAAACTGGCCTTGAACTTGCAGAAATATAACTGTCTCTGCCTTCTGAGTACTAGGACTACAGGCACGAACTACTACCATACCTTATTTCCTGCAAATTTTAACTTTATTTTTGTTTAAAGCTGAGTACTATTCATATATATATATATATATATATATGTGTTATGTGTGTGTGTGTGTGTGTGTGTGTGTGTGTGTGTGTGTATGTTATACTATAATATATGCTATAATATATATAAAATCTATTAATCTGTCAGTGGACATCTAGGTTGATTCCATTTGTCTATGACATTAAAACTTTTAAAGTCCCCAAGAGCTTTGCACACCATGCAATAAAGACCCAAACATTTGCATCTACTAGATTTGGAGTGTTAGTTCTTTTGTTTTTTTTTTTGGTTACTGGGTCAAATGTATCCAGATGGCTTCAAGCTTGTAATTTAGCTAAAGATAACCTTGAACTACTAATGCTTCTGCCTCACCTCTCAAGTGCTAGGATGACAGCTGTTCCAGTAGGCCCAGCTGAGGTGTAATTCTTGCTATTTTCTTCTATATGCTCATTTGGAAACTTGCAATGATAACTGGATAACTGTTAGGGATTTACAGGACAAAGGATCACAACCCCTTCCATGTGACGCAGCTGATATCTCTTAGAGTGAGTTTAGAATTATATTACAAACAGGAAATACTTGGTTTCTGTGCTGCAGTGCTTCTCAAGCGCCATCCTTGTATTAATTAGCTTTTTCTCATTGCTGTGATAGAATACCTGGTGGCAGCCACAAAGAAGAAGAGGTTGGTTTTGGTTTTAAGTTACAGAGAGTATAGTTCACCCTGGTGGGAAAGGCGTGACCATTGGGATGGCTCATCCACAAGGTGGGAGCTTGTAGTCTGTCATGTTCTAGCATCAGTAGGAGCCTACGTTGGCTCCAGAAGGATTTATCACCTTCAAGGACCCCACTCAGTGACTCCTGTTTCCATCTGAGTCTGACCCCCTCACTCCTAAAATGTTTGAAAAACCTTCCTATTTATTGCTAACCAGCTGGGACCAAGTGTTGAAACACGTAAGTCCATGGGGAAGCACTTCCTTCTCAGAGCATCATACACACTAATAAGAGATACGGCCTCCAAAGATGGCTAGAGGACGCATTAGTCTGTTGTTGCCCATGGGGTATTGGGTTCAAAATCCAGATAGACACCAAACTCCACAATGCTCCATCCCCTCTTTATAATGTAGCATTTGCATAGAATCTGTGCACACAGTTGCCAGCACTTTTATGTATTTTATTTATTTTTAACAAACAATATATTTTCTTTCTTTTTTTAAGATTTATTTATTTATTTTATTTATGAGTACAGTGTAGCTGTCTTCAGACACACCAGAAAAGGGCATCAGATCCCATTTACAGATGGTTGTAAGCCACCATGTGGTTGCTGGGAATTGAACTCAGGACCTCTGGAAGAGCAGCCAGTGCTATTAACCACTGAGCCATCTCTCCAGCCCCACATATGTATTTTTTTTTTTTTTTTTTTGGTTTTTTTCGAGACAGGGTTTCTCTGTGTAGCCCGGCTGTCCTGGAACTCACTCTGTAGACCAGGCTGGCCTCGAACTCAGAAATCCTCCTGCCTCTGCCTCCCAAGTGCTGGGATTAAAGGCGTGCGCCACCACCGCCCGGCCCCACATATGTATTTTAAACAATCTCTAGCTTCACCTGAAAAGTTTTATTGTATTGAACTACTTAGAGAATAGTGGCAAGAAAAAAAAATGTACACATTGATTACAAAAGTTAAAGAAACATTTCCCATTTGCAATTGGTGGAGTTTGCACACATAAAATTCATGGATAACAAAGAAGACTATATAAGCTCCCACCAGCTTTGTTGGTTGCAGGACACTTTGTTGGAGAACCTTCTTATTTATTTGTTGCTAAATTTAAAGACAGAAAATCACCGAAAATATATGAACTTAAAACATCACCCTTTATTTTTCTACACAGTTTCTGAGCACTAAGAATCTGGGAGTGCTTTAGCCCTGGGGCTCTGGCTCCAAGTCCTTCATCAGAAAGTCAAAGACTTGCCTGAGCCAAGAAGCAGTGATTCCATGCAAGGGCAATTTTAAGACTGTAAGTAGGAGTCATGGGGTCCTCAGGATGTACAGCTCTCAATAGGACAGCCCAAGTGTCCCATCACATGCCAACAGTCACCTGCCAGAACAGACTGTATAAAACAGAACAGGAGGAAGACATGGCATTCAGCACTGTAGTTAGAGGCTATTCTCTACCAGTGAATCCCTAGATCTACACCAAACCAAAGAGAAAATTTGGTTACATTTTTTAAAGTCTTTAATGTTAGAAGAGAATAGTTACAACAAACACCAAACATCTTGTATACATATTTTAAAGACACCATAAAAACCATTCTGGGATCAAGAATTCTTTATAAGACGTTTTAGAAATATTTGTTTTAATGTTGAAGGAGCCCAGAGATTGAAATAGGAAGAATTGAGTTTTACATCACACTCCTTTACTAATTATGTCAACATGGACCTTAAACTTCTGAGCCTGATTTTTTATGTAAGTAGATGTAAGACGATAATACTCTCTATTTTTGTAATACCTTTAGATTTTTGTAAAGATAAATGAACGGATGGATGCACATAAGATTCTTTCGCAGGTATAATTCCCACACAGAAATTACTTCCTAAAATCATTGGCCAACATATGACTTGTCAAATAACTGAACACTACGCGTTTCATGTTTCATATTAAAAGAGTTCCTATCTTCCGGGAGAATTCCATATGCATAGATGTGCTTAAAAATGCTTTTGATGAGTCTTATAATAACTCTGTAGAAACTTTAAACTGACATTTGTCTTCTTATGCAACTGCTTCTTTTAGATATGTAGAACTTTGTCTTTGCTGGGTGCCTCGCTGCTTGATAAATGGCTAGTTTTTCTGGTTTTCTGTTTGTTTGGGATTTTTGGTGTTGCTGGTGGTGGGAACTGATTCCAAGGGCTGTACGAGCTAGGCAAACATTTTACCACTGAGCAGTAGTGCAGCTTCTCTGTCTTTTTAAAAAGACCTTTATGGGCTTTCATAATTTCTTTGGCTATAAGGACATTGTTGTTCTCTTGTGTCCCATAACAGCACCAAGGCTGTCTCAAAAGAGCATTTCAGAAAATGTTTTAAGCAATGGCAGTCATATCAGAATAAATATAGACTCTCCCATGGTGAACACATGGCAGGTCGAAGCAGGTTGGGATACATGAGCCGTGTTGGAATAAGTTTGCCCAAGGTCAGTCTTCTTGGTCTATACTCATATCTTATTACAATATGGAGCACATCTGCCAGACATGACTGCCAGCCAACTGTAGTCTTTAAATACCGACAGGCAGCTTAGAAAATTTATAAACCTCATCTTGTTAATCTTCAGGATACTATGATGCAAGTCAAAGTATCATCACTCTTAAGGAGAAGGTGAGAAACCTTGGTTCTACTCTGAATCCCAATTTTTTTTAAATTGTTTTTTGAGGAGACAGGGTTTCTCTGTGTAGCTCTGGATGTCCTAGAACTCACTACGTTGTAGACAAGGGTGGTCTGGAACTCACAGATCTGCCTGACTCTGTCTCCCAAGTGATGGTATTAAAGGTATGAGCCACAAGAAACTTTGTGTTTTGTTTTGTATCTGTATTTTGGGGAGTCAGTTGTTTTTTGTTTTTGTTTTTGTTTTTTTGTTTTTTGAGACAGGGTTTCTCTGTGAAGCCTTGGCTGTCCTGGAACTCACTCTGTAGACCAGGCTGGCCTGTACCGCAGAGATCTGCCTGCCTCTGCCTCGATAGTGCTTGGACTAAAGACCACCATGCCCAGCTCTGAATCTATATTTTTAATGCCTTGTTCTTTGTACCTATTACTTGAATATTAAATACGCTTCAGTTTTCTTACATATAAAGCTATTTATCTATATTTTATGGGTAAATTAGAACCAACATTCTTAGCCTAACAAAGATCTCTTGGTCAGTACATTAATTAGGGCATCAAGTTTATACCCTGTGTCAGCTGTAATTGTTTATTGCCTAACTGAACTGTCCTTAATTTATTATAGTCATTAGTGTCTGTTAGTGAGACAGAATGTATTAAGATTTACAGCAGTATGTGGTCGGAAGCTTCCTATCCCAGATCTGAGACTTGGCTCACTTGATCTCTTCACCTTACACTTAGCATTGGACTGCCCCTTCCTTAACAAACGCTATCCTTCTATTTCATGCCTCAGCTTTCAAAGCACTAAAACAAAGCATGGGATTAAGCGATCTCTAAATTACTTCCTATACCTGAAACTTTGAGTTAATGATTCTCTGGTTTAGTGATTGAGTAAAGGCAAAAATGATCAAAATAAGTACCTCAAATTGAATCATTGGAAAACAATTTTAGTGACTGGCACATTTTTATAATCATCTAAAACCAGTTTAAGATTCAAAAGGTTTATAATAATTTGTGTACAGAATTGCTACAGCAAAATTTTGGTTGAAATTATAGAGCATGCTTGTAGGAAAGTGAAAGCTCCCTGGTCACAATAGAGTCAGTTTTGGGACAGGGGACATAGAGAAGGATGAATAAGGAAAGAGAGGCAGAGCTTTGCTGTTAAGGATCAGTAACATATATGTGGGGTGGTCAGTTGGCACTGACCTGGTACCTGGACATCCTTGAGAACAAAGTCTATGAAGAGACTGTTCTTAAATGTGGAGAGGCAGATCTAAGTTCTGTTGGTCTCAAAGCTTATTCAATTATGAAGCCCATTTGAAGAAACAGCTGTGCAAAATATTTGGTACAAAAACATCTTTTTTTTTTCAGAAGAATTGAGTTAGAAGTCAATGTTTATTTCTGGGTACACATAGCTTCTTCAGTTTCATCCAATACTGAGAAGGTGCCGTGGAGGAGATGGGGGAAGGGGTCTTAATCTTTACGTTTGTAACCTTTACAAAGACTATAGCCCACACAAACCTGTTGTTCACCGGCACCCAGAGCCACTAGATGATGTCTGTAAAGATGAGGGAGCCTGACCCTAAACTCCATCCGTTTCACATTACACCCACCATTTAAAATATGTCTACAATATTCCCAAGAGAGAGAGTTCAAGTGGAAGCTAAGAAAAAAAAAAAAAAAAAGAAAGAAAGAAATCCATTAAAAGTAAAATAGATCTACATAAACCATCATGATAAAAAAAAAAAAAAACCTTCTAGAATATAAGGAAAGAAAAAAAGCAAAACAAACAAACCAACCAACAAACCGACCAACCCAAGTTCTGGGCATATGCTTAACATGATGATTCTATTTATATGGAAAAAAATAGGCCAACATTGATGCTCTCTCTGTGTGTACATACATTAGATGTATATAAAATTCTTACCAGTGACCATATTTCAAGGGCGTATGACCTATAGAGTGCTGTTTGATTTGTGCACAGCAAATACAATGTTCACATGCTCCACGTAGGCGTGCTTATGATTAGTAACTGCACGTCTCCCCACATCTCCCTGTTACCTCGGTTTCGAGCATCCCGTTCGTTCTCACACCATCACTTGCTATCTTTCTAAGTCAGAGCTGCACTTTAATTCCTGCTATTTTTGACCTACCAAGCACTACATTCAAACCTCCCATCATCTCAGTGTCCCGTCATATCCTCGCTTCTATCTTTACTCAGCTTAGATTGCCCTGGTCGTTTGGCACACAGCGTCACTGGCCTGTGTACCTTTTCTGCGTCACACTGACTTCTCAGATTCCGTCTGTACTTGAATCCAGTTCTCCTGCTCTGCTCTTACAGCGATGCTGGAGAAACTCTCCATAGCTATGTGGGTGCTCTCTCAGTGCTTCCCGGAAGTGGAATGCTTCCTAGCCCATTCACTCTCGCACATTTCTGGGTGGCTGCTTCAAACATTGTCATTTCTCTTCCAGCCTTCTACATAACCTTTCTTGGCTAATGACTGAGTTTCCTACTTTGCTGAGAAAATAAAAACAAGTAGTAGAAGCCACGCTGTTTTACACCACACCACAGTTTCCATACTTGATCCTGCTTACTCACCTATCCGTGTTCCGTGTTCCATCCCCTGCCCTTCCTCTCGACCCTGGACCAGCAGCCAAGCCATCCATCGAGGATGGCTCACAGCTTCCACACTAACCCTTCCCTTTCCCTGCCTGTGGGACAGGCAAAGGTGTCCATGATATGTTTCGAGATCTCTGGGAAAGTAGAATAAATAGATGAAATATGCATGTGAATAAGAAAATGCTTTATCATACAGTGTTAACACATTTCTTTCTACTCATCACAGTGAAGAAATTTATTCAAAGCATTTTTAATTTAATGGAGGAAAAGCAGGGTCCACAGTAAGTCGATCCAGTGCAGCCCTTTATCCCTAAGGTCAATTGCACTTTCTTCCCATCGGTCATCCCCACTCAGTAAAATGACTGTACTCTTCCTTATCTAACCTAACCCACTTTTCACTTGCCTTTCCTTCTGACCACCCACTCCCCATCACTTTCCTGCCTTAAACTACCGCAAAACGACTTAAGATACTTGCATATATTTACAGTCATCAACTACTCTTCCTCTTTCTCCTTCTCAGGCTTTTGTGTTTCAGCCCCAGTTGAGGTGGTACTGAAACCACTCAGCATCTTCCCGGTGGACTTTTGTAACAGCACTCCTGTGGCCAGTGCTCATCCTCACTCTGAACAAGGCTTTGAATGCTCCACTGGTCCTTCCACAGCAGTTGCTTGCTTCCCTTGGAGCCCACACTAATTATATCAAGACCTAGAAGTCAACTTAGACTGCAACAATTCTTTATCAACAGGGTCTCCCTCTATAGCTCAAGATGGCTTCCCCTGCCCCGTCCCCATACGCTGGGATTACAGGTTTGTCCCAGCACAGTCAACTTTACCCTTGACTGACAACTTGATTGGATTGTGATGTGCCCTAGGGGATTGGTATAGTTGTGTGTGTATGTCTGAGGATGTTTCCACAAAGGGTTAAACTAGGGGGAAAAATAACATCTTCAGTGTGGGTGGTATCTTCCCACCCTTCTAGAGAGGGAATCTTCCACCTTAGGTATCCCCTCTACTTCTGGCTACCACCGTGTGAATAGATCCCCTCTCAACCCTTCCCCACCACAGTAGACTCAGACTCCTGAAACTGAAAGCCAAAAATCAATCTCTCTGTTTTTTCAAGATAGTGTTTCTTTGTGTAGCTCTTGGTTTCCTGAAACTCGATCTGTAGACCAGGCTGGCCTCCAACTCAGAGGTCTGCCTGCCTCTGCCTCCTCTGCCTCTGCCTCTGCCTCTGCCTCTGCCTCTGCCCTCTGCCTCTGCTTCTGGCCTCGAGTGCTGGGATTAAAGGTGTGTGCCATCACCACTCAGCTCATTTGTTACTTTCTTAAGATGTTGTGTTGGGTATTTTGTCAGTGATGAAAGGTCTTAGATGGACAAACCAAACTGGACAAATAGTGCTTCAAGGGTATCACACTATGACAGAATCTCATCTGCCTCATTTTTCTGTTCCTTTGCTGACAGCCCCAAATGCTGACCTGGCCCGTGCTTAGTCCTCAGGTCTCTTCTTGTTCTACTTTGAGCCCCCTCTCCACTTCCCATATTCTGACAAAATCTTCTCCAGCATCATTTTCCAATTTTAATAGGAACATACTATTTGTACATATTTATGGAGTCCACTTTAACAATTCGGGAAGTGGTATACAAGGTGTAAGATCAAATCAGATCAATTAGGATTTCCATTTCCCCCAAACACTCATTATTTCTGTATATTGGGATCCCGTGGATGCTTCATCTTATTCCAAAACACTGTTCTACCTGATGCCCTTGCCTTTTCCCTCTCTATCGTCCTGTGGGACCAATTTCCAGCTGCTGCACACTGGTATGCTCTACTGCTCAACATCAAAATGCTCCTCCTCAGGGTATAAGGCATTCATCTCCATCCCTCCCTGTGCCTTTCACAACCTGCTACACTCTAGCCTCACTCTGCGATCCTCGAACCTTCCTATGATCTCATTTCTAGAAAGCTAATCTCTCGCCCTTCAGAATTGTGTCCCCACAGGCTTGACTGGTGAGGACCATCACTACATTAGCTAGTGTGCACTTTGATAGCAATTTTACACTCATTACAGAACTTTAGATGAACCCTCAAATACATAACTCAATTTCAGACGTTACCCCAGAATACTTGACTTGCATTTCCAATAGCCCATTCTGCATTTTAACTTGATATAACAGGGCGTTTTGAACTTAAAATGCTGATCCCCACTCCCCCACCCCCGTAACCATCTTCCCCAACTGATCTTATGGTTGCTCAGATCCTGAACCTTAGGGACTTAATTTATCTCTGTTTAAACACCTCTCATTCTTCCATACGCCACCTCCAAGTTATCAGCAAATACTGTTTGCTCTGCTTTCAAGATTCATGGGTCACTTCTCCCCGCACTGCTGCTGTGTGCACATCACCTCTCAACCTGATCACTGCAGTGTGTCCTGTCTCTCTGCATCCACCCTGTCCCTTTTCCCTTCTTGTCTAACAGAGCACACAGAGGGACAGAGGTAAACCACAGCCGGCGTGGCCACGTCCGCTCGTAACTCTTCTACGTCACTCGAACAAAGGCCAAGCTCTTGCAGTGGCCTCCAGGTGCAAGGCGCCTGTCTTGCTGTCCACTGAGCACCTCTGACCCCATCTCCTGCTGCTCTCTCCCTCCTGCCTCTCTTGGCCACCTGGTCTCCCTGCTCTTTCTGTGTTTATTAGGCACAAACTATCCTTGCAAGCTGTCTCTCCTGCTGGATCTGCTCTTGTTCCATGAAGCCCACAGCTGGCTCCTTTCCTCCTTCAGGTCATTGGTTAAAGGTTACCCACTTAGGGAGCCTTCTTTAACAAACCGTCAGCTCTACCCTATCGCCTTTCCCTGTGTTATTTCCGTCCACAGCACTTGTAACCACCTGACCCATTGCAGATTCTCGTTCTAAGCTGCTTGTCAGTCTTATTCACTGCTGTATTGTGGGCCCCACGACAGCGCCTATTGCATAATGACCGTGAAATGAATTCATTTTTTTTTGAAAAGAAGGCAATCGTCATCTACTAATACTTAATTGTTAAAAAAAAAAAAAAGTAGCGTTAATTCATATACTTTAGGGGAAGTCTTCAGAAACAGAATAGCCGATGAATCAGCATCCCGATTTGATGGAAAATAAGTAAAACCCGAACGTTGCATATTCTTTGGAAGGATATGTTCCCGAATTTATGGCAATCAGATTTACACGCCTGTGGTTAGAGTTCAGAGCCGTAGCCCCGAGGAAAGGGTACACAATGGTCCCTGCTAGTTGCTCATCAAGCCTAGTTTTTCTAGTCTCTAGCCACATTGCCTCATCCACAGAAGACAGGGGCCACTTGCTGGTAAACTCAGTTCTTCCTAATAGCATCGAGGAGGAAGCAAGGAAAAGGCAAGAGACTGGGCCCTCTGTTCTTCAGTGCAGATTGGGAAGGACAGGAAGGCATGAGTGAGCTGGAGTCCTGGTGAAGGGGCGAGCGTTGGGCCCTCATCAGCCTCTTTCTCCTGTGCCTGTGCGGCTTCTACTGAGACACCTCAGAAAAGCCACTAATTGGCACAGTGTATCACGAAACCGCTTCTTTTGTCATGTGCAATACTCTCATGTAGACATGTACCAATCTTTTTTCCTGTCCACTTAAGAAGAGTTTAATTTACTAAGTTAATCAGGAAAATACAATCATAAAACTGAAGAGGCATTAGTAATTCCAGTGGGTGTATTCTAGTGCTCTTGAACATTAGGAATCGCGGAGTCTCGCCCATGCCCACACAGACACTTGTATTATAAACCCCTGCGCACCGCTACAACCCTGTAACTGATCATTACTCATGGCTCAGCCTTTCCGAGAAGCGTCCAGAGAACATCATTCTCATTTGCAGAGATGAAAGCTGCCATCCCTGCCCTCAGCCATGCAGATAGACCCAGAACCAACTCCAGCCTGTTCCTTTATCTCTCCAAAGGAGCGCAATTCAGTAATTCGCTCAGAATTATTAGGATTTCTAGTTTTGTATTTGTGGGATTTTGTTCGTTTGTTTTTGTTCTTTCTGTTTTGTTCTTTAGGGGTTTGTTGTTGTTGTTGTTGTTGTTTGTTTGTTTTGAGTCAGAGTCTCTCCGAAGAGCCCTAGCTGTCCTATGTAGACAAGACTGGAGCAATTGCATAGAGATCCATCTGCCTCTGCCTCCAAGTGCTGAGATTAAAGTTGTGAGCTACCACACCAGGCCTATACTTCATAGGTTTTACAAATATGTATGGAACTTAATTTTACAAACAATTCTTATGTAATTATTTAGCTTCAATGCCAACAAAAATTTAGTTTTAAAAATACTTTTTATTTGACCAGGTAGTAGTGGCACACACCTATGATCCTAGTGCTTAGGAGTTGGAGGAAGGGAGATCACTGGAGTTCGAGGCTGGCCTGGTCTACAGAGTGAGTTCCAGGACAGCCTGGTCTACAGAGTAAGTTCCAGGACAGCTAAGGCTACACAGGGAATCCCTCTCAAAAACCAACCAAACAGAGAACAAAACCACTACCGTTTTTATTTTACACGATTTTCCTCTGTTTACTATAATAGTTAGATAGAAGAGGGTATGTATTATGAAAGGTCTGTCTTAGTCACTAATTGCCACACTTACATGGGAAGGTAGAAATGAGAATTAGGCAGACAATCCTATTTAAGAAAACTTAAGTGGAAGAAATGGGTGTTATTTTGAGTCAAGAGGCATACCACACTGCTGCCTGATTCATATCTGTGTCTCTGCATACAGTTTCTCTCTCCCAGTTTTTGTGACACTAGTTAAGAGTTATGAGTGCCGGCAGTGGTGGCGCATGCCTTTAATCTCAGCACTTGGGAGGCAGAGGTGGGTGGATTTTCTGAGTTCAGGCCAGCCTGGTCTACAGAGTGAGTTCCAGGACAGCCAGGGCTAACAGAGAAACCTTGTTTCAAAAAACAAAAAAACAAAAAGACAAAACAAAACAAAAATCAACCAACCAAACAAACAAAACAAAAACAAAAAAACTAAACAAAAAAAAACCAAAAAAAAACAAAAAACCAAACAACAACAACAAAAGAGTTATGAGCTCATGGCACCTTTGTTTAGGGAAAAAAATGATTTCTATAATCAGATGTGAAGATGCAAGAAAAGAAAATACTTGTTTTTAGTTATCTTACCTCCTGGCATATAAACGGGCAAATGTTTGGATAAATGGCTAAAGAACATAACATTTTTTTATGACATATATTTTAGCTATGAGGCCACGATGCTAGATGCATACGGTGAAATGGTCACTGCCGTTAAGCAAACGAACATAGCCATCAACCCACATAAATGAGAGTGTGTGTGTGTTTGTGTGTGCATTAAAAGAATCTATCATCTATTGTCCTTCCATAATATAACATTATTGATTATAATTTTCAACATTGGTTGTAATTTATGTCTCTGGCTTTGTCCATCCTTTGAGGCTGAATTTCTGTAGCCTTTGCCCCACATCTGTCCACTTCTCTCAGTCTGTCTGTTTATAAATGTTATTAACAAGTCCAGTAAAACAAGTTAGTAATGGTGATGCATCATAATGGGACTATGGAGAACAGCGGCCGAGCAGGCGATCCTGTCTCCTGCAGCCCTTTACTCTGTAGAGCCAGCGGGAAGCTAGCAGCCAGGGCAGGATTGGAACTCTCTAACTGATCAAGGGCAGCACAGGATAAGCTGGAGAAATGTGTCAGAGAACAGTTTCTTGATGTCTAATTCAAAAAAGTCCATTTTCCAGAGTGGAACCAACTTAGGTTTTATCTTAACTGAAAATGTAAATGTAACCTGCATCAGAAGCATATTTAAAAGCCTGTGCAGTTTCAAACTAGGTACTGGGTTTCGGGAGTTTTTTAATGAGTGCATTGACACAAGTGGCAGGGCAATAGAGGTATATCTCCCACCACCTCAGAGGGATGAAGCAAATGGGAAAAGAAGCGAATTGTAGGTCATGAAGCTGACCCATGGGTACATCAGGGTTTACATCTGAACATCCAGCTCAACATAGCTTCAAAATATTGTGTTGCCTCTTCTAGTTTAAACTGATGTAAATCTAAGGAGGTCAGTTTATTTCAAGGCCTAAATTACTCAGACAATTGCCTAATTAAAAAAAATTGTGTTGCAAACGGACATACTGAGAGTCATTGCGCTCATTAAAAAAGAAATGCAAAAGGTTGAAAAGAACGAGAATTTTATAAATCCTATTTTTCTATCTGTAATTTAAGAAGCATAGTCTTGAGTCAAAGAGTTCCCCAAATGCTTCTTTTGGAGAATACACTCTCTCTTCTGAAATAGACTCCATTAATTTTCACCAGACTTTCCCTAGGCCTACAGAGTCTCGCTCTCTCACTTCTTCCTTCTTGTGGTGCGAAGAGAATGTGTTGTGTAGAGATGCTGTTCCTACCACTTCTCAGACTCCTCTCTGCACTCCTGAGTGTGTGCATTCCACTATGTCTAAACTAGCATATGTGATACGCACAGTGTCGTTATACTGAAGACTCGGCAACCGCTCCACTGACAGAGCCCTTTTATTACATGATAACAGTTTGCTGACATGACTGAGAAGCTCTCCAGAGGTGCTCTTAAATACTTTATTTAGAAAGATAAATATTCTGTGGGATATTCTGTGGGAATATCCACGTTCTTTAAGTCTCACACATAATATAGACAGTTTTAAATGAATAAATGAATGAATGAATGAATGAAGTCCAGCAAGTGAAAGAATGCTGTACTGGCTGATTCTGGAGTCTTATCTTCTCTGCTTCTTTGTGCGTTATTCCGTTCCCTGAGAACATTTAAGCCACCAATGGGGAAAAGTTTGTGGATACCTCCATTAAGTAAAGTGTCCAAAGTGCACAAGTCACTGTAATTTATCAGAAGCACCAGAACAAATGGAGAACAAAGACATGTAGACGGGTATGACTGATACAGTGAATGAAGCTGGTAAGGAATCACCAGACAGAAGCTGGGCCAGCAGTGAGCTAGAACCAGAAGTTCCTGGAACCATGGGTGTTTAAAGTCAGATCAATTTACAACAGCTCAACACACACTCAAATGACTTGGCATGAGGACAGAATGCTTGGGGCTAGGATTACAGGGTCTCCTTTTGAAAATCAGGAAACAGGACGTATTTATGGTTAGAGAATATTTCGGTCATATTTTCAAATTATATTCTCAGTCTTGTTTTTGTTGTTGTTGTTTTTGTTTTGTTTTAAATCCCCAGAAAACTTTTCAGGTAGAATGCCTATAGTTTAAAGTCTTGGAATAACATGAAAAATATATAGAATACACTTTCCCTTTGTTTCCAAAACTCGCGTGGGTGCATTCTGCAGTGTATAGAAGTGGATCTGTTGCTTTAAACTCGCTAAGCACATTATTTAAAGTTGTAAGCAACATTTGGTAATGAGTTCAGCCCTTTTCCTAAGTTTTCAGTTACACTAAACAAAGAATTTATGTTTGAGTTCCCAAAGAACACTAGTATAACAGAAAAAAAAGGAAAGGGGGTGGAGCAACGGCGACAGCGGTCTCTCAGCAGAGCTGTGGAAGGAAACTGTATGATAAACAGCAGCGGTCCCTTCACAAGTGAAAAGGAATCCTCTGAGGGACATAGGTAGACCGGGTTCAGAAAAGAATTCACACTTAGGTGTTGATGTGTTAGGCAGGCTTTGAGGTAACAAACAGGCACTGAGCAACACCAGGCTGAGGATAAAGTCACACAGGGAACGTGGAGTAGGGGCCAGTGTTTCATGCAGCCTGTTAAGTGTTTCTCGAACTTTCACTGAGAATTCTGAGTGATTAGTTATATTCTGAGTGTTTTCTTTTTTACAGTATGAGGTAGAGTTTATCTCGTCGGTTGATGCAGAATCAGCAGCGATTTTGTTTTTTTTTCGGGACAGGCTAACTCCAGTGTAGTCCTGGCTGTCCTGGGGCTCCCTTTGTAAACCAGGCTGGTCTCATATTTAGAGATCTGCCTGAGTCTGCCTCCCAAGTGCTGGGCCCAAAGGCACGCGCCGCCACTGTCTGGCTCTGCAAATGGTTTTAATAAAGAAAATGATGTATTAGTTATTGAGAAAGGGCAGCATTCCTTCTGGGTTTTGCCCAGACTGTCAACATCTTTATATCCAAGAGAAAGTTAGAGAAAAGACTGAGAAGAAGTAGGAACGTGGTGAGCCGGCTGTTTACTGATCTGCACTCAGTGCTTAGGACTGAAGAGGGGATGCTGTTACTTCAGTTCATTCTTGTTTTTATTTTATGTGTATGAGTGCTTTGCCTGAATGTGTATATATATACCACATACATACCCAATACCCACAGCGGACAAAAGAGGATGTCAGATCTCTTAATACGAGAGTTACAGGTGGTAGTGAGCCACTATGTAGGCGTTGGGAACCTATCCCAGGTTCTCTGCAAGAGCAACAAGTACTCTTAACCAGTGAGCCTCTTTCTTGTTTTGATGCTGTAACCAAGAACTGTATTGTCTCTGAGATGCCAATTCGCAATAGTAACACAGAGACGTTTCAATAACTATCAATGCTTAAGGCCTTTGCTTACTTAGGCTTGTTCCCAACTAGCTCCTATAACTCAAATTAACACATTTACACCAACCCGCCTTCTGCTGTGTGGCTCATTAACCCTCCTAGGTCTATGTACAACCAACTTCACACAGCTGGTGAAATCCCTGCCCGCAAGTCTTTCCCAGTGTTCCTCTTTCTGCCCGGAAGCTCCGCCTATCATCTCCTGCTAGCTATTGGCAGTTCAACTCGCTATTAAACCAATCAGAGAATGCCTTAGGCAGGTGAGGAAGGACAGAGCCATATCTTCATACAGTGTACAAAAAGATTCTCACAACCTAACCCTCCCCCACCCCCAAACGAAAGTAGAATAACTCAGCAAATCAATCCCATTTCTTTCTTATTTTCCCTACTTCTTAATTATCACCAGTGGGATATACAGGAAGAAAAGTCTGGAAGGAACATTTAGTGAGCAACACACATTTAGCCATGTCCAAGTCTTTCCTGTGACTGAGGGACACATCAATGACATCGAAACTAAAATCCAGGGTCATCTGAAGCTTTACTTAAGGGAATACCTCTAGTAATTTCTCCCACAAATTCTCCCCCACTGCCTTTTGATACTGGAATTACTGGTTGGCATTAGCAGAAAATAAATAATTGAGTTCTACTGGGTTTCTTCTCCCTCTGGGAGACAGACTTGACAACAGTCAAATATGGAGAAGGTAAGCAATTAGCAGAGGAAGCGGGGGACAATCGAGACTGGACTGTCCACTTATTGTAGTTGCTGAATTATTCACATTCTTAATTCTGGGCTGAGGCAGTGTGGTTTGGATGCAGTAAAAAGGAAATTGGGAAGGAGGCACAAGTCTCCTAGACCTCATCTGGAGTCACTTGTCTAGACTCATTCTGCAATTCACCGCGTGTCAGCAGACAATCATTTTCTTAGGGTCTCTTTTTAAAAAATTATTATTATACATTTTGCTGAGTTATAAATGTTTGTTCATCTTTTGGGATCTAGTCCATAGATTTTAGGATTCAGTCCATAGATACAATATATGCCCTGGAGAGACAGCAAACTCTTCTAGCAAATAGTACCATAAGTGTGAAAGGTGGGAACGTTCACATTTTGCTAGTTATTTTGAAATGTATCCTATCATAGAGTCTGAGAACCAAGAGTTACATTTCAGAGCTGCAGAAACCCCAGTAATTCATTCTACTTGTGATTTGGTGCTTGGAGTACTTCTCCCCATACCCTTCCCATCTGCCTTTTTTTATCTCTGGTTACGTTACTCTACTCTATTTCAACATATTAGCATTTTAGTTTGCACAACTGTGTGTCTGGCTAATTTTAATGAATGATGTTCAGTTCCACCGATGCTACTATAAATAATAAGATTTAATTATTTTTCGAGATAGGGTTTCTCTCTGTAGTCATGGCTGCCTGGAACTCCATCTTAGATCAGGCTGGCTTCCAATTCAGAGATCTGCCTGCTTCTGCCTCTTCAGTGCTGGGATTAAAGGCGTGGGCAAACTGGCCAGCCAGATTTAGTTCTTTTTAAGGTTCGAATAATATTTTATTATACGTTTTCCTCTCATGGACACCTTGGTTAATTCCATATCACGAGAGTGCAAGTACCTGTTTGATACAGTAATTCCTTTTGGTTATATACGTTGGGGTCTTATCTGATCGGGAAAATGGGGGAATGTTACCTCAGTGCTATTCTAGCTTTGCTTTAAATCACGTCCACCTGAGGTGGTTTTAATATACATATTTGTAAATCCAGCCCAAGGATGAAATGAACAGGTAAGCCTGAAGAGTCTGGCTGCTTCAGTCCCTTCGTGGCATTAGCTGCGTGGTTTAACTCCAATTATCACCTCCCATGTCTCATAAAACTAATATCTCAACATCTCAGTACACACACAACACACACACACACACACATATATATGTAACACACACATCAACATTTACTTTTTATTGAATTCGGAAGAGTAAAATGATACAAGGCTTTCAAAATACTGAGAGTTCTGCCCTCTGTATATTGAACCACAGCAGATGGTTCACAGAATACAGTGGTGTGTATACGGGTGGTTTTGATGTAAGATAGAATCTTCATAAGTGTCTGCTAAATAATAACTTTCTTTTAAAGAGTAAATTTTCCTTTGTTGTCGTAAAACTTAAATTCTCTATAATCCCGGTATTACTGACTCAAGAAATGTTAATGCTTATTTGGAGAACTGCTTAAATTTTATGCCCAATTTCTGTCATATGAACACTTTTATATCCTGAAGCTCACAATAAATTAAGAAAAATAATTGAAAGCCAGCACTCCCGTTAGAGTGGGTGAGCCAAGAGGAAGGGACTGAGGCTCCTTGGCCAGATCCTGCCGCCTGACGACGGCTCTTCTAGATCCATCCACGTTTCCTCTGAAAGTCACTAGGTACGACTGATTTTGAAACACACACAAAAAAAGCAGAATTACATTTTCCGTGTTGTTGGTCAGACTGAAAACAGAGCACATAACTTTTAGGAAGCTCGAGAATCAGGGCTATCGCAAATGAACTTCCGTTCCCCATCGGCTTCCTGCGGCTGTGGAGGGTCCCTAGCCGAGCCTCCGGCTTGTGCTTCAGCGGGGTTTTCAGTGAGAGAAGCCCGAGAGTAGCTCCAAGGAGGAAGCCGCCAGGGAACCTCCGAGGTAGCCTCCTAGAAAGATCGCGGCGAGGGGAGGAGCCCCGATTGTCCTGAGAACAGAGCGGCCCCATCCGGGAAGTGGCCGCCCGCGGGGGGCGGCTCCGGGTGCCCGCGCCAAGGCGCACAGCGGGAGCGCGCGGAGCCCGGCCCGGCCTCCCCGGGCCTCCGGAGCCCAGAGGCCCGCCCGGGGCGAGGCAGCTCCTCCCCGCAGAGCCTGCTTCCGCCAGATCGATGGCCGCCCGCGAACCGGGAGCACCGCGCCCACGGGCCCCAGGAGCCACGGCCGCGCCCCAGGGCTCTCGGATTCGGGCGCCGCCCTGGTCTCTCTGCCCGCCCCCGGGGATGCGCGTCGTGGGTACCTGCAGCCGCCTGTTCCCGGCCAGTCCCGGAGACCGGAGTCAGCCGAGCTTCCGAAGGTCCCAGTGGACTCGGGCTCCTGCTGGCATCCGCACAGTGCAGGCGCCTAGGCGACGAGCGCGTGCGGGGTTCTCAGTTGTCCTCCCGCAGAGCCTCCGCCGTCGTCCCCCTACCTACGCAAACACAGTCGGGGCTGCCAGCTGATTCTACCTCTTCCCCGCCCTCCCTTCTTCCGCTCACCTCCGTCCATCTCTCTCATATCTTCTTGCCAAAAGCTCCAAGGCAAAGATGGACATGAGCGAACAAGTTAGGATACGGCCGAGCGCGTGTGCGCTGGGAGGAGGGTGGTAATGAAGTGGGAGAAAATAATGAAAACGAAATTAGAAACACCCGAGAGTGTAACCCCACACGCGCGCGATGCTCTCAGCCGCCAGCAATCTCGGCTGTGTCCAAGTGGAGGCAAATTTTAAATATTCAAATCTAGGACAGAATTCGTACAGTACAGGCGCCAATGGGGCCCGGGCTTGAGCTCAGAATTTAGTGCTTTTCCATGAGATACATCTTTATTTGCATTCCAGGCACTGGAGGGATAACACCTACTTGTGGACACCTCTGGGGACGGATTCTCGGGGCAGGTGGCCTTTGTCACCTCTGCAGCAGGTCAGGGGACTCTTCTCAAGGTGCAATGGGGAAGGCAGCTGCTTTAGACCTGGGAGAAACACCCTGTGCTCTAACGTTCGTGCTGGTCGCTACGGAAGGCATGCGCTGTCCCCTAAGCCCCCGGCCAGATGACTGAACAGGGGGCGGAAACCGTAAATCGAACCTTCTGGGTATCTCACCCCTCCCCACTAAGCGGTGCCACATCTTCATTTCTTTAGAATAACCGCGCTAAAACGAGGCAGTGGGAGCTTGCTTGCTACGTAAAACAGGTTTTCCGAGAATTCCCCGCCCCCCCTCCCTCGACCTCTTGGTGGTGGAACCTTTTTTTTTCCAGAGGCCCTTTCCAGCGAGCGAGGCGGGGTAGGGCTGTTGTTCGCGTGGCCGATAGGGGGCAGCAGGCGCTCTGCGATGTGTCCACTGGCCGTGGGAAGCCGGCCTAATTGGACGTTTGGGTGAGCAGGCTGGACCTGTGGCCTCTCGGGCTACAGCCTCAGCTGCGTGGCCTTAGGCTGAGACCCGGAGCACCTGAAGATGTTCCTTGTGAAAGGCCATCTGTGCAACTTAGAGCGCAGCATCAATTCAAATGTAAGCAAGCAGATGTTGTCATTAATGAAATATTCAGCCACCACGCGAATCAACTAGAATCTATTGGAGTTTCTAATCTTAAGATAGAGCCATGCCTGGGTGGCAGCGGGGATCTGTTAAATTCTGCTGGATTTCGAAAGTGCTCTCTCACTCACTAGAAGTTGGGAACCCCCGATCCGTAGAATGACTGGATCGCTGTTGGTGAGGATTCCGAGGTGTCTCGGAAGGTAAACTGGGAAGACCTCGGGCTGACTGGCTACCCGAGCTGTGGAGCCCCGAGCTGGGCAGCTCGGATCTGTTCAGACCCAGAGAGATTCCTAAGGAGTCTGAAAATCTGCCGTCCTTTGCCAAGCTCAAGTACTGTGTTCAGAACACAGTGTGGAAAGGGAATTACCTATCTCCTGCAAATTCACATTTCCATCAAACAAGCACATTTTTCTAAATTAAAAATGCATTTACAAACAGTAATTTTTAAGTAGTCTAATGTAAAAAAAATTAGGGGCCAGTTATTACAATCATGTCTAGGTGGTTTTGAAAAAAGTGATAAATTTTTCAAATCAAACAATATGTAACAGCAACAAGGTTGTGCCTGCCCTCTATAAATGCCATGCACAATTAAAAACTCCAATTAATCCCTAATAGACCTCCGGCAGGCAGGGCAGGATTGCAGCCTGCAGTTGTAGAATTTATCAAAACATGATTCAGATGTTTTTTATTTTATTATGAAGAGCAAGAAAACATACCAATAATAATACTTTCAGTGTAAATTTTCAGGGAGGATATTTTTAGACACAGAACTGTAACTGCAGATGACCAGAAGGTCTTCCAGAGCACATTTCAACATCAGAAATCTTATTGACACTCCAAGTCCATATCATATGAAAAGAATATAGACTCACTAGTAACAGATACTACCTTATAAAAATTGTAGTAAATATTCATATTTGAGAGGACAGAAAAGAGTTATACTAACTCGAAAGATTATCTTGTGGTCCAGGTTGCAGAAGGACAATATATAAATTGATCTCAGTTGGATCCAAAATACTAGGACAGGCCGATAGCTGCTCAACCATGGGTAGGGTACTCCTTGAACTTGAGAACCGTGATTGTTCTGTGTCTGAAGGCAAACCTGGATGAGTACCAACACACTGAGCATGCGGGTAGCCATCTTATTCTGATTTTTTTATGGCCAAAAAGCTGTGCCAAACATTTCTTTAAAGAAAGTTTTGTAACAAACTTGGCAGTACTAGGAACTCTCACATATCTCATGTTTGAAGCAGAGTATCACTTTTAGAACACTTTTCTAATTTGCCCAATCCTCTGCCAGACCCGCTAGACATGGAAGGTATCAGTCGCTCCAGTGTGTGTAATCCACATATCCTTCACATGTTAAGAAAACTGAATTTCTGGGGCTCACAAGATGGTCAGTGGTTAAGAGAGCTTGCTGCTCCTCCAGAGGACCTGAGTATGGTTCCCAGCATCCACCTGGGGTAGCTCATAATTACCCAGAACTCCAGCTCCAGAGGAATCTGACACCTCTGGCTTCCTTAGGCACCAGCTCTTAAGTGCACCCAGCTACATTCATATGCATGCCTGTGTACTCACATGCAGATAGATACTCTCCCCATCCATTCATCCAGGCAAACACACACACACACACACACACACACACACACACACACACACACACCTAAGGATAATAAAAATAATCTTAAGAAAAGAAAATTGAGGTTCTGAGCGTGTTGGCTACTTTCCTGACTTATGAAGCTATTAGTCACCCAGCCCCTTTCTGATCCAGCAGCTTAGTGTTGTGCTTACAAAGGGACACAAACCCCGGAGTCTTGTGCTGTCTGGTGCCTAAGCAAAAGTAGACATATTTATAAATAATCACAACCTGAGTATACTAAAGCCAAAACCAATGTTTTAAAGGCAAGAACAAACCAGAACTTTACAAGAACAGAGGTTTCTCCGCTTTCTGTGTTACAGAGATTTATGGAGGTGACAGCAGATTAAGAAGCCATCATTTGGTTTAAAATCAAAAAGACTGAAACAGAAATAGCTTGATTCCTCCACTTGTTAGTTAAAAATTCCATCATTTTGCTTTGCTTTGGAATGCGTAGACTAAGCTCTATAAGCAACCTGAAATAGGAAACAACACAGAAGACTTCAGATATTTCACATGCTAGTCAATATCTTATATACCAGTTTGTATGAGTTTTTTTTTGTTTTTGTTTTTTTTTTTTTTTGATAACTGTAAACATGAAAATGAGACCTGAGACATGCTTGCTAAGATCTGATGCGGCTTTCGTCTGTTGCACTCAATTGAAGGTCTGATTATGAAGGAGTCTTGGTACCTTAGAAGCTTTTAGATTATTTTCACAAGTATGATACATTGTTCTGTAAGAACACTAGTGTATATTGCTTATGTTTAAATTATCAACAGCAGGACTAGAGAGATGCCCAGAGGGTCAGGCACTGCTTGCCTGACGTTGATTCCCAGAACCCACTTAAAGGTGCTAGGAGAGAACTAACTGCACAAAGTTGTTCTCTGACCTCCTCAGATGTAATGTAGCATGGACTACTCCCTCAACATTTTACTGGCTGGCACATGCGCACACTTCCATAATTACATATTAATAGGATGTATTAATATATATATAATATATTTATATATATGTTAAATTAACACCTTTCATTTGAGATCATAAAAGTAAAGAGAAATGTCTTAGGTTTTATTGTTGTGAAGAGACACCATGACCACAGAACCTTTTATAAAGAAAACATTGAATTGAGGCTGGCTTACAGTTCAGAGGTGGCAGGAAGCACGGTGGCTCACAGGTAGACATGGTGCTGGAGACGGGAGGTAGGGTAGAGAGTTCTACATCTGGATTGACAGCAGGAAGAGAGAAGAGAGACTGGGCCAGGTTTGAGCTTCTGAAACCTCAAAGCTCACCCTCAGTGACACGTTTCCTCCAACAAGGCCACACCTACAGCACTAAGGCCACACCTTCCAATAATGCCACTCTCTATGAGCCTATGGAGGTCATTTTGACTCAAACCACCTTAAAGGTTAGCTGGAGATAATGCAATAGTGGGTTTTTAATTCCCCAGACTTCCCCTTTACTTTCATTCAGTGGCTCTCAAATATTTTGTCTTGAGACCCACAAAGCCTTTGTATAAGTAGATTAAAGTTTTTACTTCACTATATTATGAGTTAGAATTGGAGGGCTAGAGAGCTGGCTCAGTGGTTAATTGCATTGGCTACGCTTTCAGAGGAACTGGGTTTGATTCCCAGCACCCACATGGTACCATACCACTGGCTAAAATAACTCCAGTTCCAGGGAATCCAACCTTCTCTGAGGCCACCAGATGTACAGATGCAGATCAAACACAGATGCACATAAGACGAAAAATAAAAATATCTCTCTCTCTCTCTCTCTCTCTTCTTCTTCTTCTTCTTTTTTTTTTTTTTTTTTTTTTTTTTTTTTTGAGACAGGGTTTTTCTGTGTAGCCCTGGCTGTCCTGGAACTCACTCTATAGACCAGGCTGGCCTCGAACTCAGAAATCTGCCTGCCTCTACCCCCCAAGTGCTGGGATTAAAGGTGTGCGCCACCATTGCCCAGCGAAATAAAATCTCTTAAAAAATGAAATTAGAATTAAAGAAATATATGAAATACTTGTTACTTAATTATTAATGATAAGCCATTATGTATTAATATATCTTAAATGAAATATAACGTATCTCCACAAGTTGATGAAAATATCTTTATATTTGCAAATCTCCTTAATAGTAACATTCTGACAGTAGCTACATTCTCAGCTAGGCATGGTGGTGCATGGCCTTAATCTCAGCACGGGGGAAGCAGAGGCAGGCAGGTGTCTGTAAGTTCAAGACTGGTCTACCAAGTAAATTCCAGGACAGCTAGGGGTGTTACACAAATAAACCTTGTCTTGAAAAATAAGAAACCAGGGCGGAAGAGATAGTTCAAAGGTTGAGCACTGGCTCCTTCCAGAGGTCTTGAGTTCAATTCCTGGCAACCACAGGGTGACACACAACCATCTATAATGAGGTCTGGTGCCCTCTTCTGGCATACAGACATATATGCAGGCAGAATGCTGTATAAATAATAAATAAATAAATCTTAAAAAAAAGGAAAGAAAACGAAAAACCAACCAACCAACCAACCAACTGAAACAATAGCTACACTCGTCTTTGCTTCCACTGTTTGTTTATTTTGATATGTACCATAGAGATATGGAGAAAGTGTGACTTCAATGATTAGACAAATTATATATTGTGTGTGTGTGTATATATGTAATATAAATATAGAATATTATATGTCGATCCATCTATCTTTTATCTATCTCTCCATCTATTCTATTTATTCTATTTGTCTGTAATCTATCTATCTACCTATCTACTATCATAGCTATATCTATCTGCTTTCTATAACTATCAATCATCTATTCATTTATCTATCTATCTATCTATCTATCTATCTATCTATCTATCTATCTATGGACAGATTATAAAAGGATGCATATTTAAGTGGTTCTTTCAGATAACTGAGGCTATTCTTTGATACTACTCCAAATCCTTCAACTGGAAATTAAATGAAACTGCAATATAGATCTTAAGTCCATGTCAACAAGCTTTTCCTTTTCTGTTATATTAAAATCTAACTGTGTATAAAATGGCTCTTTGGCCCATGAATCTTTTATAGCAGCACCCATTGGCCATTTGGAGATATTGATTTACTGAATTATGTAGATCTTGCAAATATAGTCCATTTTGCTGGATGTGACCAAAAGTATTGCTTTCAGTGCCATTTTCATTACATTTTCTCCAATGTTTGCTTGCTTGCTTGCTTTTAGTAGTGCTGGTGGCTGACACAAAGGCCTTAGTGCATGCTAGACAAGGACTTTACCACCAAGCTATGTCACCAGCTTTATTGCTCTCTTTTACAAATTTTATTTATTTATTCATTGGCTGAGTTTCACTCTGTAGCCCAGGCTAGTCCTGAGCTCATGGCAATCTTCATGCTCAAGCCTTCCAGGTTATGAGATTACAATCATGAGCCATCATGCCCAGATCATCAGGACAGACTTTACACATTTGGATACATATTTTCCAGTATTTTGATTTTGCATACATGTCAAAAATTTAACATTGTTAAAATACTGTTAACTGTTTTTCTTGAAGTGACAATCTTGTTTTGTTTATTTCGGAGGGAAAACCCCATGCAGATATTCAAGGCTGAGTAACTATAGTGTTTCTGTCAGTCCATCATTCTTTCAAATAAAAATGCTATTCAATAAGAAAATTGGTTAGTTCAAATTGATGCTAAATGTGCACATCTATGCACAATAGAAGAACTTCATGTAGCCTCGATCTCAGCTTTATCCCACAGAATATTAAAAAAGCATGTCCTAGACAGTCAGAATATAATAAAATCAATACTTTCCGTGCTTGATCAATCACTTTGTGGAGTGAAGCTGGTTTCCATTGTATGGCAAGTGTGATGAAACCACCTGATCTCACTGTACCCTCTCATCTGCACTTTCACTTTCTGGTGTACTGTTTTACTGTGGTTTCAGTTATCCAAGGTCAATTGTGACCTGAAAATGTCACATGATGAACTCCACAAAGCAACAGTTAAGTTCTAAAGGGGATGTCCTTCTGAAGACATAGGACAGGAATTATTCACACCCTTTGAGTCTGTGTTGAATAAGCCAAGCTGTCCTGTAAGTCCTTCAGAAGCCATTTTGATTATCAGACCAACTGTAGCAGTATTTTGAAGGTAGGATCAAGTAATCCTCGTACAGTAGCCTGACACAATGTCTCAATACTCATGCCATTCGCCTCGCTTCAGTTCACCGCAGAGGTCCTCCAGTATTTCCCATCATCCCAAGAAGGATGAGAGCAACATAATAAGGTACTTAGAGATACTACCTTGGCATAATATCTTGTTATTTTTCCCTATTATCATCAGTTATTATTGATCTCTTAGTGTACCTAATTTAAAATTGAAATGTATATGTCAAGAAAAAACATATATGATTTAGTAGTATCTTAAATCACAGACATCTATTAGGAGTCTTAAAGTGGATATTGGGTACTTAAGGGGAGACTCCTAGAGTTTGGCACCCCTGTTTTGCTCTTGATAAATTAGCCACAGCTTTATCCACTGTGATGGTTTGTTTATGCTTGGCCCAGGGAATGGCAGAAATAGAAGGTGTGGCCCTGTTGGAGTAGGTGTGTCACTGTGGATGTGGGATTCATCCTAGCTGTCTGGAAGCCAGTATTCAGCTAGCCGCCTTCAGATGAAGATGTAGAACTCTCAGCTCATCCTGCACCATGCCTGCCTGGATGCTGTCATTCTCCTGCCTTGATGATAATGGACTGAATCTCTGAACCTGTAAGCCAGCCCCAATTAAATGTTGTCCTTTATAAGGCCTGCATTGATCATGGTGTCTGTTCATAGCAGTAAAACCCTAACTAAGATACCCACTATTAGAGGAAACACAGATAGGAGGCAAATGATACCAAGGTATTTGTGTGGAAATAGCTTTATTCTCCCAGTGAGTCCCAAGGGCAACTTTGAGAATGACTGCTCGGGCCCTAGCAGACCAGATACTAATGGCTTGTATCACTCATTTGTGTCTTAACTATAGGCTAGTATATGCTGTTAGTCACTGTTCTTTTATTAGGAACTTCGTCATTGATGCAGTTGTTTCCTGACAACGGATGGAGTGCCTGCTCTGAGTGACAATTAAAGTTTGTTGATGATTGATTGACAAGCTGAGATTAGTGGTGCACACACACTACACTCTCATGTTGCCATCCTAGAGGGCTTTGCCTTTTACATGAGTTACTATGGAAGACAATGGCTTTTCAGGGAGTACATTTATTCCAAGGGAGAAAGGATACTTTCATCACGATATGTCATTATTTTCCAAATGGTTGACATCATTGGCAGCCATATTGAGGCCCACATTCTATCTTTTTTATCCATCCATGGCTCTCAACTTCACATACCAGTGTGTAAGAATTCCAGTCCAGTTTGTAATGAACTTAAAATATTACAGTCATTAGCACCACCAGAGGACTAGCTGCTAGCAGTAAAGTGCTTGTCCAATATTTAACGGACGAGCTGAACAACACAGCTGAGCTTTGGGTAGTTCATTAGTTTTTCTCTTTTGGGTCACAGAAGACTTCTTAGATATGAGAGGAAGTTCACTGCTTGTGAGGTCACATGGTCCCCTCCTGTAAAAAGGAAGATTCCCGGGCTTTCCATCTCTCTCACACTGAGCCTGCACGGTTAGGCATCATATAGCATTTTGTAATTGTTGCTTTTGTGTGACAGGGTCTCACTTATCCCAGGCTAGTCTCCAAGAATGACCTTAAATTCTTGATCTGCCTGTCTCCCTTCCAGGTCTTGAGATTATGGTTGTGTCCAGCCAGATTTATCTTTTAATCCACCAAGGGAATCTGAATTGTTAATCAATTGTTAATTGTTAATACATTGCTGGTGTGGTATACACCTTTTTCTGTAGAAAAATTTGCTGAGAATCTAATACACATATGATTATAGAAAATGAGACCAAGAAAGTAGAGAAGCATATACTATGAACATTCTTTAATATGAGTAGAACTTAGATACAAACTCACTGAGTACTAAATATATTCAGGCCGATTCCCCAGTGAAATAGCGTGTCCAATGTCACTATTTCATTTTTAATCCCTTCAGAGAGGAATAATCCCTTCAGAGGCCAGTAAGTTAGCCCTTGGCCACATTTTGAATGTGAATGTAAATAGTACAGCTGAGCATCGTCAGGTGCTTTCTATGTATACTTACACACACACATGCACACTAGTGCACACACACGCAAACCTAGGCACACATGTGCACACACACATACAAACACACACTCACATAGGCACACATGTACACACACACAAACACACAGTCACACACATACGCATACATGTGCACACACACATACAAACACACGCACACACATAGGCATGCATGTGAGCATACACACAAACACACACACTCACACACATAGGCATACATGTGCACACACATATTCACACAAGCACACATGTACACTCACATTCACACACACAGGTACATATGTACACATACACACATAGGCAGACACACACACACACACACACACACACACACACACATACACACACACACTAGTGCGTGATTGAACTCAGAGTCTTGAAATGCTCTACCACTGATTTTTGCCTCCAGCCTGAGAACCTTGATTTTAATTTTAATTCTTTTAAATTTAAATTTCAAAATAGATCCTTGAGTCAGTTACTAGAAAATTAAAGTTTGGAAAACCTTGAGTATGTTAACATATTTTCACAACTGAAAGGTTTTTGAAATCTGAATACTGATCAAGAATTTTGATTAAAATTTAGGAGCCCCTGGAGACATGGCTCAGTAGTATAGAACATTTGCTCTTCTTCCAGAGATTCTGAATTCAATTCTCAGCAACGATAGATATGGTGGCTCACAACCATCTCTACTGAGATTCAGTGCCCTTTTCTGATATGTAGACAAACATATTGACAGAGGACAATCCTAAAAAGAAAAATTAGGAATCAATTGAGATGTGCTGTGTATATAAATTCACATAAGGTTTCAATGACTTTATGTGACACAATGATAGAAGATCTTCATATATGTTTATACTGGTTACACGTTTATATAAGTTACTTTTCTACTTTCTGTGACCCAACAATGCGAAAGATGCAGCTTGAGGAGACATGGTTGACTGTGGCTAGCATTGGAAGGGACTGTAGTCTCTCCTGGCAGGGATGTCAGGCCTACAATGCATGAGTGGGTTGGTCACATTCCATTCACAGACTGGAAGCAGAAAGAGATGGATATTGACAGTCAGTTTGCTTTCTGTTGTTGTTTTTGTTGGTGTTGTTGCCCTTCCTCTTTCTCTTCTTCTTCCTTTTCTTCTTCCTCCTCTCCCTCCTCTCCTTTCTTTTTTCTGTTTTGAGACAGAGTTTCTCTGTGTATCTCTGGCTGTCCTGAAACTCGATTTGTAGGCTGGCCTTGAACTCAGAAATCTTCCTGTCTGGGCCTCCTAAGTGCTGGGATTAAAGGTGTGCACCCCCACACACGCTTTCTTCTTTTCTTTTGTTTTTGTTTTATTGGATATTTTATTTACATTTCAGATGTTATCCCTTTACATCATTTCCTCCCCACCCAGGAACCCCCATCCCATCCCCCCTCCTCCTGCTTCTATGAGGATGTGACCCCACCCACCCACCCCCGTACTCCCACCTCCCCACCCTCGAATTCCCCCACAATCGGCATCCAGCCTTCATGGGACCAAGGATCTCCTCTTCCACCTATGAATGACAAGGTGACAAGGCCATCCTCCCCTACATATACAGCTGGAGCCAAGGGTCCCTCCCTATGTGCTCCCAGGCTGGTGGTTTAGACCCTGGGAGCTCTGGTTGGTTGGTATTGTTGCTCTCTTCATGGGGCTGCAAACCCTTTCAGCTCCTTCAGCTCCTTCTCTCTAAATTCTCCATTGGGAAGCCCTTGATCAGTTCAATAGTTAGCTGTGAGCATCTGCCTCTGAATATATCAGACTCTTGCAGACCTCTAAGGAGACAGCTATATCAGGCTCCTGTCAGCATGCACTTCCTGACATCCACATCAGTGTCTACCTTTGGTGACTGCACATGGGATGGATACCCAGGTGAAATGGTCTCCAGATGGCCCCTCCTTCAGTTTCTGTCCCATACTTTGTCTCCCTATTTGCTCCCTTGAGTATTTTGTTACTCCTTCCAAAAAGGACCGAAGCACCCACACTTGGTCTTCCTTCTTCATGAGCTTCATATGGTCTGTGAGTTGAATCTTGAGTATTTTGAGCTTCTGGGCTAATATCCAATTATCGGTGAGTGAGTACCATGTGTGTTCTTTTGTGATTGGGTTATTTCACTCAGGATGATATTTTCTAGTTCCATCCATTTACCTAAGAATTTCTCAAATTCATAGTTTTTAATAGCTGAGTAATACTCCTATGTAAATGTACCACAATTCCATTCCTCTGTTGAAGGACATCTGGGTTCTTTCCATCTTATAAATAAGGCTGCTATGAACATAGTGGAGCATATGTCCTTGTTATATGTTAGAGCATCTTCTGGGTATATACCCAGGAGTGGTATAGCTGGGCCCTCAGGTAATGATATGTCCAATTTTCTGAGGAACCGCCAGACTGATTTCCAGAGCGGTTGCATCATCTTGCAATCCCACCAACAGTGGAGGAGTGTTCCTCTTTCTCCACATCCTCACTAACATCTACTATCACCTGAGTTTTTGATCTTAGCCATTCTGACTGGTGTGAGGTGGAATCTCAGGGTTGTTTTTATTTGCATTTCCCTGATGACTAAGGATTCGAATTTCCTCAGTTGAGAATTCTTTGTTTAGCTGGGTACCCCATTTTTTAATAGTGTTATTTGGTTATCTGGAGTCTAATTTCTTGAGTTCTTTGTATATATTGGATATTATCCCTCTATCAGCTGTGGATTGGTAAAGATCTTTTCCCAATCTGTTGGTTACCCTTTTGTCCTATTGACAGTGTCCTTTGCTTTACAGAAGCTTTGCAATTTTATGAAGTCCCATTTGTCAATTCTTGATCTTAGAGCATAAGCCATTGATATTCTGTTCAGGAACTTTTCCCCTGTGCCTAAGTATTCAAGGTTCTTCCCCACCTTCTCTTCTATTAGTTTCAGTGTATCTGGTTTTATGTGAAGGTCCTTGATCCACTTGGACTTGAGCTTTGTACCAGGAGATAAGAATGGATCGATTTGCATTCTTCTACATGTCATCCAGTTGAACCAGCATCATTTGTTGAAAATGCTTTTTCCACTGGACAGTTTTAGCTCCTTTGTCAAAGATCAAATGACCATAGGTGTGTGGGTTCATTTCTGGGTCTTCAATTCTATTCCATTGATCTTCTTGCCTGTCTCTGTATCTATACCACACAGTTTTTATTACCGTTGCTCTGTAGTACAGTTTGAGGTCAGAAATGGTGATTCCTCCAGAAGTTCTTTTATTGTTGAGAATAGATTTTGCTATCCTGGGTTTTTTATTATCCCAAATGAATTTGAGAATCTCTCTTTCTAACTCTGAAGAATTGAGTTGGTATTTTAATGGGGATTGCATTGAATCTGTAGATACTTAAGTGACCCCAAAACTTCCACCAGGTAACTCCTAAACCTGATAAACAACTTCAGCAAAGTGGCTGGTTATAAAATCAGTGGCCTTCCTCTACTCGAAAGATAAACAAGCTGAGAAAGAAATTAGGGAAATGATACCCTTGACAATAGTCATAAATAATATAAAATATCTAACCAAGCAAGTGACAGATCTGTATGACAAGAACTTCAAGTCTCTGAAGAAAGAAATCGAAGAAGATCTCAAAAGATGGAAAGATCTCCCATGCTCATGGATTGGCAGGATTTCTATAGTAAAAATGGCCATCTCGCTAAAGGCTTTCTTCTTTTCATTCAGCTTGACTCCCCAGCCTATCGATTGGTGCTGCCCCCAGTTAGGGGCGATCTTCTCACCTCAATTAACTCAATTTAGTAAGTCCCTCATAGATTTGTCCAGAGCTGTGTCTCCTAGGTGACTCTAGCTCTGTTGAGTTGAGAATCACTATTAACCATCACAGTATTGTAATGATAAGGTAAATTATTAATTTACTTAATAATTTATTAATTTATATTATATATTAAATTAAATTACTTTAGCCACTTTCTAAAACTGTGGCTACTAAACAATTTAAAATTATATTTTATAAATATATTTATAAATATATACTATAGATTATAAAATTATATATGTGCCTTTGTTATTTCTATCATACAGAGATGTCACTTTCTTTGCATTCAAAACTAAGATAGTGAATGATAAATATTATACTTAATTTCATGCTCATTATGTGAGATAGGAATTTGCTCAAATAACTTATCAGGCATCCCTGAACACACCTCAAAAGCTTCCTCTTGAAGTCAGTGTTGGTTTTATGTTTACATATTGTGCAGTGTGTGAACAACTTTGCATACAATTTGAATTCTAAGAAATCTAGACCATATATCTCTCTATATAATTACGGCTATAGGCTTTTCATAAAACTGATTTGAAGGTGCAGCAACTTCTCATTCACTCAGATCCCTACACATGCTCAGTCTCTCTTACAATGAACATTCCACACCAGTGTGGCCTGACTGCTACAGCTGGTGAACACTGACATATCCTGTCCATCAATGTCCAATGACTGCACTAAATTGTATTCCATGGATAAGATGAGAGAAACCTTTTATTTTTTTTATTTTTATTTTATTTTATTTTTTGAGACAGGGTTTCTTTGTGTAGCCCTGGCTGTCCTGGAACTCACTCTGTAGACCAGGCTGGCCTTGAACTCAGAAATCCACAGCCTGCCTCTGCCTCCCAAGTGCTGGGATTAAAGGCGTGTGCCACCACCGCCACCACCGCCCGGCAAGGGAAAACATTTAAAAGTGTATGATACATATGCTACCCCTGCTTTCCAGGTGTATGATTGACTTTAAAATGGAAGCTATGGTTTTCTGGGGTTTTTCATTATTTTTCCTCTTAAGATGTTATATTGTAGAAAAAAATCCCACAAAAAATTACTTTCTAAAAAGTAAGGAAATTAACCATGTTCTTACTATTCAGGAAATAAATCAACTAACTTTTTTTTTTACCCCCCTCCCCCTGTCAACTAACTTTTCTTAAACCTCACTTCCTTCATTGTATGTAATTACATACTGTGATGATGATGTAACATAGTTTAGCTATTCTTCAATCACTTAATAAATGCTTAGTTTCACTATCTTTAATTAAGATGAATAAATCAATCAATAAATAAATAGTATTCCATTTATATGCATATGACATTTTATTTTACCAATCCACAATCTGATTATTCTTATGCATACTTTACATGTGTGTATGTATGTATGTGTACACACACGCACATATATGTATACACATATTGTGTGTGTGTGTGTGTGTGTGTGTGTGTGTATCGTGATTATTTCCCAGGGACATTTAAAACCATGTCTTAAGAAATCAGAGACCAAGTTTTAGGAGATGGGTCAGTGATTAAGACCATGCTTTATTCACTTAGAGGACATGAGTTTGGGTCTTCACAGCCTTGATGGAAGATACACAAGTACCTTAACTCCAGCTGCAGGGGAACCTCTGGTCTTCACAGGCACCTGCACTCTCAGGCACCTGCACACTCAGGCACCTGCACTCTTGGGCACCCGCACTGACAGGCACCTGGCACTCACAAGCATCTGTACTTATAGGGATCATTCACTTACATCAACATAAATAAAAATAAAATAAAATCATAAAAGAATCAGAGTCAAGGTAAATATATTAAGAATGTGAACCTGGGCTATTGAAATGGCTCAGTTGGTAGCCGTGCATGTCACTAAACCTTGATGGCTTGATTTCAGTGCCTAGAACCCATATCGTGGAAGGGGAAACGTATCCCAGAGAACTGTATACCCTGCCTCCCACTTCTTAGTGACCAAATGAACTTTCCAGCTCTCCATCTTTCCATATTTTCTTTTTAATTATGTTGCAATACAAGAATAGTCATATCTAATTTTTATTTGATTCTTGGTTGGTTTACTATTTTTGTTTGGGACTTGTAGTTTTTATGTAACTTAGACTACTAGCCCCAGACTCACCGAGCAGCCAACGCTCACTTACAGTTTTAAATAGAGCTTATTCATTCATTAATTAGTTAATTTACTTTACTTCCCAATCAAGGCATCCCTCTCTCCTCCCAGTCCACCCTATCACCTCTCTTCTCTCTATATCTCCCTCTCTTTCTCTTCAGAGAACAGGAGGCCTCCCATGGATACCAACCAGCCTTGGATATCAAGTTGCAGGAGGACTAGGGCATCTTCTCCCATTGAGGTTAGACAAGGCAGCCAAGTTAGGGGAAAGGGATTTAAAGGCAGGCAACAAAGTCAGAAACAGCTCCTGCTGTTAGGGGTCCCACATGAAGATTAGAACTTATATTTAAAAATGATTTACTATGACTTCTTTGGCTTGGGTTTACTGGTATATTTATAAAGTCAACGTTTTAATTTGATTCAGTTTTACTGTACAATAGTTATTAGTTTTTTTTAAAGCTTTATTTATTTATTTACTTTTATATGAGTACACTGCAGCTGTCTTCAGACACATACTAGAAGAGTGCATCGAATCGCATTACAGATGGTTGTGAGCAACCATGTGGTTGCTGGGAATTGAACTCAGGACCTCTAGCAGAGCAGTGTTCTTAATCACTGAGCCATCTCTCCAGCCCTAGTTACTAGTTTTTAGAATGATGTTTTTAATGAAAAACATTTTCACCTACACAAGGTCTTTTTGGCTCTACTTTCCTTTTTTAGACATAACTTCCACATTGTATCATTATCATCTTTATTTTCTAAATATCTGATAGTAGATATTATTGTTTAACAATATTCTTTTTCCCAAATCTTAATTTGTAATTATTGTCTCTAGTAGATTATCTTAAGTGAGTATGAAAATTATTGTATAAATTTTTGTCTCCCTCTAAAACTTAACACACTGAGATTTTAGTTTATATGACTTTAAAATCTGAGCAAGAACAACGCAAACCACACCTTTTCCCCTTCAGAAAATGTCATAATTATTTCTATATAATTATGTTGATTAAAGTAATAAAAACAACAAAGTTAAATAAATAACCTAGTATACTGTATTAGTTACTAAAAAAGGAAAGTTAATTGGTGGCCAGAGGGGAGAATCTGACATCTTTGTAACCCAAATTTCCTCGATATTAACCTGAGAATTTTGTGTGTATGGTTTCTTTCTCTGTAATTGTCTTTTGTAATTTAGGGTGTTTCACAATTATTTATTTATTTATTTATAAAATAGTGTTTGTATATTGTGTGATAGAAGAAAAATATTCTATTAAAAATAACTAGAAAAATAGCCCTGACATGCTGCTTGAAGCACACAGAAGAAATCCAAATGGGCAGTTCAGACATGAACTTCCTAAACGATGAAAAACAAAACAACAAAGGGGGAGGGGAATGAAAGACAGAGGGAAAAGGTCTTCAAAGGAAAGCATCGAAACAGAAAGAAACCGAAACCGGTGTGGACCAGATCAGAGGAGAGATGTCAGGTTGGGGCTGCAGTTTTCCATGCTGAAGATACTGGGAACTTGGGGTGGTGCTGCACCTGCTAGGCCAGCGCCCTGCAATCGCTCAGGCTGAGTCCCCAGCTGAGAAAGCACTGTTTGTGAGCAGACAGTGAGTATTAGACTTAAGCACTAGAAAGCTGGGACAGAGTTATTTTAATTTGTCTGTTAACTCATGAGTAGGGGAAATAAAAAGAAGGAAACGCTTTTATATTACAAGCCTAAAATATGATTTTTTTTCCTTGTAAAATGTATAAATTGGTTTTGAGAGATCAAGTCATGTACCTATATTTTCTATACATAAATACATGGGAAACATTTTGGAGTTTGTTTCATGCTCCAACGTGTTCATGTTATGACAAAATTTTTAACGTTGCTCATTTAATTTAAAAGAGTGAATTTTCTTCCACTTAGTATTTCTGCCAACTTCACACTGAAATGTCTAATTGTTTAGAAAGACAAAACAAAACCAAAACAAACAAAAAATATCCATATGAGATAAAAATGTCCACAGAAAGAAATTATTTTACTTGGATGGATGAGGGAAATAACTTAGGTGATTTCGTGCCTAAGCATAAGGACAGGCTGTGTAGTGTTTGGCTGCAAGGGACCCTGCTCTGGATAGGAGTAAAGAGCCCCACATTTCTTCCTGAAGATGGCAGTATGTCAGTGGCTAAAGCACCCGCAAGTAGTTGAATAATTGTGCAGAGCTGTAGGAGTTCTACACAGCCGTCATTTTTCTGATGGGAAAGTCCCTTCAGCAAGGCCTCCTGATTCCCACTTCAAAACACAAGCATGGAAGGATGTATGATACCGGCCTTCTGACCGAGGAAATACAAAGTAAGACATTGTTTTGGTGCCTCCAGTACTTGGTGGTGGTGGTGGGGAAACCTTTGTTAGCACTGCAGAATGAAAAAGGAAACCTAGTATTCATTTCAGAGCTTAGGGTGAAACTGCAGATGTGGAGGAGTGAGAAGCAAAAGGCTGTGTCTCAGACTGTCAGCTGCCATCTTGGATAGTTGAGTGTCTGTTGATCAAGGCTATGGGAAAAGACAAGCAGGATGTCCTAAGTGCTTGGTACAAATAATAAACACATAAATAAAGCCTTGTCTGTGTCAGCAATAAGCATGTATCAAAAGAAGGAAGAGTAGGAACAGATTTTGAGAATATTATCAGTAAAAATAAAGTGAATGTCACACATTTTATGTGGTAAACTCTAAGGGAATAATATGTATACACACACATACACACACACACACAATCTTATGGGGAAATAAATACACAATAAAGCATGAATAAGCAAAACTGTTAGGCAAAGATAAAGTTTGAATTATCTGTGTTGTTTAGTCTTAATATATTTTAAGCATTCAATAAACGTTAGGAGTGTTAATCTTCAGGGAATTATTTCACCAAAACCAAATTAAACTGAAAATAGGCTGATTTGTAGAACAATCTGCTAGTAATGTCTAGATCATAGGTCTTCCAAAGGAACAGGAAAGACCTAAGTCCCAAGTAAGGCTGGTTAGTGTGGTCTTCTGGAAGTTGTCACCAACAGTGGAGAGAAATGGATTCTTGCAGTAGCCACAGCAGCATATTTTATTGTTTATAATCTTTATAAAATTCTCTTGAAACCAATATATTTCTCTTTCGGTTTTTTATTAATGTAGTGTTATAACACATCCCAGCACATTGTAAATGCTTTTATGTATAATTGCATCAAATTTAACATCCTGTCTGTTCTAATTATATAAGCCAAACCAATTTATATCGACAGTCTATTTATGAATAAGGTCCTTCAGGGTTTTTCTAATTTATAAAGATCTGAATTCTTAGAATTATAAACCCTTTGCCTTTGGGATATTTCTCTCTCTCTCTCTCTCTCTCTCTCTCTCTCCTCTCTTCCTCCCCCCTCCTCCTCTGTGTGTGTATATGTGTGCATTGGTGTACAGATAAACTCACCCATGTAGGTGCTTGTAGAAGCCAGAGGCTAACATCAGTTGTTATTCTCATATTTTGGAGACAGTTTTTCCTTGAATATGAGACATGTTGTTTAGACTATACAACCGGTTAGCAAGAGCCTGAGATTTACCCCCTCCCTCCACCCAGTTCTGTAGTCACAGGGGCACCCAGCCATGCCCTGCTTTTATGTGAGTATTGAAATTGGAACTCAGGCCCTCATGCGTGTGCAGCAAGTTCTCTTCCTCCCCCCCACCCCCCGCGCCAGCACTCTTCCCCTGCTCAAGATATTTTTTTTTCTTTCTTTTTCTTTTCAAACTGTATGAAACGATCGTTTATTGGGGAAGGGTGCATCAATCCTTCTTGGCCACTGCCTTCCTCATGGCTGCCAGCACTTTGCTCAGCTCTTCCTACTTTCTCTTGGCACAGATTTGCTTGCCAACCTCTTCTTGATGACCTTGAATGCGTGCTTGTCCTTGGACACTTTGAGCAACTCCGTGGCGCGCTGCGTGGGGCGAGAAGTCGCACACCTCCTGGATCATGTCCCGCAAGAACATGGTGTACCTGGTGAGGTGCCCTTGCCTCCCTTGGGCTTGCTGACGTGGCCCACGGCCATGGGGATAGCTCAGGGCTGTGGCTGCTGTTCTCCAATAGCAGCTGGGGACAGATCAAGATATTTTCTTACACATTCAATCTCGTAGAAGATGCCGTCTCTTTCATTGCACCCAGACTACATACTGGCGCCAACCTTCTCTTGTATTCTTTATTGTATGGTATTGAGGGTACTAGATTGATACCATTTTATTGAACTTAATTGTTTAAGGATTTTTTTTTTCTTTCTTTGTCTTTTCTATGTTTGAACATGGCATGTCTAGATGAAGGTTTTAATTTTTAATTTTCATTTTGACATTTACTCTGTTTTGCTGTTTCCCTATTTCTCTAGATCCATGGTGCAGTGTGTAACATCAGTTTGGGGAAGAGCTCCAGTCTAATTGCCTTGATCTCTCTTGTTTTCATTACACACACATTGCATCTTTTGCACTTGCTGCTGGCTTCTTGGAAAATGTCGTCTTCCTAACTCTTATTTTCCTCTTTTGTGAGATGCTGTTGCCATAATCTCAGTCTCAGAAATCTTTCTTCAGCCATGTGGAGACTGATGGAGTGCTCCATGTCACCCCCAGTGTTCTAATCTGCACATTGCCGGGTACATTAATTTTTGGCCTGATAGTTCTAGCATATCTTCCATATCTGACTTCCATATCTGACAGTTCCACACTTAAACTGTCTTTTCAAATGGTGCTTTGTGGTTTCATGCTTTATTGTTTTTTAAATTGAAAATCTGTACTTGGTGTATGTTATTAAGGAGACTGCAGTAAATAGTCCAGAGAGGACAATGGTGAGGGATGGAGAAACGAATGGTTCTGTCATTCTTTGGTCTAGACTCCACCTTTTGGTGAACTTCAGCTTTTAAAGTGTGGACTTCTCTATGGATTCTCAGCTTGGACAGGAGGGAGAGAGGAGGCTAGTGTGAGGTTTCCCTTCCCTTGGAGAGGGTGACCCATGAGGACATGGTTTGTTAAAAAGAACAAATGCCTTCATTTCCACCCTCCTGGCTATAAGCATGATCATTTTTCTCCAGTATTCACATGGTAAAATTCCCAGAGGTTAAGGAGTCCAGGCCCCTCTGTTATAGGTTACTCAGGAACATTAACCCTCAGCCCCGTGCTCTTGGAGCCTCTGGAAGCCTATGCTTCTATGTAGCCTATGCCTAAGCCTATGCTTCCCTACACTGCCTCTGTGGTTTATTCTCCTGCAAATTCCCATTCTCTGAATTTGACAGTGAATTAGAATTAGAGTGGATTAGAAAATCTCTAATTTTCAGGATGGTGGTTTGCGCTGTGGCCTCAGACTACGTTGTTGGACTTCTACTTTAGCAGGCTTTTTCCTTTGTTGTTAGGAAGAATCACAACTTCTAAATTCTTCGCACACAAGACCAGAAATCAGAACTCTTGACAGTTTTGTCACAGATATACAGGGAAACATTGAAGCAATATTTATGTAGCCACTTAATCTTCTTACCTACTTTTTGGGAAGACTTTTCGGCAACAGTGTAAGCGTGATGATGTCATCCTACATTGCCCTGGAACATAACAAAATAAGAGGAAAAGGAGTTCAGCGTAAGTCTACACTCATGCTCATAGGTGCATTCTGATGTATGAAGAGTAACCATTCACTAGTGTGTACATTTCTGTATATGCACATGTGTGTGCACGGGCATATGCCCATGGGGAGGCCAGAGGTTGGGGTTGCATTTTCCTCAAACACAGTCCATCCTATCTTTTTTATGAAGAGTAGTCTCTTTCTGAACCTCACCCATTTGACTAGATTAGATAGTCAGTAAACCCCAGGGATCTTCCCATTTCTTTCTATCCATACTGGGATTACAGGCATGTGTGGGCAAGGCTGATTTATATGTGCTGGGGGATTTATATCTGGCCCTCCTGATTATTTGGCAAGAACTTTCCCAGCCAAGCCATCCTGTCAGCCCCCAATCACCTATTACTTAGAGCTTTTGTCTTAGTCTTTTGTATTTACTTAAGAGAGTCCTACAGAAGAACTGTAAATAGGAGGAATTTGCTTTTCAGTTACAGAGGGTGGGAGGTTCAAGGACCCAGGAGGTTTGGTTGGGTGCCAAGAGTGTACAGTGCCTTTGAGATGGCACTATGATATTCCATCCATAGGTGAAGACACTCTTGTGTGACAGAGCTGGGATTCCAGAAAGGGGGTAAATTCCTTCCAGCATGCTTTCTTACCTGGTATCAAAATGCTGAAGATACTAGTGCCTTTGCAGTTGTAACACTTCATGGAGGCTCCAATCTTCCAATGCGCGTATCAAAGATTCAATTCCCAACACATTACGTTTGTGGGTACATTCAGACTACAGTAGCTTTGAAGTTATAATGAGCTGTGACTGTGGACACAACTTCAATGATAAAGCATACCTGTGCCCCATTTGTACCCTGAGTTTTGCCTGGCACTCTCACAGTTAGTGGTTTGGAACTCAGTTTGGTGGTAGAAGAAATATGATAGGCACAGTTGATTTTATTTCTTTTCCTTTCTTTGAAGTACAACAAAGATTTTTTTCTTTTTAAAAAATAACAAAGTGTTCCAGAATGATTCAATATTTTACCAAAAGTGATTTATTTTTTTCCATACGGGCTGTCATCTCAGAAACTCAGAATATATATATATATATATATATATATATATATATATATATATATATATATGATGCCTGTACTCTGTGACAACTTTGATTCTTGTCATTCAAAAATCAACATGTGCCATTTCCCCCAGTCTGCTTCCTCCTCCAAAGAGCTCCCCTACTAGCTTTTTAGATGTTGTTTCTTCCGTTCATGCACAGAACCATGTTTGCTGACAAACATAAGGTAAGGTTCAAAGATGAGGGTTCATGGATGAGCGATGTTGCCTTTGGTTGACCGATCAAAACAGATCATGAAGCCAGCTAATGGCATCGAAGAGTGTCTTAAGCCAACAGGAAGTGAGAACAGTAAAAATGTTTTCGTTCCTGCCGTCTGTCCTTATTCCACCTCAAAGTTATTCTAATTGTAATGTTTTCCTTCACAGCAAAGAAAATAACACTTGAGAAATGGGGAGAAAAATAAGCAAAAATTTGTCTTTTGGGTTGAAAATCACAGATATTGGTACCACGTTGAAATGTTTGCCTTTTTCTTCACTAGCCTCATAATCTCTTTTTGATTCTTGACTAAAGGTAATTGTACTTCCCTGTGAACTTTCACACCATTTTAGAGACATTAATCGGATTACAGAACACATGTAGTTCTCCTACTGACTCCTAGTAAGCTATACACTTATTGGTGTGAAAAGCTGCGTTTCTCTTCAACATCGGACACACTGATCTTTACTTTGAGAGAAACAGAGTTGCAAAAGTCAGTCCTAAAGTGAAGACTCACTCTTGAGGCTTAGTTTGTGGTATCCTGAGCACACAGTTCAATTTTCATTTACCTTAGTGTGCTTACTACCAGAGACTAGCTGCATGCGATGCAAAGTGTATTTCTGGGCACAAGTCAGCTGCGGTATGCTGTAGTGTCCAGGACAGAACAGCCTGTCAAATTCTCCCTTTTCTGGAGCTCCTACTTTTCGCTCAAGTGTTTTCCTTTAATTGTAATTAATAGATGAAGAGATGTCTCAGAGGTTGTAGGTTCTTGCTATACAAACTTGGCAACCTGAGCTTAATCTCTAGAGCTCACGTAAAAATGGAAAGAGAGAACAACTCCGCACAGTTGTCCTTTGACCTCCACACATGCTGAGATATGCACACACACACACACACACACACACACACACACACACAGTGCATATACAGAAACAATAGTAATAACTAAAAGGTTGTGATTAAAATGTATGTAATATAAAATTTATTTTATTAGCTATTTTCAGTGTAGACAGTATGCCGTGCCAAGGAAGCCTTGAGTGAATGTAAGGACTGATGAAGTCCTGAGAGGATGCGAGTTTTTGACAAGGACCAGCGCTGCAGACCCATGGAAATAGACAAAGCTTTACTTCAAGGACCAATGCCCCAGACCAGGGACCTGGCAATGCACAAGTGTTTACGATATTGACCAGTGCTAGGAAAATCAACAAAGTTAGAAACTGCTGCTTCCTCCTTGCAGATAATTGCAACCGAGAGCTGCTTCTGAGATAGTGACCCACTCCCCCTCGCCCCACCCCCTCCGTGTACATCATAGGCCACTAGAGGTCCGGGTTGTTGTGCAGTTCCTGCCACTGTAGCGGAATGAGCACAACCCTACCTGATTCCAGTGTTTTTGTGTATCTGTTCTTTCTTTATTGCTTCATCTCCCTAGTCAGGTTTTCAGGACCAAGCCAGACAGGACATGGCTGCTCAGTAGTGTTTACTCTATTTACATGTGAAGGACAAAAGCTTGCAAAACTGAAACTGTATCTCTAAATAACTTCCCTTTTTTGCTTCTGCCCTGAGCCCCAAGAAACCGCTATTGGCTTTCTGTTTCTATGATTTTGACCAGTCAAATTCACACAGGAATGAAAATATATACTGCCTAACATTTTGTGATATCCTGGTGATTTTTGTGTACCTGATTTTTGTCCTGGAGTCACCTCACTGAGGGAGAAATGATGGAACCAGACAATATTTATGTACTATGATGAATGCCAACGAAGATGTCTTTTCTTAGTCTTTTAGCTAAATATAAATTGTCACATTTCCTTTCTCCAGTCTAGGATGTGTTATATAACTCATTGTCAATGCCTTCTGGCCTGAAATCCCAAGGGGCACTCATTTGAGGGACATGCATGTGCTTGAACTGAGGTCCTCACTGAAGCAAGGGAAAACACTGACCATGGGAACTGGATTGGGCTTCAGTAATAGGATAGTTCGAAAGACTTCTTGAACCACATGGGCTTTGCACAGGGAAAGAATGGAAGGAATTTGTCTCTGAGATTGTTGCCAGGTAGTGAGGACCCTTTTAAGACTGAAATTCTCAGTCTTATCTGTGGAGAGGGCTGATAAATAGAACTCTTCCGTGAAAGAAATAGGCAGAACTCCACCCACCAGCCAAAGCCGGGGAGGCTGGTTTCTTGTGGACTTTCTACAGAGCCCTTATTTGGTTCAGTGCTTGGAGAAAATAATGAAGCAGTCTTGTTCTGTTTCACTGTACGAAGATCTCAGAATGTCCTTGTTTGCTGTCGATGGTCTATGAGGTTGTTTATATACAACAAGGGAGGGGAGCATGTTCTTTCCTTAGAGGAACATGAAAAACATTGCATGAGAGAAGAGTCCGAAGTGCTGAGCAGGTAATTCTGAAGTGAGAACTTAAGATAGTAAAAGAAGACTTTGATTATCTCCCTTCCTCTCATGGGAAAGTAATAAATGTCGTTTTTATTCACTAAAGAAGCATTTATTGGGAAGCAAATGTTTATTGTGATGCAATGGTGAAGGAACATATGTAGCCTCTGACAGCATGGCCGTAAGACAGCTCAATACGAGAAGAGGGTGAAAAGTTACACGAAAGGTACCTCTGCCGCACCTTGGCAGTGTTGGGAACTGTTTCTACTACGATAAAGCGATGTTTACAGTGATTCTACAGGACGGACAAGCACCGTCCGGAGGCATGGTTTAGATGAGAGGCAAGCATAAAACTCTGACAAAGAGTGAGGGATTATCATGCAGTGTGTCCAATGAAAAAGGAAGCAAGTCAACTAAAGACAACAGAGAATCTCTCACTTTTTAAATACACTCTATAGGAAACTGTTTCTTTTCAATCTTGCACACAGTTGTGTGTGCCCCTGCGGTAGTGATTACAACTCATTTATTAATTAATGATGATACAATGCAGGGAGCATGCTAAGTGCAGCACATTTGCTCACAGAATGGTGATTAACGTGATTACTGTTTCGATGTAGCCTCTGTTTACTCCCTGCACTTGGCGTTCCAACTGTCTGCTCAGCCTCATGCAGCAGACAGCTGCTTTGCAACACAGGTGATTTGGTGACTATATTTGGCCTTCCTTCCTTGGCTTGGGACTGAACCCAGGAACGACTATTAACAGAAAGGAAAAAAAAAGTGGTCAGAACTAATTGTAGAGTCCTTCCCTAACATATCTGTCTGCAATGGCAACTTCTTTCTCATTTCCAAGTCACTAACATATGGCTTTAAAAGCACCTGCAATCTGTGTCAAATACATATTCATGAACTATTGTGAGTTATCTTAATATATAAGCTTTTTGGGTAGGGCCTACGAAATACATAAACACAACTTTTTTGAGGCTCCAGTATTACCTCTATCATTACACACAATTACTAGAGAAATAATTGCCAAAGGACATCATAATGCTTGTATATTTTCCTTTGGTGAAAAAAACTTCAATATTATCATCTGTCATTAATAAAACAAAACCCAGAAGGCAATGTTGCCATTTTAATTGTTGACGAGCATCTGAGAGTACTAAGCTTACAAATAAGATGTCTAAACTGTTTATTTAATTGAATTAATCAGTCAATCAATGTATTTGTTTGTGCTGGGATTACAGGAATGTCTTACCTTGCTCAGCCCAGTTTTATTTATTTTATTGTTGCTGTGGTGAATGAACAGATGTGGTCGGAAGTACACTATTGATCAACATCACCTTGGCTAGCTATCACTCAACCAAAAAACTGGCTTATACAGTTTGCCGGAATTCTCCGGTGAATCTTACTTTTCTTGGTACATAGAACCTCTCTTTAGTTGGCTTGTGTGTCAGGTGTCTGCTGTCCTTTGTTAGATGGCAAGATGAATGGATTAAATGGATGGGAATTTGCCTTGGAGAAGTAGTGCTCATAGAATGCAGGCCTGGATATGGTGAGGAAGCATCTTCACTGATGCTGTTGTTTATGGCTCCCATCCTCAGAACTCATTTCAGGTATGAGAAAAAAAGACAATGCACAAATGCATCTACATGACATTGAACAGGTGTTGGCAAGTTCAATAGGAGGGAATAGAAATTCTTGCTGAAAAAGAAGCAGAGCAGGGGCGCTTGTGCTGAGCTAGGTGGCTTTATGATAAATACAGCTCTTTGAAGAGTAGGAAATAGCTCACAGCAGAGGTGATTAAACATGGGAAGATGAAAAACGCTCCAGGACTTAACAATGGTGTTGAACAAGAATACAATGGTAAGAGGAAAGTATGTGCTCCATCTACCTAGCCCATCTCTGACCGATTATTACATTTAAGTGATTATTCGTAGGCACAGACTTACTATGGCCGTTTAGTCTTTTATGATTCCGGGTTCCTTTTTTCTTTTATCTTTTGCTGTGCTTCTTTGTGCTTTGATGACTTTTCTGTGGTTTGTCTACCGTAGGTTTTTATTTGTGGTTAGCATGGGGCTTTCGAAAGACAGAGTGTAGTTCTCAGTCTATTTTAAGCTGACAACCTAACTTCAATCACATGCAAAAGATCTATACTTTTAGTCTTCCTTCCACATTTACACACGCACGCACACACAGACACACACATACACACCATATTTATATACACCCACACATACATACCATACACACAAATATATACACATACACCACACATACTACATATACACACACACATACATATATACCACACACACATATGCACGCGCACAAACACACACACACACACACACACACACACACACACACACACACACGCTTGAAAAAGGTTTCACTGTGTAGCCCTGGCTAGCCCAGAACCCACATTTTACATTTGGTGTCATAATTTGAATAATTTCATACTGCATGTTTGTTAAGTTATTGTTACTGTAGTTTATATTTTATTCTTATAAACGTTTCATCTGTTCATATAAAAAAGCCCCTGTAATTATAGCCATCTTTAAATTTTGGCCCTGGATCTTTATATTAGAGTAATAAGTTATTTATATACCACCATTACAATATTAATGTATTATGAATTTAGCTACACATTTCCTCTTTGATTCTATATTTACTTTGAGTTTTACACTTATATTTCCCCTGTGGAAAAAATGGCATCTTCTTGCTTTGGCTTAAAGAATGACTTTCAGTATATCCTGTGAGGCATAGGTAGTGACCAGGAAATTTTTCAGCTTTTTTTTTGTCTGAGAAAGTATCTGAAGGGTGTTTTGTTGTTGTTTTATTGTTGTTGTCGTTGTTGTTGTGTTTTCTGCACTTCTCCTTCAGCCCACTCTCTAAGTTTACTGCTGAGAAGTCTGTTGATGATAGAAGAGCGTTCTCTTGTAGCAGCGACCCTCTTTTGTCTTGCTACTTTCACAAATTTATTTATGATTATTGACAATTTGAGTTTAATGTTTCAGTGAGGCCTTTTTGGGTTGAATCTATTTGAACACTTTTGACCTTTATATATCTGGGTTTCCATATTGTTCTTCTGGTACCGGGAGTTTTAAAAACAGTTTTTCTTTAAGCAATCCTCCATTGTTTTTGCTCACTTCTTATCGTATGTTAGTTATCTTCGTAGTTTTATAGGAATCCATCCCACAAGCCTTCTTTGCTCCTTTTCTTCCTCCTTATTTTCCCTCCTCTGACTGAATTCAAATTAGTCAGTGTTTTTATCCCTCCCTCTCCTTGATCAAAGTGTGCTGATAAAACTCTCTATTTCATTTGGTCATAGTATTTCTCCGTTTCCAGATCTGTTCCTTACCTGTTGTCCAACTCTTGGTTAAGCTTTTAATTTTGTTCTTGAATTGTCTTTCTAATATTGTTAGATTATTATCTGTGTCCTCTTGTGGTTCACCAGGCTTCTTTGGAATAATTCATTTGAATTCTTTTTTCTTGTTTTGTTTTTTGTTTTTTTGTTTTTCAAGACAGGGATTCCCTGTGTAGCCCTGGTTGTCTTGGAACTCACTCTGTAGACCAGGCTGGTCTTGAACTCAGAAATCCACCTGCCCCTGCCTCCCAAGTGCTGGGATTAAAGGCATGTGCCACTACCGCCTGGCTTAATCATTTGAATTCTTTGTCATATGTTTATACACTTTCATTTCTTTCAGGTTATCGGAAGTCTATTATGGCACTTTGGTGATATGGTGTTTTGAATAGGAATGGCCCCGTAAGCTCATATATTTAAATCTGTGGTCATTAGGGACGCTACTTGAGAGGGATTAGGTGGTGTGACTTTGTTAGAGTAGGTGTGGCCTTGGAGTAGGTGTGGCCTTGTTGGAGTAGGTGTAGCTTTATTGGAGAAACTATATCCTTGGGGATAGGATTTGAAAAGCTCAAACCAGACTTAGTGTCTGTATCTTGATGCTGCCTGTGGATTTGGAAGTAGAAATCTCTTCCAGCACGTCTTCCTACATGCTGCCATACTATCCTCCATGATGAAGTGGATTAAACCTCTGAAACTGTAAACCAGCCCCAATCAAATGCTTTCTTATATAAGAGTTGCCATGGTCATGTGTTTCTTCATAGCAATAGATCACTCACTAAGACAGGTAGTGTCTTGTTTTCCTGGTTATTCATAATTCTTAGAGTCTTTTATAGTTATCTGTACATTTGAAAAAGTGGTTGCTTCCTCCAGATTTTATCATCTATCTCTGACATAGAGATTAACTTTACCTCTGATCCGGTGTGTGTTAAAGCATATTTTGACACTAAACCTAGCGAGCCAGGGCACGTGGAGAGGCTTTCAATTCAGAGGGTAAGGTGTCCATCACCTCACGCAGCTGGAATCTAGAGTGTTGACAACTTGGCAGGCCTATGCTGTGAGGGCTGTTAGGGGTCCAGTGGCAAGGGTGGCACTGGAGACTTGGGACAGCTGCAGGTATCTGCTGGGTGACAAGTTTGGCAACAGGCAAATGCACAGAGGGGAAGTTTAGAGCACAGGAGACTGAGAAACCATAGTTTGTAAAGGCAAATAACTACTCTTGGCTACAGGTTAATGGACTCCTCCTTGGAGCAATCTTCTAATTCTATCACAGCAAATATCGTGAGTCCTGCGTGCTGAAACTGTGAGGAGTTTGCAGCAGCTTCTAGGTCTGTTACGTTCCCAACAGAGATGGCTCCAGGGTCCTCTGAGGACACTCTAAGCATAGCCAAGTCACCTACTATACTGCTGATACTGATATCGCTTGCTTCCTTTTGCTCCAAGCTGTTTTCAGACACTCACTATGCCAGCCATTCTTCCTTAGTGATCTGGGGAGAGTGGAACCAGGTGAGTCTTTCAAATGGTGCCCTGAAAGTTTGTGAAATATGGTTGTTCACCCAGTCTTTCTTTTTCTGAAGAGGGCAGTTCATGGGCTGGTTAGTTTCTTCTCAGCCACGGTAGTTATGGGCATGGAAGTGGGCTGTGGTATAGGCAAAACGAACCATTTGTCTGCTTTTTTTTGGTGGCATTTTACTTGGGCGTGTTTTTCCTCCACTGTATGTCTTTTACAATAAGCCCCTGAGCACTTCCGCAGATGGACGGACGTTTACCTTCCTGATAGTTCATTTGGTGAGGAGGGAGAATGCTGTGAAAACTGATATCTTACTCCAACATGCTGCTGCCATTGGTTGCTACTGCCTGATTAGAAAATGTGCCTCTAAATCCCAGCCTTGCCTATAACTCCAGTTTCAGTGAGTGTGACACTGTCACCTTTATAAGCTCTTGCGCATGCTCTCTTGCACACGTGCTCATAAACTCATGTGGGCTCACATGCGTTCACATAACTGAAAATAGAAATCTTGTAAAAAAAAATCTGTATCTTAATGCTTTGAATCTATAGCTTTGTTCTTGTACAGGGCAATCCCTGTACACACATGATTGATTGATTTAAAGATGGTGAGGTATGGTGATTCCCGGGAGCTGAGTGGAGCCAATGTAAACTCAAGAAAGTTTATGAAAGGAAGATATGAGGATTAGCCAAGAGTAGACGTGATAACGAAGGCCTGAAATTGAAATGACAGGTGAGGAGCCATAGCCAAGAAATACTTGCCTCCAGAAGCTAAAAATAGAAAAGGAAACAGAGTCTCTCCCACTTAAGAGCTTCCAGACAACCTAACCTTAGCCCTGCAAGACTCATTTTGCATTTCAGTTCTCCAGAATAGTAGGATAATACATTTCTACTTTAAATCTTTAAAGTTTATGCTGATACAGTACAACACCAACAAATAACCAATCCAGATCCTATAATGAGCTCTTTTATATTTTATTTATTTATATTTGGTTTTTCAAGACAAGGTTTCTCTGTGTAGACTTGGCTGTTCTGGAACTTGCACTGAAGACCAGGCTGGCCTCAAACTCAGAGATCGACCTACCTCTGCCTCCCAAGTGCTGAGATCACACCCCGCCAATACTGAGCTTTTTTACTCTTAAAAAAAATAGCCTGGTTTGGCGATACATTATGTTTTTATGCATAGTCCACAGCATCATACAAATCTATGTTTCTTTCTGTCGAGTGATTTTAGGAAGTAAAATTTAGGTCTATCTACTGTGTCAGGATTAGCCCTCGAAGGTCTGATACTGGGTAATCTAGATATACTCGTGGAAAATTATCAGCTTACCAGATTAGCTGTTGGGGAGGAGTTGAGGGTCAGAGGGAGTGAACAGGGAGGTGGATGCATATTACCTTTTTTCCTCAACAGCCTATGTTGATACTGAGATAGGATCTTAATCAAAGACTTAATTTGGCCTAGTTTGTATCTTATTCTGTTTTCCAGACTCTGACTTAGACAAGAGGAGTTATGGTGAGACATTTATAGAAATATAGTTTCAGAAAATTGCGGGAATTTGCCTTTTAGATGCATGTAAACTCTTAGACAATTAATTTTCCAGAAACAAATGAAAAGGCATTTCTTTTTTTTTTTTTTTTTGGTTTTTTTTTTTGAGACAGGGTTTCTCTGTGTAGCTCGGGCTGTCCTGGAACTCACTCTGTAGACCAGGCTGGCCTCGAACTCAGAAATCCGCCTGTCTCTGCCTCCCAAGTGCTGGGATTAAAGGCGTGCGCCACCACCGCCCGGCATTTCTTTTAAATAATATGAAGTCTACAATTTACTTAAAAAATTTAGTTAATAATTAGCTCTAGTACCATGATTTTTCAAAGCAGAAAGTCTCTTGAAATAGTATGCGGAAGGAAAATACCCAGAATTAGTTTCTGGAACTTTTTTCTTTTCTTTTTCTTTTTTTTTTTTTTTTTTTTTGTAGCTTGAGGGGTTATATTTCTACCAAATTGTTTTTTTTTTTATTTTTTACATCTTTTAATTCTTCTAGGGTTTCTTTCAAACTTTATAGAGAGATCATCTTTGTGGGAGAAATAATTTAAAATGGCAAATCATTCATATTTAGGTCATAATTTTGTCTGGTTCCAGTTTATGATATAACACAGAAATTCATCCCAGTGGTGACTAAGTTAAACAGTAAAATGACTCTTCTAAAAAAGCTAGCTATGTCTGTCTCATTATTTCTTGAGCTTTCAGGTTTGTTCAAATGCCTATATAAAATGAGTAATTAAATTATATACCTATTTTAGTTTTCAGAAAGATATTAAAATATTTGTTTTTATATTTAAGCTCTTATAAGATAGGCTTTAAAAATTATCAATTGGGTTTATAAATGAAATATTATATATATATATATAATGTAATATATATAATGTGATATATACATATACATGTACATGTATATGTTACATATCAATTAGATAAACTGCCAGGCAAGAATTTTAATCCTTTGTCTTTATCCACTAGATAAATTGTAAAAAAATCAATAGAAGAGAAAAATAAAGTAAAGCAGAAGTGAAATAAAAGATAGATGGTGGAACATTTAATATAAATCACAGAAGTAATTCATGAGGAAAACTGAAGCAAGTCATGAGAAAACTCCAAGTCAATAATGAAAGAAATATAATCTGTCAAAATTTAAGGGTGGTTTATTACTTTTACTATAGAATTCCTTTATAGCTTTCAAAAACTATAGAAGTAAAAAGTTTAGATCAGATCTGAAAATAAGATAAAATAATGTTAGGGGATATTTGGAAAAGAAGAAAACTGATAAAAGTGACGTATGTGTATGAGGATAACAAGGAATATGAAAATGAAAAGGTGACTGGGCAGTGATTAGCACACACTATGCATCATAAATGCAGAGGTAGTGGGCTGATCGTCTCTGCTCCTGAGGGAGTCGGAGCCACTGGGACAGTTTCTTCTCACATTAAGCTTCAGCCTTCATTGTATCTCTTTGTTGGAACGAGTAAGTCTTCTAAAGGAACAGCAACCATGGGACAGAAGCATCCCAGTTTCTCCTACCTCATACATTCAAAAATCTCCTCTGAAGCTAAGACTATCAAGGGGGGGTTCTCCTTGGGTAAAAAGATTCCATCAGTAAGTCCCCTTGAACATCCTGTTCTGAATAAAACCAAATGATCGAGTGTCCAGATGGAACTCAATGACTTCGGAATATGAAATACATCACATGCCTGAAGGTTGCTTATTAGTCCGTGTATACTATGCATAACATCAAGCTGAATCTTTTGGGTTGTAGGCATATTTATGTAATTTGTAAGCAGTACTTGTATTATGGTAGGTTAGGGTTACAATTGCTGTAATGAAAAAAGAAAAAAACCAACCACAACCAAAAGCAACTTGGGGAGGTAGAGGTTTATTTCCCTCACATTTTCAAATAACAGTTCAACATCAAAAGCAGTGAGGGCAGGAACTTGGAGCCAGCTGATGCAGAGGCCATGGAGGGGTGCTGCTTACTGACTTGCTCCTTGTGGCTTGCTTGCTCAGCGTGCTTTCTTATAGCATCCAAGACCACCAGTCCAGTGTTGGCACTGCACACAATGTGTATGAGCATTCCCCGATCAACCTCCCTATAGGCTTGACTATAGTCCGATCTTATGGAGGCATTTTTCTCAATGAGGTTCCCTCTCCTCAAATGACTCTAGCTTGTGTCAAGCTGATGTAAACATGAGCCAGAACTCTGCTGGAGGGGTGGGAGGGTAGACAGTCAATAGCCTAAGCAAAGAAATAAGTGGGTAACTCAAAGGACACATAAATTGTGGACAAAACGTTCTAGAATTGTATCTGAATGAAAGCTGGAAACTGTACAGCCACATGGTCCAAGTGTTTTATATTTAATGTATTTGTATGCTTATTATATCATTGTAGCCAAGAGCAATTACATTTATGGCAGGATTGAACTTGTAAGTACAAATTTAGATATGCTTTAATAAATTACCTTAAACTACTTCATAGTTTGCATCAGCATCTGTGGGAGACTGATCGTTAACAGCCATATAAGATAAGCCTTAATTAACTAGGATTACAAGAGCACGTGAAGTAGGTATGCCCCTACACAGTCATGAGAAAATTCATAGGAAGGAATCTAGCTGCACACATGAAATGCAAGCGGTATTCAAATCAATACATAGTCCTTAAAGAGCAGCAGAGTATTCCTGTTAAATTAACTCAATGTAAACTTAGTGTAACTTCACAGAACTCATTTCTCCTTTAAAACATGAAAAGAGGATCTGTAAAATAACTTTTGGGATATAATCAATATGGAAATCTTTTGTGGCAACAGACACACACACACATCACACACACTTGCCCCCCCACCCCCACCCCTTTGGCCAATAGATAGCAAAGACTTGTACATCTTTTACTATAGATGAGATTTGCTATACCTAGAAAGAACCTTAGAAAATGTCTACTCTTAGCTCTTTATTTTGTAGCTTGGAACCTGAACCCCAAAAGATAACCTTACATAAGTTGGCCTAGCAAACCGCTAGGTGGCAGAAACTGTCCTGCCACAGGTAAGCAATACTCACCACAGTCTGTTCCTTTAATTAACATTGTTGAGTAGTACAGGATATTTGATTCTGTCTTGGTATAATAACGTCAAAGAGGCTCTATGGAATCATGCAAGAGAATTAATCTAGGGGTACAGAGGCCTCTGTTTCTGTCCTGGCTCTGAAGCCTTTTGGCAAGATGTCTACTTATATATAGCAAAGCTTCAATGTTCATGTCTACAAATAAGGACATTCTTCAAGTAATATACGATCCACTTATATAAGCTATTAAACACGTTTAAGATTATCTTCACCATTATCTGAGTCAATCTTGTTAGATATAACTAGGCCAAAGCAGATTAAGTTTGAAAGAATATTTGGCTTTGTCAGAACCACAGTGGTGAAAAGCCTAATGAGTTCAAATCTCTTGAGGCTGGTAGACGTACTGAGAGAACATACTCCAAATCTAGAGTGAAGCCTTCAGGTTTGAGTGTGATAGAATGTGCCTACACTGTGTGCTCATGAGCAAAGACTTTTTTACAAACAGTAAGTGAGGTGTGTGTTTGTATCCCCTCCTATATACAATTTGTCTATTTCCAGAAGGGTTCTTCTGGAAAGTTCTTCTACAGAAGTAATTTTGTTTCTTTTTTGAAATAGCCATCAAATCCTTGACTTGGCTCATTTCATCTATTCTAACAAAATATTGTAGCTTGGGTGGTTATGAACAAACACATTGATTTCTTATGTTTCTGGAGTCTGGGAAATTCAAGGCCAATGCAACTATACATGTTGAGGGGCTACTCTGCCTCATAGACTAAATAGTTTTATCTTTTTCTAATACAATAAAAGGAGGAGAGGCAGCATGCAGGATGTCATTCATAAGGGCACTAACCCATTGTATGTCAATATATCATGGGAGTGCCTGGTGCATTCAGAGGTCAGAAGAAATCAATTTCCTAGGAACTGGAATTGCAAGACAGTTGTGAGATACTATGTGGATGTTGAGAACTTGGGTTCTCTGGAAGATCAGCTGGTGCTCTTAACCACTGACCATCTCTACAACTCCCACACAGCAAATCACAACACTTGACAGTTGCTCATTGTATTCTAGGTCTTGCCCTATATGGGTTTCCACTTTTCTAGGTTATTTCTCACGTGCCTTCATTTCTTATAGGTGGGATTTTCTGATCCCCATCTCTGGATTTAACCCTACCTCACATAGAGAATCAATCCATCAGTCAATCAAATCCATCAGCTAAACAGTCAGTCAAATTCTGCCCTCAAACAAAAATAATTGATTAGACATATATTTGGTATTGTTATTTACATCTGTTCATGGGTTTTGGCAACCAGCCCACGTCTAACTGAAGACTAAACTGCCAGGTTATACCCAAGTTTTAGTCTCTGAGAAGTTGGATTAGCAGAAACAAATTTCTTTTCATTAAAATAATCGCCCCAAATTATTAGTTGTCAGCATTATTTTCAAAGGTGATTATTGCTATAATGAAGATTCGTTGAAGAAATACTGGAAATCATATTGAGGAGCCAAAAGGGAGTTAAGTACTGAGAGTTAAGTATTTTTAGGTACTTATCCCCCCTTTAAGTTAATCTCAAGCTCTTTTCATGGACACCATGCTAGAGTTCAGTTCTGGACTTCAGTTTCATGGCTTTATTGCTTTTTGGGATTTTTTGATATCAACTTTCTATGTACTTTGATCTCTAAATTATGCATGCCCTCAATTTGATTTCAATGATTGATGTGTTCTGATTATATCTTGCTGGATGTCTATGCTATCTACTGATGATCTAAAGTACCACATTCCGTCCATCACTGTGTTGGGAAGATACAGTTTTCTCATCTCATCTATCCTTTCTTATGTCACTCTCTTCCTCTTTTTAATTCTAACCAGTTAATTTTTCAAGTGCCATTCAGTTCCCACACTACTGCCTTCAACAGGCACTGGTCGGATGGTGGAGATGGTGAGAGATATGATGGGCAAAGCTGGGTAGAAATTCCTTTGTATAGTTTACATAATTCTTTCTGTATCTATGCTAATAGACGACACACAGAGTAGCAGGCTAGCAAAATAATAAAGTACCATCCTTTCTTCTATTTTCTATTTTTGTATGATTGGGCCGTTTGACTAATTCAGGAATCCTTCTGACTCCTATCTCCTTTCAACATTTATAAATATGTAAATTAACCTTTTCCTAGAAGTGATATTAAATAATGTGTGCTCAGTCTTAGTCTGAGTCCCTGTGTAACAGACTCAAAGAATAGCTTCTGGGGAAGTTGATTGGGGCGTACTGTCCAGATCAACATGAGGGAGGAAGGAAAAAAAGCATAGATGTGAGAGAAGCCTCAGCTTCTATCACAGACAGCTGAGATAACCCTTCAGAGCTCTGAACCAAGGGAAAGGGAATGACCCTTTCTCCATATACCTTGCATAGGCGCTGGGTGTGTTGGGCCAGCGATGCGTGTAATTTTACTGAGTCACCTTCCTCTCTATGAGAGCTACCATTAGAGAGAACTGAGGTGTGAGATGTATGTGAGACATGAAGGGTGCATCTAGATGGCTCCTCACAACATGCACATATTGCTAAAATATAAACATACACTGTGTAATCATACATCCATGGACATTTGCATGTATACTCATACAGCATACATACGGTTGTCTTGTGTATATACACATGGTGCCTTAACCACACCCAACAACTCTCATAATCTTTTCATTCATCTACACAATTCCTCAAGAGAAGAGTTCATTCCATTTCAGGAAGAAATCCTTCTGGGATTCTCAAGTTCAAATCAGGCTATTTTATACTCAGCATTAAAAAGTCATTTTAGAGTCTTAAAAATAGCATTCTCTCTATCACCACTACCCACAACTACACCAAGAAGCTTTTATAATAAATTATCTGAAATGTTTCTAAGGGCACTTCTTTCATAGGGAGAACAATACCCTCATGTACAAAAATCTATATCTCAGCTAATGGCTAAGGATTACACTGACTGCAGGCATAATGAGATCACTGTGTTTGGTTGATATAAGGATAGTTGTCTTTAGCCTTTTGGGCCTAAGTGTCAGAGTGGTTATTTCTCTGTGTTAAAAATTCTATATTCTAATTCTCTCCTAATAAAAAATTCCATTAAAGTAGAACTCTGGCTATAATCTCTAACCCTGGAGTCAGTTGTTTAGTTCATTTCTACTCCCAGTTGACATTATACAAACACATGAGCATGTGTGCCAGCACGTGCACGCGCGCGCGCACACACACACACACGTATATTTTTCCTTAGAAATGAATTTAGATAATGTCTGATTTATAACAATTCCTATTTTTATTATAATAAATTTGTTACTAAATTAGTTGGGTTAATTGGTTTCCTATCTAGTTATGAAGTGAATAAAATAAGTTTCTTATGCTATGATAAATTATATCTTGCAGTAGCCATTGACATAAACACTTGGAGGAAACTGTACTACAAGTAAAGTTGTTCTAAGTAATAAAATATGAGGCAAATTAGTTATTGAGAAGCAAGTGTATTTTTTTTACACAAGGATTAGATTCTTTTTCTCTGCTGCTTGTCCAGGAGAGGAGCAAGACTCTCCACTAATAATAGTCTCTAAGCCACTCAGAACTGAAACTCTAAGTCCTCCCATTAGAACTGTTATGAGTTCATTTTTATTGTTTACATTACAACCGTCATCAGTGACTGATTCTTATCCTTAGTGCTCATGATGAGTGTTAGAGAAAATAATACTGTAAAATGCAAAGGTAACAGGATGAAAGCTTTAGAAAGTCTTAAAAGATGTTAGCAGGTCATATTTCCTGAGAGCTTACTATGTGGCAGGCAATGCCCTAATAGCTTCAGTGTTGCAATAACATATAAAGCAGAGATTAATCCTGAAATTTCTAATAAGGAAACCAAGGCACAGAGAGAATAAGAAACAGCCTAACACCACAGTTGGCCAGTGTGATTTTAGAGGCAGTGTTGCTTCACAATTAACATTTGTAGCTGTTAGACCACAGTTTCTTCTCATTGAAAGGTTGCTAGAAAGTTTATATTTGCACCCACACTCCTGTATTTTAGGATATCTTCTGTGTGATACAAATGAATATTTATGATTTTTGAAATACAAAGGGAAATTATAGAGAAATTAACACTGGGCCAAAACTGATCATAAAAATAAGAAGGTAAAGTTTGAAAGACATATAGCTAGTGGTATATATGGAGCACTTGGATCAGGACTCCTCCAGCCCCATCTTATAGCTCTTTGGGGTATGTTCCAAGCTGGAGATATTGGTGGTGGATACCGTTTCCAAGCTGAGGGTCTGTGGTCTGTTTTATTGTTTTGCTCAAACCCAGGGATGGAGAAAATTGACAATGATCTGATCAGGAGCCACAGTTTTCTGAAGTAGTGATTTGTAACTGGCCAATACTGACTGCTAAAACACGTGCATCTTCGGCCTGAAACTTTCGTGCTAAATGATACTGTGAAACTCACACATCATTGATGTTTCAATCCAAAGGAGTGAATGTATTCTTTTGGAGGTGGAAGATGTACGAAAATGATTCTCAGCTGAGTGTTCAGGTACATTTCTCTACTCTTACCTGAGCTGGGAGGAACATGACTTTAAGGCCAGTTTGGCTACAGGACAAAACTGTCCAAATAAAGAAGAAAGAAAAAGTAATTCACTCATTATCATTCCTATTTATTTCTCTCAGTGGAGAAGGAGACAGATCATCTGCTTTACACTCATATCTGCTGCTCACTGCTGTTTTGTGTGGGGTTGGTTTGGTGCTGCTGTGTATTCAAATGCTAAATCTGGTACCCCGATATCTGGTTGCCCATATCCAGTTGAACTGCTCATGTATATTCATTATCAATAGAAGTTTCTTGAAGGAGTCACTGCTATAAATACTGTACTGGAATTTCTACTTCCACTCTCCAAAGATCTCAGAAGGGTAAGCCTATTTATGCTTCAGTCCATGCAGACTGGGAAATAAAAATATTAAATCTTAAGAAGATTCTTCATGTACCATTCTGAGTTCAGAGTTAGGACGGTCTGGCAGCCAGGAGAATAGATTTTTATTGATTAGGAATAAATTGCCCTTAGAGCAAAAACTTTCTCTGTTTAAATCCTAATTTACTATGTAGACAAAGAGAACAGGTTATGGCTCCTTCAGACTCAATGCCACCCCTTCTTCTGCATATCTGAAAGTCTTGTAAGCAACTTTAGTGCTACAGTGATTTTAAATAAAGGAGAATAATTTGAAAGTATCAATATGCTTTAATTTTTGCAATTTACAGTACTTAGAAATCTCCATTTGCTTCAAGGGGAGCTTATGTTACAGGATTACATAAATTATATCAAAAGTGCATAGAAAAAAAGAGCCATTTCTGGCTCTGAAATCAAAAGAATATTTTAAGTAAAACAATAGTTTGGAAGATAATAGCACATAGAAAGAGATTACAAAAATTCCTTGAGGGTGTTAGAAAGAATGGAGCTTAGAGAACTCAGAATTTAATATTTCTTCTCTAGGGTAAAATGACGTTGGGCATGTTCTAGAAACTGAAGGAACTACAAACTGCTTAAGTCTGAGCGTCTCTTGTCAAGTCATCTACTTTCTGCTTTCACTTATGGTTTGCATTACTATTACCAATGCATATTATCAACACATGTTAATGGGATTCAGTGTCATGCTCCTACATAAACACCTCACCTATTGTCACTCTTTCTTTGTCTACTCTCCTCCCACTGTGCTTCCCTCTTCCTGTCTCAACCTTGCCCACTTCTCTCTCTGTAACAATCCCTTTATACTCTTTCTCTCAAACAAAATCAACCCTTCTATGGAGGCTAAAGACAGCCTCTTTTTTGTCAATCCTCCTTTCCCTTCCTTCCTCCTAACTTTTTTTCCTTCTTTCTTTCGACTCTAGGAATTGAACCCAGGATCTCATACATGTTAAGGAAGGATGCTGCTATAGAGCTGTCTCCTCTGCCCCTCTGGCTTTTCAGGATGGGTAGGAGCTATTATGGTTACTTTGTATTCACACAGAACATTTCTTCAGTTATGGAATATCAATCTGTCAAACGATTCTAATTGCTAAGAGGCTATTTGATTCACAACAATATAAACTTCATTAGAGAGAAAAAAAAGAGGCAAACAAAGAAACAAAATTCTCTTAGTTATGCCAGTCTACACTTTAACCCTAGCTCTTTGGAAGCAGAGGCAGATGGTTATCTGTGAGTTCAAGGCAGCCTGGGTTACATAGAGAAACCTTGTCTCAAGGACGACAGCAGCAACAACAATCCCTTGGTTGAGTTCAACCAAGCAGAAAATACAGAAGAATAAATTCTAATGCAATTTGATTTAGCTTGAAATGACTGTCAATCTTAAAACACTCAAGACCATATAATTAAAAGCTAATCATATCTGCCCAGTAACCAATCGTGACTTAAATGTGTCTCTCTGCATCCTGTATTTGTCAAGAAGGTTTAGATGCAAATTCTGATTTAAGTATTAAAACAACACGAGTAAGTGATGTCTCAGTTGTTAATTTTTAATAAAGTGTGTGTATTTAGATTAGTGCTTCTAAATTCTCTTGAGAGCTCTTATAAATATGAATGGTGCGTCTTAAAATCAAGGACCTCCTAGACAACGGAACATGAGCTTATAACCCGGCCCCCCTCCTTCAGGATCTTGTCTCTGCTTTGCAAATGATCCCATCATCCTTCCCAAAGTCTCAGTGGATAAGCCAGCTCCACTGAGCAGCCCCCACCTGTCGAACTATACCGTGCTTCTTCAAATTCTGCATCCAACTTGCATTTCTGCTTAGCCTCCTCTTTCTCCTACCCTTAAATGCAGTTTTCATGACTTGCTCTTCATATTTCAAGACAGAACTCAGACATTCGACGCTGTCTTCCTGACTCTGTACCAACTCCCCAGTATACCCTGTGCTTGTGTCTGGCACTGCGCTTTCAGTGCAGTCTTATATTTTTACTGCATAGATTCGACAACACACAAACAAAAGCAAACATATTTCTCATGCAGCATGGCCCCTCCACGGGAGCCAAGTTCTTCATCTGGTGCTTAGCTGAGGAAATTACGATCTGTTTCCATGCTGCGGGTGTGTGATCACACCGCCTGGGAGAGCTACTGACTCATTGCAGTTTGCTTTAGAGAGTTTCAGGACTTTGTTTGGGAAAAAAAAAAAAAAAGGGACTCATCCTGTTTTAAGCAGGATGAAATGTGATACAGAAAATCAAGCCCTACACACTGCTGAGAATTTGAAACATTTACAGCTGAATCTTCCTGAAGCTCCAGAGGTCAGGGTGCTGTTCTTTCTCAAAGGAGGTGGGATTAGGAGTCCACTTCTGAAATGATTGTGTTTAAGAGTGCAATTCCTATCAGGAGCAGAGGAATCCCTGAGTAACTCCTGAGGGTATGTGTATTGTAGACATGGGCACACACATGACAAATACCAAGGCCTTGGCCCCACGGCAAATGGGCAATGTTCTCCTAATACGGACCAGGTTCAAGAGGGATGACCAAGGTTTCCTTATGATCCAAGTGTAAGAAACCAGTGCACACAAAAACTAACAACAATAGTTCCTCTTCCCAGATGATTACAGCCTGAGACTGCTCCTAATGGGGAGCTCCAGTAGACTAGCCAACATCTGCTCCTGTATTGTACCAAACAAACATACTAAGGTTCCTGATTGCATGGCTAGTAGGTGCCACTTCATCAGAGCGTGCATACCCAACTTGACTCTAGTACATTGTTACTCTCAGGCAGGGTTCCAGGATTCTCAATAGTTCATATTGAGAAGCCATTGAGTAGTTCAAGTGGAGGAATCATTTGATGAGTTTTACATTAAAATTATTATTTTCTTTGTCATGTGTAATATGGGTTTGAGGAAAGGAAAGGTAGGTTAGGGAGAAAAACCTGCTAGAAAGTAAATTATGTGGGCTCAGGCAAGAGATGGGGGTGACTTAAGTTTGAAAAGGTTAGAGAGAGGAGGCAGGGCCAAGTAGATTAAAGCCAATGACAGAAAACCTGTGTCCTTTGTGCTTTTTTTGAATCTACAGATGACTTTGGCTTTCTTTTATTCAATGATGTTAACCATGAACACTCTCCCAACCTTCCCATAGGGGACTTTTGGCAATGTCTGAACCCATTTTTGATCGATACTATTTCAAAAGCCCTTGGTGTCTATTAGGTAAAGACCTGGGATGTTCTTGAGTCTATTACAATGCACAAGAAAGTCACCTGAAACAAAGAATTACATGGTGCAGAATGTCAAAAGGACTGATGTTGAAAAATGTGCTCTAATTATTTCCTGCTCTCACTTCTGTCTGCTATAATATTCTTCTGTCAATAAATCAGAGCTCTTGAGAATGTGAACATGTTCAGAATTTAAGCCCTCATCAGTCTTCTTCCTCTTTGGTAGGGCTTCCCCCCTGTAGTCTCTCATTACATGCTAATCATTTTCTTCCCACATGCATTAGTAATGGGCCTCTGAGACTCAGGCTGGCCTTTAAGTCTCCCTTGGAGAACATAGTGGAAGAAAATTTTAGATGTCACATTTTCACTTTTTTTCCATACTTAATTTCACAGTTCTAGATTTGAAATTAAAATTTCATCCCATTTAGATAATGCTTCAAAAGAATGACAAATGTTATTCTAATATATTTTGAATGTTGATGGGCAAAATGCTCATTTTATTGAAGTTGAACTGAATTTTGACTTATTTTTCTTCTTAAAAAAATACATGACAACTGAATAGCTGATGGTTTTTCAAGAAAGATAGCCAGTTATCTCAGTGCGTGAGAGGTAGTTCTTAGTGATTCTTAACCAGGAAGAATCTCTCAACTTTCCCATGGGGGACTTTTGGTACTGTTTAAATACATTTTTGCTTGTTACTATTTCAAAAGGGGGTGGGTGGCTTTGTCCTTGGCGTCTATTAGGTAAAGACCTGGGAGACCCAGGAGTTCAAAATTATCCTTAATGGCATAGTAAGCTCTAAGCCAGCCTGAACTACATTAATAAATAATGCAACAACCCCCAGAACCCAACCCAAACAATGACATAGACAAACAAATGAAAATCTGTTCTTAAAAAGAACTTTCTAGAAAAATCCAGAACTTCTTTTATTTTTGAGAAATTTATTGAATCTTAAAATTAAGTTCTTGTGGAAGTGTAAATATGATTTATTAATTATCATGATTATTTATCATACATACGTAAGGCTTGTATCTAGTTAGTATCCAGCCAAATGCATGACGGAACATAACAAGGTAATTGGATTTGTGATCCAAATTACACTCAGTTTATTTTCCAGCAAGTCTTACTGAGTACCTACTATTCCTTGCTGCTGTTCCTTGAGACTATACTAGTAGACAAGTTATACCTAGTCACTCTCCTCATGGAGCTTGCCCAATAAAGTCAGATCTTCCTCACAGATATCAATGGGATTTCATTACTAAATCACAGGGTGGTGTAAGAGTTAATATAAAACCCCATACTATTTATAATCTAATCAAGAGAGATTTCCATAAGAAAGTAGTAATTAAACTCTTACCTGAAAGCTGTGCACAGTGTGGAAGGAACAGCATCCTTGGCAGAGCATATGTAATGCCCTCAGGCAAAAGTCGGTTGATTTTACTCAGGAAACACACAGAAGGGTTTGAGACGTAACACTTCATGTTGAGACACCATTGAATAGTTTGAGTGGAAAACTTATATGATGAGATTTACATGTAAAATGATCACTTTTTTTTGTCATTTGAAAAATGCAGTAGAGGTTGAACGAAAGGTGGTCTAGAGGGAAAATCATTTAGAAAATAAACTATGTGGGTTCAGGCAAGAGACAAGGGTGACTTAAATTGGAAAAGGTTAGAGAGAGGAGGCAAGGCTAAGTAGAGTTAGTGATTGATTATTTTGGCAGGCGTAGGAGGTAAGGGAGACACTGAAGGAGAAAGAAATGCTTAGGATGGCTCTGGTTGTAACACGGGGAAGGATGCTGGTAGCATTTACTATGGGAGGAAACCTTAGGAGACAGGCAGTTTTCTATCAAGGTAGTTACAGATCATAAATTTATTTGGAAGCACCACATATTAAAAATTCTTAAAACACATGCAAATGTAGTATGTAGAGCTACTGTAAGTATTTGGATCTATGTATCTATAATTTCGAAGAATGATCTGGATTGAAGATGGGATGTTGAGAGACTGACTATAGATAACAATGGAAGATATGAGAGAAGATGAGGTCTCTTCCAGAGAGAAAGTGGAGAGAGATACATGCAGGCTCAAGGAATGAGCAAAGACACAAGAAAGGCTGAGCAGAGAGGAAGTCTGCAAAGAAAACAGACAGATGTCAGAAGATAAACAAGGGACTTATGTGTCTCTTTTTAACCAAGGAGGAAAAGGATTCCTAGAATTTTCCAGTAGATCTCTGCTTGTATCTGGGACCAGAAGATGAAAGGAGTCTAGGAGAGAATGACTGGATCTGGAGACTTGGTAGGAGAGTATGGAATAGCCTGTGTGTAGTGCAACCAAGATCATTATTCAAAAATAACAGGGAAAGGAGGCATGATAAAGGAAGAGCATGTTTAAAGGAACTGAATTAACTCACTGAACCATACAATGAAAGACATGGCCAGGACATTAGGCAGAACTGGAAATACCAGGATGATATCAGGGTTGGGGGAGGAAGAAAGAAAGAAAGAAGGAAAAAAGGAAAAGAAACAAAAGCTATATGGAAATAGACTTTCTGTGGACTTGTACACTCTCTGTAAGAACCTTTCCTACTTTAGCCATAAACCCATTATTAAGAACTTAGCACAGATACCACATTGTCAAAGGTCACTGACTTAACGAACAAATGAATCATGTAAGAACATGGTGAGAAGGCAGGTAATGGTGGTGCATGCCTTTAGTCCCAGGGCTCAAGTGTTGGAGATTGGCTCTAATACTTTGATTCAATTAGGAATCTGCATGTCCAGGCGCTGAAGCACCTTGTCCTTGTTTCCAACTGGTTATTGATCAGTTGGCTAATGGTTGGGCATGTGAGTAGAACACAGAGAGAAACAGGAGAGAGAGAGTCATCATGACTCAGGGTTGAAGGATGGGACACAGGAGTGACAGGAAATAAAACCAATCAGCCATGTGAGACTTTGGGTAAGTGGCCCTTGACCAGTTCCTCAGTTTGGCCTTGGGTAGCATGGGAAGGTTTAGGCGTGCCTAGCCTTTGTGATAGCCAAGACATTTTAAAGATAAACTAATGTGTGTGTGTGTGTGTGTGTGTCTTTCATTCGAGGATCCAAAGATAGCTCTTGGGCAGGTGCACGACTTCAATCTGAGGGAGCACAAAGCAGTGTAGCTAAAAACTCACCGCTACTCTCAGGAGGCAGAGGCAGGCTGGTCTCTGCGTTGAGTCTACTCTGGTCTACAGAGCCAGTTCCAGCACAATCAGGGCTACACAGAGAAACCCTGTCTCAAATGAAACAAAACAACCCCCCAAAGCCCAAAACAAAAAACCCTCAACCCCCCAAAACAAACAAAAACCCCAACAACAACAACAAAGCAACAACAAAAAAAACCCCAAAAAAACAAAAGAAAGAAGATGGTGAGAAAAGAAGGCACTCCACAGAGTGACTATGCCTCCCATTCTGTATTTTCAAAACATACATCTAATAAAGGGTTAATTAAAGTGAGAAAATCAACAGTAAGAAAACAAAATAAACAAACAAAAAACAAGCAAAGGATTTTCACAGATATTTCCCAAAAGCAGGTATACAAATGGCTAAGGAGTATATGAAAAAAAAAAATCCATCGAGCTATCACATCCTACCTATTAGAATAGATACCATTAGAAAGATGAGTGTCCGAGATAATGTGGGGGTCAAGCTAAATTTTCACAGTATTAGCGTGAATGTAGATTAGTAAAGCCATTGATTGTGGAAAACACAGCTGGATGCTCCTAAAAAAAATAAAATTACCATTAGAACATTGAGATCCAAAGTAATGTAGAGTACATTTCAGAAAATAGGAAGAAATTGAGGTGGTGAAGATGTGGATTAACTTGATTCAGCCATTCAACATTGTGCATATATCAAAACATTACATGAGACCCCATAAATGATGAAATTATGATTTAACTAAATGCAGTACCAGTTGGTGAGACAAAACCAAGATGACAGACATAGGAATGTAGTACTTCCTTGTTCAAATTGGAACTTACTTATTTTGTTGGCATTGAGGCTGTCTTGACTAATTGAAACGGTTACATTTCACAGGCTGAGAAGAAGACACACCCTCTTCATGCCTTTTCCAATGTCCGTCCCTGAAATGGAGGCCTGTTTACAAGAAACATACACAGTAGGAGAGTTGAAGGTGGAGATACATTTTAAAGCTTTGTCAGCTGAAGTTCTTACCACTTAGGGAGACTGCAGAACACTCTGAGATGAGTACCAGGAGCAACCCAGCTTGGCATGTCCACGAATGACTTTCTCGTTCTTTTTTTTTTTTTTTATTGGAACTTTTATTTACATTTCAGGTGTTTTCCCCTTTTACCCCCTTTACCTCCTCCCTCCCAGGAACTCCCTATCCCTTCCCACCTCCTCCTGCCTCTATGATGGTGTATTTACACCACCCTCCCAGAACCTCACCTCCCCACCCTCGAATACCACCCCCCACGATGTCCAGCCTTCATGGGACCAAGAATCTCTTCTCCCACTTATATACAGCTCCCTTGCATATATGGTTGGAGCCATGGGTCCCTCCCTAAGCACTCCCAGGCTGGTGGTTTAGACCCTGGGGGCTCTGGTTGGTTGATATTGTTGGTCTCCTCATGGGATCCCATACCCTTTCTACTCCTTCAGTCTTCACTCTATCTTCTCCATTGGGAACCCCATGATCAGTTTAATGGTTAGCTGTGAGCATCCGCCTCTGAATATGTCAGACTCTTGCAGACCTCTAAGGAGACAGTTATGTTAGGCTCCTGTCAGCATGCACCTCCTGACACCCACGTCATCATCTACCTTTGGTGACTGCACATGGGATGGATACCCAGGTGGAATGGTCTGCAGATGGCCCCTCCTTCAGTTTCTGTCCTGCACTTTGCATTCATATTTGCTCCCTTGAGTATTTTGTGACTTTCTCGTTCTTAAAGCATATTTTGTACTTGCAGTTAACAGGGGACCTGAATACTTGTGGAAATTTCATTCCTGATTAAGAATTCCATTTATCTCTGAGTTGAGCTTGTTTAATAAAAGAGAGAGAATGAGTCTACCTAGTGCTTTGCCTCATTCAGACGAGTCACAGTGAAGTAAATCTTTACAATTTTTGTTCAATCTTCTTTAGTCTGCTTAGTCATGCACATTCCCAAAGTTATCAGTATATTTAAATTAGTTTTACAAATGTGAAGATTCAAAACTCCACTTTTTGTTTGTTTTAGAGTGCATTGGGGAACTAAGCAAGCTCTTATCTCAGATTTAGTAGTTTACCCAAATCTGAATTTTTTTTGTATTATTTGACAGTGTTTTTTTTTTTTTTTACTTTCTTTCTTTTCATTGTTGCAGATGACAGAGTTATAATCAGTGTTTCTATAAAACATGCTCATTCTAAAAGTCATTTTCAGTGAACTATAAAACTGATGAAAGGGCTCTTCCATGTTTCCTGAGAAAAATTTGAAAGTTAATCTGTTTGAAGCCACAAAGGGACCAAAATATTAGAACAAATAAAAAGAAGAAAATTAGATTAAGACTGCTTTTGGTATCTTTTCTCAGTGTGGACAATTCTTTCTTCCATTGAGAGGCGATGAGAAAAAATCCGATAAGTGAAAATATGTACAGCAGGCTATATTCCCCTCACTACATTATAGCTAGCTCTGCGCACTTGCTTTTGAAATTCAAACTAAGGAAACTTCAGTGGTTTTCATTACACAAAATAAATTCTGTTCCTGAACTTTTTCTATATACGGATGGGAAAAGAAAAGAAATGAAGTTAAAAAAAAAAAGAAAAAAAGAAAGAAAAAGAAAAAAAGGAAAGCCACCCCCCAATCGAAATGGAGGCAATAAGTGTGTGTTTGAGACCTACCCTAGAGGACTTAATCAGAATAAATCAGACGTCTACATTTAAGCAGCCACATACAGAGGGAAAACAGAAGCTGAAGTGTCGTATTGGTCTAAGTGGGAAAGAGGAAGAACGGGGGTGGGGGGTGGGGGTGGGAATGAACAATGAACCGGAAACAGGAAGTTGGAACAGGAAGCCAGGGATAACTGAAGGGAACAACCCGGAAATAAAATGGCAGATACGTGGGAGTATGGATTCAAAATGTGTGCAAGAAAAGAAGATTGACACTTGAATGTAACCTTGGTTGGCAGACAGCTACTCGAGTGACCACATGAGCTGTTTATTTTAAGAAAATCTGCTTTAAAGGAAGAGGGAGAGATACATGGAAACAGAGGGAGAAAGGCAACGAAAGAGAGAAACCTACCAGTGAAAATGGGTAGAACATTTCCAAAGCCAGGTAAACAGATGTGGGAAAGAGAAGCACCCCATGATTTAAAGAAAGGGGTGGGAAGTAAGTCAGGCTATGTGACTCACTACATTTTATTTTACGTGTATTAAAACAAGCCTCTTGTCAAATTCTGTGGTTCCCTTGAATGACTGGCTGTGCAGTGATTTGTCATTGCCCCTTTAAAAATCACAGCTTCTCAACTTAAAAAACAAACACAAACTTAACTTTCAGAGATACCATCTGAGGTTCATACCAGAATTATAGTATATGGGAGGTTCTTATTATTGCTAGCTTTTAACCTAGATTTGTAGTGGCTAAAATCTCATCATTGACAGAAGCTAAGGAAATTAATAAAAAGTGTATAACTCTAATATATCTGTATGACATACATACATACATACATACATACATAATTTGATATCCTGTATGTATACACACATATCTATCCCCCATTTATAAGTGTATGCACATATATTTACTATGCTGCCATATAATACTAGCACCTGACCGAAAGTTCAGGTAAGAGAGACCAACAAGGATACTCTGGAGCGTTAAAGAGTAGAGTTTTACAAAGAGTAGGACATGAATTGTATGGCTTGAGGAAGAGGCTTGGTGGAATAGCCATCGAAGGGGATTCTAATTTTGATTAATAAAATCTTCTTTTTTGTTATTAGAGGTACCAGTCAGAGGGTGTTGGTAGAGTTTAATATATCTGGCTTCTACATCAGTGCATTCCTTTCTATACTAAGGAGTATCAGGCTTCTTCTTGTCATGACTCCTAATGGCTAAGGATAAAGTCATGTCCCTAACTCATATTAGGGAGAGATTATCTTGCAAAAATCTGCTAGGATTTTTTTTTTGTTTTAAAAAAACCTGACTTTCAAAATCCCATCTCTATCTCTCCAACCCCACATTTATACATATAAGTTATATATAAGAAGTAAGTAACTTTTAGACTTCTTTTCATTGCTAATCATTTAAGTTTTGGGGATCCTGTTGTTGAGAGAGGAGAAAGTTTCTATTGTGGTAGAAACCACTTGTGACTGAATCCAGTAAATTCCATTGATTTTCCTGTTGTTTTCCGACTGTGTACATAAATTTACTAGCTATCAGCTTCTCTTTGTCTCCTCTAATAACTCACTGTCTTCAGAGAAGCCTCTGATCAGAAACTTCATTAAGTCAGCTCTGATTTGTCTTCTGATCATACCTCTGAGACAGCATATTGAAAATGCCAGATGGGTCGCCAATGGTGTGCCTTTAATTGGGCTGCCATAGGCATGATTCCATGAATATTGTTCTAACAACAAATAACCATGTCACTGATGGCTGTGATCCAATTACAGCCTGCAAATCAAGCAATTATTGTCTTAATATTGAAAAAATATAAGTTGACCGAAGATCACTCTAAGTGAGAGTGGCACCCCACTTCAGTGTTCTGTTATCTGAAAGATGTGTCACAGCTTTCATCAGGATACTGGCCTATGAGAATATCCTTCTGCAACAATTAGTGGAAGTAATACAGCATCAGAATCAAGCTATTACCTGGCCACATTATTGTGTGTTTCTTTTCCTCTTCTAGTTAATGGCAGGGGAGAAAGGGAGCATCTAAAAATAGGTGGAAACCTTGACCAAAGAAAAAGATTGGTGAGCTCTATCGGGAGCTGTCCTTAGAAGCTTGGGCAGTTTCTCAGGGCTAACATCTAACTCAGGGAGGAAGAGAGATGACAATCCATTTCACTAAATTGCCTGAAACTCTATGTTTTGTTTGTTACTAGTTATAGCATGTGGTATATGCTATGATCCAGCTGTCAATAGTATTTGTAGAGCTACTTAACCCCAGTACCTCTGCTTGGTAGAAATGACTTTAGTGTGTGTCTCAGGCACTGTTCTATTGTTGAGAGGAGACACTATGACTAAGGCAATTTTTATAAAAGAAGGCATTAAACTGGGGCTTGCTTACAGTTTCCGAGGGTTAGTCCATTATTATCATGGCAGAGAGCATGGTGGCACACATGCTGGAACATTAGCTGAGAGCAACATCTGGATCTACAGGCAGAGAAAGAGAGGGAGAGAAGGAGATAAGGAGAGAGAGGGGGCGAGGGAGGGAGGGGAGGGAGAGAGAGAACGAATATGCACTGGGTCTAGCATAGACTTTTGAAACCTCAAAGCACACCTCTTAGTCCTTCCAAATAGTATCATTCCATGGTGACTAAGTATTCAAATATACGAACTTAATGGAACCATTCTTATTCAAACCACACTACAATGATGTCATAGCTTCAGCTGACACAAATATAATCACTTGGGAAAAATGGGAGCCTCAACTGAGGAACTATCCAGATCAGATTGGCCTGTGGACATGCCATTGAAGCATTTACCTAATTGATAATTGTTGGAAGAGGGCCCAGCCCACTGTGGGCACTACCATCCTTAGGCAGATAAGCCTAGACTGTCTAAGAAAGGTAGCTGGACAAGCCAGAGGGAGCAAGCCAGTAAACTGTGCTTCTACTTGATTTCTGCTTCAAGTTTCTGCGTTGAGTATCCTGCCTTGGCTTTCCTCCATGGTAGATTGTAACTTGTAAGATGAATTAACCCTTTCATTCCTGAGTTGCTTTTGGTCATAGTTATCCTATTAATAGAAAACAAACTAGAAAAATGCATAAAAAACTGTTCCTATCTCAACCTTTTCCTCATTTCTCAGGCCCATCGGGAGGTTTCCTTTCTTCTTGTCTTCTCTCTCCTTCCATCCCTGTCTCTTGCTAGAATATGTCTCACACCTTACATCATTGCTTAAGCACTAGGGTGGGAGTATGGGATGGTAGGAGGGAGAGAAGAAACAAACATGAAATGACAGGAGAGTCCCAGAAGAGGCCCAGACCACAGCTACATGTCTCATGGTCCCATCTCCTGCCCTGCCTCCCTGACAGAGTCTGCCACCAATATGCCAAAGCTCATAAAGGCTTGGACTGTCCTATTTCTCAAAAAAATAGTTATTTTCCAAATAGGTGTATTTTAATACCTCTTATATGTGGTTTCCAAAGCTGTGTGGAGGTAAATTTTACAGAGTAGAGCCTAATAGAAGCAAGCAGGTCACTGGAGGAATGTCGTCTTGCTGGGGATGTTGGCTTTGCTCTGTCCTCTCCTTTTTGCTTCTTGGCTGTCACTGAGTGGCTTTCCTCTTATCCACACTCTGCCAGATGTACTGTTGTAGTACAGACACAGAAGTAATCGGGCCAAGTGATGTGGACTGGAACTTCTTAAATTATCAGCCCTAATGAATCTCTTTCTAAAACTTTTAAGTAACAATTTGTATGCCATAGTTCACTCATATAGGCTAGAATACAGCCTAAAAGAGTTGGATGTCTCCTTCTACCATAATGATCCCAAGTATCAAACGTGATGGCAAGTTACCCATTGAGCTACCTCACTGGCCCAAACCCTCCTTATAGGTTGAATGCCCCAGGTGTTTTGTCATAGCTACAGAAATATTACTAATATAAAATTTTGTTCCAAAGGATAAACAAGAGAGCAAACCCTATAATTTGGGGACTGGGGAGATACTCTGTTGGTGAAGTACAGTTACTTCCAAGCATGAGAACTGAGTCAATTCTTATAATCCACATTACAAAAGAAACAAGCACACACTCACCCAAAACAAAAGACAAATCCGGCCCAAATGATAACAAACAAAACAACTCCAACTAAACCAAACCCAGGGGTGGTGGCCAGTGCTTGGAATCTCAGCACTCTGCAGATAGAGACAGGTGGCTCTATTGATCCCTGAGGCTCATTGGACAGGCAGCCTAGCCTATTTGGTAATCTGGTGAAAGACCTTGTTTGAATAAACAAGGTGGACTGAGCCTGAGGGATGATAATACTGTGCTCTGGCTTCTACATACGTATGCACAAATATGTGCAACACACACACACACACACACACACACACACACACACACACACACCCCTTATATTTTATTTGTGTTTTGGTTTTTTGATGTAGGGTCTCACATAGCTCAAGCAGGCCTTAACCTTGCTATATAGTTAAGGACAGCCAGGAGCTCCTGGCCTTCCTACTTCTACTTCTGGAGCACTGGGAACACAGACACACACTACCAGACCCCACCATGAGGTACTTGGCCCCACCTCAGCTCTTATTCTCCAGACATTCTCAGGAGCCAAAAACAAAACAAAACAATACAAAACAACCCTAGTCCCCCTTCTTACCTAAGAGTCCCCCCACTTCAGATTCTTAATCCTAGAGTTCCTGCCCTAGCTCTCAAACTTAGTTCGTGTCGTTTGTCCCTAACTCCTAAGTCATTTACTAGTGTCTGCAACCTGTGGACTTTTCCTTCTGCCATCCAATGTACCAAAAAGCAAAGATTGTAGGAGTCCTGTAGGAGTCAGCTGTCAGGACTGCCATTCTTGTGGTTGTTTCTCTGAATATATGTAAACATGGGAACACAAAGAGGCTTTGCAGTTTTATTAATATCACTATCATTTATTTTATTAATATCACAGGCATTTTATTGTTATATTTGCAAGGTAACAACAAGTCCAACAAATACTATATATTTATGATGTGCTTTCTGAGTTGGAAACCTTCCAACTGAAGTTTCCCAGCACAATCCACTGATATGTTGGCCACTATTTGTATTTTTGGTGGAGCATAAAATATTATTGCAGAAGTTGAAATTATGGTTTTGAGGAAAAACCTTGTCTTTGTGTGTGTGTGTGTGTGTGTGTGTGTGTGTGTGTGTGTCTGTGTTGTGTAACAGGAACTCAAATTGTGCCCCTTGGGGAGGGAGGCTGGAATCAAATTTTGCATGAGGTTAGTGAGTTGTTTTAAGTACGAATCTGAGCATCAGGTCAACCTAATTGGCAGGTAGAAAGAATACCATTTCAAAGCATGTTTCTTCAGAATAAGACTGTTGTCTTTATCTCTAGCTGGTCACACCTAGCTCAGCTGGTTCCTGGCACAGTGTCAGATTTCCATAAATGTTGATGAATGTTGTTTTAAATAAACATTGCTCTTGGTGAATATGTTTATTGAAGCAAATAGTCTTAACTTTAGTAAATTTCTTTATATTAAACTCAGTCTTCTTCTTTCCAAGTCCTTTCCTTTGTTGCTTATTTATATAGAGTGCAATTAAAGGTTGGCGAGAGGCTGTTTTGGATGATGGAATATTGGTTGCATGCCCAGATCAGGAGGAGATATTCACACCCTGTCTTATTCTGATCACACTATCTTTGGATAAGGGAGTCGAGAGTCGGTTTGAAGCTTTTGTATTTAGCCTGTCACTTTGTTTATTATTTGTCTCGAGCCCTTTATGGTTGATAAAAGGAGGCAGAGTCCTGAAGGGAGCTCTTTGAGGCAAGGCCCCTGCTCCCATTCATCTTCCTGCCCCTTCTTAACACCCTTCCATCTAGTTAAAGAGGGAAGGAAATGACTACCCTTTATTGAATGTCTGCTAAATCAGATGCTCAAAGGCACATAGAATGTATGACCTTACTCAATGAATGCAACAATCTCAAGACATAAATTGATCTTAATTTAGAGTTGAGAAAACTGAAGAATGTCAGGCACAAGGGAAAAAAATCCATAATCACATAGTCACAAGCATCGCCACAGTATACAACTATTGGCATAGTGGCCAGTTCCAGTTACCCATTCAGGAAATGTTCTAAAGTTTGTGCTCTCAAAGTCTTCACTCTTTACCCTATGTTAGCTGCATCCCCAACAAATGTGCTTAATTCATACAGTAACAATGGTCTGAGATGTTTTGGTGAAAGTATAATGGGTTTCATATCTGAGTATGTATATGAATGTACACACATACACATGCATATTATGCTTGTTTAATTGTATTTATAGCAGCGTTTTTCATAACTATGCAAAGAAAATATATGGTCGCTTGAGTCAAATGCTCAGAAGATCTCAGAAAATTTTGGATCATGCACAGGTTCTTTAATTTAAGCTGGGACATATGCATATTTTGGAGGAACACTTGGGACTGGAGGGTAGGATCCACAAGAACAATCAGAAGAAGCCAAAGAGAACCTTAGGGTGAAGACATAACCTGTGGGAAGAAGAGGGAGAAGTTAGGAACAGAAAGTCTGGGCCTCACGTTCATGAAGGAACGTGAGAGAAAGGCAAACAGAGAAGGGAACACTCAGATATCAACTAGGTGAATATGATCATAAGTGGGGTTGATAAAAACTAAACCAACAGAAAGTGATGACCCAGATAGGGGAGGAGGGCCAGCAAGATAGTTCAGTGAGTAAAAGCACTTGCCACCTGGCCAAAGGACCCAAAATCCAAGTGGTAGAAGTAGAGAACCGAGTCTCGAAGTTGCTCTCTGGTCTCCATGCATGTGCCATGCATGCTCCATGGCATGTAAACACGTGCACACAAAATAAAAGGAAAAAAAAATCATGTAAGAATTCAAAATTAAGGAGAGTAACTGATAAGACCCTGAGGCTCAGGAAGAGGAACAGGGCCTGAGTGGAAGTGAGCAAGTGAGAGATGTGTGTATTCGGACCTGCTCTTCTGAGCTTCCTTATAATCTTAGCAAGTCAAATGAGACTTTGTCAGAAAGCAAAATCTACTCTTTCCTTCGAGGGAACTTTATTCACCAGGATGAACAGAATTATCTCTTGAAGCCTTGAAAAAAATCATGTCGTCACTTTGATTTTGTCTCTTTTACTCCTCCCCAATTTTCTCCCCTCCTGCACGTACTCCTCCCCTTCCTCCTCTCTGCCCTCCCAGTTCTTCTTCCCTCTCCTCCTCTTCCCTCCTTTTTCCACAGGGAAGTCTATTTCATTCGGGCTGTTTTGGAGTAAGCTTGTGATCCTCCTGCCTCAGCCTCCTAAATGCTATTATTTCAGGGCACACTACTTTATCCAGCTTTTTTATGCAGGTAAAACACAGGTTAAAATGAGCATTGTGAGAAAGAGTCCTGGACGAGATAAGGTCCATGAAAGGTTTGAAAGGACTTTCTAGACTGTCTGTACCTTATGTCTACCTAGTGCTTGCTGGCTTTATTTCCATGTTCCCTCAGTCTCACTCCTGTGCTCATGTTTTTTGTCCTTCTGTCTGCCTTCTTCTCCCTACATTATGGCAGACCCCATGAGTGCTCTTTTTTTCCCCAATACTGGGACTTCTTCTTTTTCTGTTGCTCTCTGTGGCCCATCCCCATCTGTCATGCCTTAAGAGTTGTTTGCTACCCATTTTATCAGTTCAGCTTAGTGCTATGCATATAAAAGTATAGAGAATGCCTTTTGTTTACTTTCTTATCCTTCATGATCTCTTGTTTCTGCAGGAAAGAATTCTATCGGAGTAATATAGATCCCTTTTTACAAAAAGCAGAACAAGCCTAATTATAATTAAGTAAAAGTGTTAAGATTTGGAGCTTAGGTTCAGAACATACATCTTGTGATTCCTCACACATGCATTTTCTTCCTACAGAGCAGTGTCTTGTAGAATCTCTGACTGTCTGATATATATATATATATATATATATATATATATATATATAATATATGCAGGAAGTGGATAATGATGTGTGCTCCGACACACAGAGCCACTAAATACTTCAGCACACACTGGTGATTCTTCTCTTTTGTAGAAGCCATTTATGTTATCATTTGCCTAGCTACCTACTTCATGTCTGGGTACACAGTGTGCTGAGCTAGGCACACGGCTGTTCCTTGCACACACCTTTGCTGTTGAAACGTACATAGAGGTTCACCAATTAAGCCAACCAATTTAAGATAATACTCTGGATTTTATTAAGTGTATTGCACATGGGCATATTTTTAAAGCAATGTGTTAAAGGCTATTGTGAACATACATATCTGTAGATTTGTAAAGGAGCCTCAAAATATTGGATTCACAATTGAAAAACATTGGTGTTGTATAATGAATACCAAACTGAATTGGTTTTACTGTATTGATCTCCTAGGTTTTTTTTTTAATCCTTTCAGTAGGCCTTTCTCATCTGCAAAGCTTGCTTGTTCTCTATTCTCTAATTGCTAACCAGGGCTAGTTAAAATTAGTACATATGTGGAGATTATTTTCAGTTAATAACATGGTTACAATAGGAAAGATGATTCATTCAATGGATTATGAAGTGAGGGAAACCTTTCTAACTCCCTGTTTTGTGTGCTATTTAGAAAAATGACATTACAGTAACAAATGTTTATGACGTCTAAAGATGAAGCTTGTCCTGGACATCTCATTGGAGGACATCCCTTTCCATGTGAAGGTTTACCATGTTATAGTGATGAGGTTCACTTACCTCACAAATATATCTTTAGCTTTTGCCTTTTTCCTCTATAGCAAATGTGCAGGACCTTGTGTTTGTCTCCTTACAAGAAAATATAAAAAAATGCCAAACTGTATTTATTAGCCTTTCCTCTCATATCTGATTGACTGATATAAATGAAGCTGAAGAGGAAAGAAAAATATCCTGTTTTTGTAATTCATATTTTCCTTGCAATAACTTAGACTTTCATATGTGTGTGTGTGTGTGTGTGTAAATAAAACAATCTTATTTGATGGGTATGTGTGTGCCTGAGTTTCTGTATGTTCATGTGGATGGCTCACAGAGGCCAGAGTGGGCATCAGATCTCCTGGAATTGAAGCTACAAGTGGTTGTCAACAGACTGACATGTGTGTTGGGAACCAAACCCAGGTTTTCTGTAAGAAAAGCAAGTGTTCTTAATGTCTGAACCAGCACTTTGGCCCAATATATTCTTAAGTTTAATGGTTTTGAAAATGGATATTTTTTTCTTTCTGTTGTTCGAATTTTTGTCTCATATCACAGATTTTATCGGCCAAGGCCACTAGAACTGATGTGGGAGCTGACAAATATTCCCATTTCCACTGAGCCTTTCATTCTTGGTTCTGATTATTTATGACTCAGGATGAGTCTTCATGAACTACTTGTGAGAGGATGAAAACAGTGGAAAGTGGATCACAATAGTCCAACAAGATGACTGATACAATGCAACGTTGGATGGTGAGAACTTGAGGGCAGTGGGCACACACACAGCCAGCAAGCTAGAGTTCACAGACAGCACAGACACACATGACAGCTCGAAGGAAATGAGCTACATTTATTTTGTACCAAGCCAAGCAGGAAATAACTCTAAAGTCGAGTTATTTCCTCTTTTGAGGAACCAAAAAAGCAATAAACATAGTTGAAAAGAGAGAGACAGATTGTGGCCAACCTCTCAATGGGTCTGATGAAGGCGTAGTCTCTCTGGGGTATGATTTGCGGTTCCTCAGGAAGGATGGTTGGCCTAGACAGAAGCCACTGGATGAATTTGTCTAACTTGGTGGCACTGAGGAAAAATCTCCAATTTCCTCCATGAACAAAAGTGAGCTTGATCCATGTGCTGAAGTCAGGGTAAATATAAATATTTGACCTTACCTTTTTGCAACCCCCTGATGCCTTTTGGAGGCTATTATTTTTCTTCAGAGTTATATTCTGAGGTGACACTGTTTTTTTCTTAAGCTCACAGTGGGCTCTGGGTAACTGGGCACTCTCTCTGGCTCTGCTGAAGAGATGACAGTGTCTGGAGAGGTGGCTGTGCCCTTTGGGGTTTCAGGTTGTAGGAGCTTATGGAGGAGCTGTAGAAATTCTTGACCCTTTTGTCCATCCAAGATCTCTAGACAATGTATGCTGGAGTAAGAATTCTGACTTTCCAGCTCCGTCACCTTCTTCTTTAGTGTGTTGATATCTTCTTTCATGGAGAGGATGTCTTTGGTGGTTGCAATTTGTCTGTCTTCACAGATGTTTTTCTGGTTTCTAGGGCTTCCATCTGATTCTGATAATGCTTGATCTTTTCCTGGATATTTGTTATTGCGCCAACAATGTCAGTCATTTGGCTGAGGAGTTCCATTTGTCCCATTTTAATGTCTTGGAGCATTGCTGATAGATTCATGTCTTCATTCAAACTGAGAGCATCTTGGTCACAATCACAAGAAGCCGTTGTTGGGTAGCTAGTTGAGTATGAGTGGCGGGTCTTACATTTCTGGTAAACATTTTTAAGAGATCGTCTGATCTTGTGGAGGTTCGAAGTCCACACCTGCCCAGCGGCAGCTCTTACTCTTTTGGTGTGAAATCTGTACATCTTTTTCACTGAGACAGAAGACTCAAAGTGCTGAGATACATGACTGGAATCATGGGAAGAAGGGATTTTTGGGCTGGTATGACTTTTCTCTTCCTATTTCCTGGAGTTCTTTACTGGTCCCATCATCGAAAACCCTGTGGAGAACATCAAAGGCAGCAACAGGCAGGTTAGGTGGCTTGCTACTCCCAAGCAGCCTAACTTCAGGGCTTTGTGAATTAACAGCCTACTGCATGTGATTGTTCCTGTGGTTCTTATCTGATAGTGATGTCACAATGGCCACTGGCCTAGATCACAGATAACTAGCCTGTCGGATATCAACATTTTTGCCACAGGTTGAGTTCTTTTGTTCACTTATAAAAGTGGTTGAGGACCACAGAGCTTTTGATTATGTGAGTTATACTTATTTGTATACCATATTACAAATTGAGAAAGTCTTATGATCTTCCTAAGTTTAAATAAAAACTTATTACATGTAGCACAAAATACATATATTTTATGGAAAATAGTTAATTTTGTTTCTATTAAGACAGGGTCTCATTATCACAATCTGGCCTAAAACTATGCAGCTGAGGGTGACTAGAATTTCTGATCTTCCTGCCACCACCTACCAAGTGCTAACACTGGTTACATTGCTAGCATTTAGTTTATGTGGTACTGGAAACCAAACCCAGGGCTTTTGGAATTCTAGACAAACATCCTACCTTCCTAACTCTAACTCTAACTTCTACAGAAATAATATATAAAAGAGTGGCACATTGTTTTATATACATGTAAATGTTTAAAACTCCTAGATTCGGGTAGGCACAGTAGAATACACTCAGGAGGCAGAGGCAGGGGTATTTCTGTGAGTTGGAGCAAGCCTACAATGTAAATATTAAGTTCCAGGAGAGCCAGGACTAAACAAACAACTTCTTACCCACAAAGCAAAACAAATTGATTAAATAAAATGCCTAGATTAACAGAACATACTTACATTATTATTTATGTTTCTACATTTGTGAGATGTAGTTTTGGTTGAAGTGCAGGAAGAAAGTATGGTCTTGTAGGTCTTTTTAGAGAATTGACACCATTATTCTTGCTTATTCCACCAGAACTTGACAACTGGCAATTTTATAGAAGTTGTTCACCATATGAATCTTGGTGTACACCAAGAAGTTATATACCTAAGATGATCTTAGGTCAGACCAATGAATTTCATACTCTTATTACACTAAAATTCTCTGGTTCCTCTTTGGTCCTGAATGGATGTATGATAACCAGTATTGGTCATGGGAAATGTAGTTAATTCAATTATGTATGTCTTCTAAATATTGATTCATTTTATTATACAGTAAGAAAATGTCACAAGGCTGGGTAGATGGCTTGGTAGATAAGAAGACTTTCTGTGTAAGCATTGATTTCCCAGCACACATGCAAAAAAACAAAGCCAAACATGGCCATTCATATTCCCAGGTTAGGGGAACAGAGACAGGTGGATCCTGAGAGCTTGACATTCAGCCAGCCTAGTCTAAACAGGGAACTTTCAGAACAACAAGATACCTTGTCTCAAGAGAATAAGGTAGAGTTATAGAGAATAGACAACCTTTCTCTTCCTCTGCCTGTGTCAGTGTAGCCCCTCCTCTTTCTTGAATACACAAACACACACATACACAACACACACACACACACAAATGAAGATGCATCATGTTCATTTATATTGCCTCCAGTTTCACTAAGAAAGCCCTTTAGGATTGTGAAATATTATGGTAGATGCAAATCTTCCAATACTGTAATTTTACCTTAAAAGCTTGAAACATCAAGTTTGCTTTTTAATTTCAAATAGCAGGCTTCCCATATCCCCTTTTTGAAAAAAAAAAAAAAAGGATTATCAAATGCCTCAACTGTGAATACCATAATTTGTTGCCATTTATATGCTATAGATATAAATGGAATTTCCCCAGAAAGTGGGCTAGTTTAGCCTGTAACTCAAAAATTTTGCTAGACAATCACCAGGCTTTGGAAACCAGCAATGTGTATCTGTGCTTCCACATCATGTGTAATGGAAAACATTGAGATTTAATACGATTTTTTATTTTTTCACTGCTTCATCAAGCATATTTTTGAGTGAAATTTTTTCTCTCTGTACTTGGGTGGTGGTACTGAATACATTCATCATCAGTCCTTTCTGATTTTACAGCCTTGGTATGTCCTGAGGGACAACCAGCTTAATCCACCATTGCATTTGCAATGCATTTTCAAAATGCAAGTCACAAATGCAATTGATATTCTAGTATTATTTTGAAACATCTCTGCCCTCAAGGTTCCCCATCTGTCACACTTTGAGAACTATTGCCTCTGAGGGTAAAAGCGATCTTGGAAATCTAAATCTTTTAGAATACTAAATAATATTTTGTCCATATGATGCATTGAGGTAAAATTTTTATTCTTTGAACATACAAGCCTGAACACCTTAGAATCAAAATAATGTACTACCAGACACCTGTATGTCTCTTGTGAAGCATTCCTTTCTATTTAGGGGATTAAAAAATTTAATGTCATTTACAACCTGCTACTAAGTCACAATTTCTCCCATTTGAGCCAAATTGCAGGGTCCGTCTTGGCATTGGTTTTGGTATAAACTCTGAACTTAGCCAAAAGTGATTTAAGAATTTTGGCTCACTGACAGTACCCAGGGTTTTGCATAACTCTGTCTCTGAATTGCTGCTTGGCTCTTTCTAAAATGGCTAGCTGTCTTTCCAAACTCTCGCTGGGAAAAGAAAATGTACTCCAGGAAACAAGCTACACTGGGATGGGGATTGAGGCCAGAATGATTAGGGCCAGCATGGTCCTATTTACCTTGGCCACGGCCATTCTATCCATCAGCTTCCACAGGAGCGGTGCTTAGGCCCTGTGAAGATTCCTAGGGCCAATACAAGCGTCTGAGACCAAAGTAAACAAACTATGGGCTCAGCATACTAAATAAAAGCTGTAAGACAGAAACAATAAATGTTTAATTAGGCGTCTCTGAGTTATAATAAATCATCTTCATTAATTGTCAAGTTTAATTTCATTGATATTGTATACATTCGGAGGAGGAGGTTCATAGATAATATACATTTTAGGGATTCTCAAAATAGGGTGATTGCTTTTAGCAATCATTCCATCCAGGCTAAAAACAGCCAAGTCTCACTTAACATCTCTGAGACACAGTGTATGTGTTACTTGTTTCTCTCACACAAAAATAATACCGGATAAAGGAGGCTTGCAGCGGGATTATTTTGGCTCTGAGTTGGAGGGTCAGGTCACCATGGTGTGGAAGACATGGCCTTGGAGAGAAGCATGAGGCAATTGGTCACATTGCATCTGCACTCAGAAAGCAGAGAGACAGAAACACGGCTCTTAGCTTAACATGCCACTTAGCTTGTTTTCTGCTTTTTATCCAATACAGAGCTGTAGCCCAAGAGATAGTGCCCACCCACATTTAAGGTGATGCTTCTCACTTTTATCATCCAATCTAGAAACTTCCAGACATACCTAAAGGTTTGTGTCCTAGGTGATTCTAATCATGTCAGGTTGACAAGATCAATCATACCACATGGTTACAAATACTACCTATTCATTGAAGTTCAGAGAAGTTAGGGTACTTCCCTATGGTTATATAGCTAAAAAATAGGCAGTCAAAACCATCACATCTTTGAATCCTGGTTCTAGAGGTTATACATTTGTTCTCTACTGCCACACAAGACAAAAATGTATACATTTGTCATAATCAGGAGAAAATAGATATTTTTTTTAAAATTACACTATAATCAAAACTACTTTTTATTAAAAATTACTTAGCAACATGAGAATACAAAAGCTTTACCTAGATACTTTATTTAGTAAAGATGTTTGAAGCAGAATTTTGGAAAGATTTTGGAAACTGAATTAGTTCTAACTCCTAAGTTAAAATGATCTACGTTAATGGTAGAACCTTGGGAAGGTATCCAATTTTTAACAATAGTAAAAAAAATTTGTGGATTCTGATTATTTTTTGAGATATTAATCTAGCCAGTTTCATACAAACATGTCTAGCTGTGGTTGACACATACTGGTGTTACATAAGGGAGCAAGATTTGGAGCTTGTTAGGCATGGTCATCCCAGGAAGTCCTGCCTATGCTCATTTGGTGAAGTTGGTAAGTCAATGGGAAACGGGAAGCCAGCTGACTTCCTGTCTTAGAGTTCATGCCAGGGACACACAGGCAGTTCAGAATAAAGCAGCTTGAGGTTAGTGGGAGGACTTCTGAGCAAAAGTGCACAATAAGAGGCTGGTTTTCCCAGGAATGGTGTTTGGAGCCAGAACAATTCAAGGAATTGGAATTGAAGGCTGTCCCCCTGCTTGCCATGCACACAGACATGACTGTCCGCCTCCTAAGTGTGTAAAGGGTGCTAACTGGACCTATTTTATAGATTTGGAAATTCAAGAGCTCGAAGGAAGGGCGACCTTTTCTCCTCCTCTCTTTGACATTTCACTTTCCTTCCTCCAAATGGAAGGAGAGAATGATCAAGAGTTTGAACTTTTGGTTGAGATAACTCCCTCAGTTACCAGTTTTGTCTTTCTTTCTCTCATTCAGTATGACCCAGATAGAGAGTAGGTACCCTCACTCCATGCGGCAAATGGATGGAAGTTTTTGTATAAGGACGACCTCAGCAGGCAGACAAACCAGCAGTCTGTTTCCTCATATGCAGAACTGCTCACTGAACATGGCCAGGGAGATGGCACAAGATAGATACCCTCTAGAGAGGAGTTTCTAATAATAAATAATATTTATTCCCAGACACAGATGTATTTGGGTATAACTGTTATAACTTTATTATGACAGAGTCAAGACTGTCTGTATAAAACACATTCACCCTAACTAACCTTCTTTTTCATATAAGAGGGAGTGGGATAGTTAAAGGTTTTTATTAGCCACTGGGCATTACTGGGAGACTTCGTGGTACACCTATAGTAATCTATTACATGGTCATAGTGGTTACAATTAGAAAAATTTATTGGGTCTTTTATTTTGCCTATGAAACTGTGTGGCCAGATTTACAAGAACTCACTCCTTCCACCAGGAAGTTCTTTCAAATGATCAGAGTAGCTAACCCTAGAGAATTCAAATATTAATCAAGGAGCTTAAATCTGATATTTACTCAAACCAAGTATTGATGAATGGTATGAAGGTGAAATCATCTTCTACTACTTTTTTTTCATTTTACTTTTGAAAAATATAGAGACTGGGAAAAAATCAGGTGTACCACACTAACTAAAGTTAGGGAAGGAGGGGCAAGCAGAGATGTAATGTTTGTAAGGCAACAGATTGATTCACAGTCCATAGAGGGAAGTGCTGGAACCCAGCAACACGGGTAAAACAATCTGGGCAGAGTGACACACAAGGAAATAAATGTCACTGACAGTACTGTTGAAACTGTATAAATCCAGAAGCTGAAATAGTATGGTGAACACATTTAGTGAAGAATTAGAAGAGTAACTGCCCTTCATGTCATGGTTGAGATTGGGGATTGTTCAGTGGTAGCACACTTGCTTTGCACACATTGTGCCACCAGTGCAGTCTCAACTACAGATGCATGTATGGACACACACATACAGAATTGGCAATGCTAATTTACTTCCTCACTGCTACTAAAATTGTCTGGATTGTTTCTGGAATGCTGTACCATTTACTGCTCCAGCAGACATACACATCTTTATCCCTCCTTTCCTTCCCGATCAGATCTTCTCCTTGTCTTTTTACCTGTCACTGATTCACATATTAGATTGTCATTGCTGGGAAGTTCCATCAGCAATTAATCAGTGAACTCCCTAATAGACATGTTCAACTCAACCATGCCTTGTTATCACAAACTTCAAGATATGATTTCTGCTTGTAGTGATTTGGATATGAAGTGCTGTTCCAACAAAAAGACTCATGTGTTAAAGACTTCATTGCCATGTGACGGAATTATGGAACATAATAGGATTATGAGGACTCTGACTTAATCAATGGATTAAACCATGAATAGTTGATTTTGTTATTATCTAAAATTATTCATTTTCATGTGTATGTGCTTTCATGTATACCATGTACATGTGATAGCCGTGGGAGGCCAGGAGAGGATATTGGCTCTGCTGGAACTGGAGTTACAAAAGATTGTGAGACACCTTGTGGTTGTTGGGCACCCAATCTGGAACCTATGTAAAGGTAGCCACTGCTCTCAGCTGCTGAGCCGTCTCTATAGGCTCTGCCAATAGATTTATAACCAAATGGATTATGAGGATGTGGTAGAAACTGTGGAAGCCAGGGGCTGATTAGAGGCATAATCTGACTTGAAGTCTCTTCATCTGTTTGTCTTTTGGCTCTTTTAATGCATGAGGTGAGCAGCCACCTCCACCGTGCATTGCAATGCTATTCTGCTTGATTACAGGTTAAAATCAATGGACCCAGATGACCTTTTGTGTTGAAATCTCTGAAACCATGAGTCCAGATAAGTCATTTCTCCCTTAAATTGTATATGCTGATAAATTGTATTTAGTCACAGTGATGCAAAGTCGTTTATATGGTACTTAAAAGTCCTTATTCAATGAATCAGTAAACAGATGAATTGGTGAATGAATGAATGAATGAATCTACCTGTGAATGATTGTCAAGGAATTCATTGAGTTTTTCCTAGACCAGTTTCTATGGGTGGTAGGACACACATTGCTGGCCCTATAAAAAGACTACCTTTTCTCAGTTCCTCCAATGTCATTTAAGGATTTCAGCACAGGGATTCATTAATTGTTTCCCCAAAGGCCAGAAGCACTTAAGTGGCAGAAGAGAATGGAGACGAGGGAGATGATGGTAATTATGTGTCTGGAAACAGATATGGCATAGGTAAAAGGCAGAGCCAGTAATGATGGTAATGACATGGACTCTGGAGGTGGCTAAGGTATGTACTATACTTCCCCGGTGCAGCACATTAAGGCCTCCAGAGAAACAAAGGCAATCAGTGTATTCTCCCTGCCCCTGTAGGGTTGCGGGGGAATTTGTCCTCTGTTTAGGAACTCAAGTACTTATCTCTTTATATGTCATCGAGTATTATGAACTCCAAATTTAAAAGGAGCTCTCCCTACCTTATCTAAAGACATGGCTCACCATTCAGCTCCAGAACTCCAGGGCATGTGAGTATTTTATGTCATCTCTCTTCCCTGCCACCTTTCTCCAATTTTTCTGTTATGCTTGGTTTTCCCTGGTAATATATTATATGAGGTTGCCTGGTTTCTGTAATGCTCAACTTCATCTCTTGGTTTCCCTTTACAAATATTACCTTTATACCTCTGCTTGCTTTATCTTATGATTGACACTCCTCTTGCAGTGCTTTCTAGGACCTGATGTGCAGGATTGATATAGTCATAAAAATAAATGGCTGGAAAGGGGGCAAGAACATGAAAGCGCTGTGTTTTGCTTAATCACTCACCTCTCCCACAGTGGAGCCGGCGAGGAAGCACAGTGCAGCCATCTAGCTAAACACTTGGTTTCCCTGGTTTTTAATCATTTAGCAGGCTTTTTTTTTTTTTTTTGAGAAAAAAAAACCCATTATTTGATGAATACAGCACTGTGTCACCTTTCTGACTCATTTCTTGATTGCACTGTATAAAAAAGGAAGACAGTCACAGAACAAGTAGTAATCATCACACAGGAGACTGTAAGCAAATCCAGAAATCATAAAGTAGATCTAGCATTATGTTCTGCTTCTGTAGTGTTCTTCTTCAATAGTTTGATGTTAGAACAATTTCCTTTCTTTGTTTGAAGCTACCTGCATTCCTTCCAGTTCTTAATTATCAATAATGTGGACTCATTATATGAACATGTTAATATATGATAGTGTTAATCTTTTAGAGAAACGAATGGGTTTTCATGTATCATGTCTGATAGTATGTCGGACTACAAAATCCAGGGAGCTAGCTTCTTTCATATTCTAAAATTTGAAAGATTTTTATGTGAAACATTGTGGTGTTTTCTTTTCTTGATAGTTCCCACTCTGAAAAATAGCTATTATTATAGCATTTTATTTCCAAGGGAATTGACACCAGTGTCTCTGTGTGCTTCACAAGTGTTTATCACCAGACCCTCGTTTTTATTCTTCTAGGCTTACTCTCTCTGTCCTGGACTTGATATTTTCCATTCTATTTTATCCCTACCATGGTAAGCACTAATGCACAGGCAGATATTGATGAGGCTCATAAGGATTAACTTTAAAACATCTAATACATCTAATTTTGAAATTCATACCATACCTCTTACCTAAGAACCATGAACTAGCATCACGTTCTGTTTCTGTCATGTTTTTCTTCAATAGCTTGATATTAGAATAATTTCCTTTCTTTGTTTAAAGCTACCTGCATGGGTTTAGATTGAAAAGAGCTATTTAACTTTCTAGATGTAGTCTTTCTCCTTACTCTTATTACATACAAAATAAGTAGCACCCAAAGGCAGTAATAAAATGAAGCTTCTTTCTCTTCCCATCTCCCTTCATTTTCAACCTAGGATTTTACAACTGAGATCCAAGAGAGGACGTATTTATTCACTGTTTTAAATATTTATTAAAATCTCTGTCCTTGTAAATGTATACTGCCAATGCAGATATTTCCAATATGCCAAAAGCCAACTAGAATGCAAAACAAAAGTATTTGCAGATGCCTAATCCTAAGATTGAGAATTTTTTTGGGAGGGGGGTTCCATCTCTTCTTGGAAATTTGAATTGTTTACTGATGGTCTTGAAGTACTTTTAGTATCAAATGACAGAAATGTAGATCAACAAGGTTGTTCTATTAAACATGTATTTCAATAATTTGGGCATTGACAGTCATGGTTCTATGCTGTAACTGGTATAACACTTAGTCACTACTCATTCTAGTGAAGTTTCCAGGTGTCTCCTTCATGATATGGAGTGAAATCACTACAAGTTGGCTGAAACTGTTGGTCATTTTATATCTTAAAATGAATAAGGTATCATTGTACTTTATGTTTTGCCTAGTTAGGACTTCCATTGTTGTGAAGAGACACCATAACCAAGGGAACTCTTATAAGGACTAACATTTTATGGAGGCTCACTTACAGTTTCAGAAGCTCAGTCCATTTTCATCATGGCAGAAAGTATGCAGCTTGCAGGCAGACATGGTGCTGGAGGAGCCAAGAGTTCTATATCTTGATCTGAAGGCAGCCAGGAGGAGACCAGATTTATTTCACATTGGAGATAGCTTAAGAATTTAAGATCAAGGCCCACCTCCACAGTGATGAACTTCCTCTAACAAGGCCACTCCTCCTTACAATAAGACCACACCTCCTAATAGTGCCACTTTGTATGGACCAAACACATAAATCTTTGAGGGTCAAACATATTCAAACCACTACAGCCATTTTGATAGCAATGTATAAAAATCATACTGCTGGGAATAGGGGCTGGGAAGATGGCTCACTAGGTAAGGTACTTGCTGTTCAAGCACAAAGACCTGAGTTCAGCATATCCTCAAAAAGCTTGGCATGACCACCCATGGTATTTACTTTAGCACTGAGCAGGATGACGCAGAGGACAGGAGACAAGACAGGAGGATGATTGGGGCTCACTGGCTTCCCTCTTGGACAAAAGAATGTTGACCTGTAGGCTCAGTGAGTCTCTCTGTCATGGACATAAAACTGAGTGCACTAGAGGAGCACATGTTCATGTGCATGTTTACCTCCCGCCCCAAATCCAAAAGACTGCTATGTCTGGAAATTCCATTTCTTGTTGTTATAAAGTTGGAGTAGAAATGAAATAGCTGTGCATGCTTGTTGTAATTATTGTGAAAGTGAGGTGACAACTTACAACCTAGTACTACAGAGGATCTTGAACTTGGAAAACACCATGGAAGCTTTGTACGCTGTACAGATTACCATGTGATTTCAGAGTAGTTTTCTAGACCTTTCCAGTCCTACCTCCTAAACTATTCAGAGAGCCACAGTTTATTCCCAGGGTAAAATCCAGCAGTCGGAGAAGGGCAGGCAAGGATCTGTGGAGATCCAGCTCATTTATGAGTGTTTGCTCTGAATGAGTTTGGACCCTTTAGATGTTTTGGTTCAAGTACTTAGACTATATGAAGCATTGAGTGTGAAGAAAATTAATTTGGGGACTCCAGGTAGGGACAGCCCTATGGAAATCAGTGGCTCAGATTGATGTCAGTTGGAAGAATCATTCTGAGTGACTAAGATTTGGACAGTTGCTGGTATGACTGAAGCTTCTATATAGGAGGGACTTTGAAGTCAGAGCTCTGTTTGGTGTGTTCTTCACTCTGCCATGCAAGCTACCAACCTTTAGACTGTCAGTACATATTTATACCGTGTATCATGTCTCACATCTAGCAAAAACCCGAGGCAAGAGAAGTGGCAAAACCCCAGGAGTTCCTTGCAAGCCTCTGATGGAAAGCAACTAGATGCCTGCTGGTGGGTGATATAGGTGGTTAGTTGAGAATATGTTGTTTCCATGATAGCCATGTAGGAGTCAGTTATTGCTGGAAAATCCCATATCCTGATTTCATTGCTAACTAGCAAATAATTGAGTGTGGTGGTTAGAGTAGGTATGGCCCCATAGATTCATGTGTTTGAATGCTTAGCCCATAGGGAATGGCACTATTAGGAGGTGTGGCCTTGTTGGACTAGGTGTGGCCTTCTTGGAGGAAGTGTAGGGGTGGGCTTTGAGGACTAATATATAAGCTCAAGCTATACCCACTGGGGAAGATAGTCTCCTCCTGGCTGCTTGCAGAAGAGTCTTCTGCTGCCTTCAGATACAGATGTAGAACTCTTCGCTCCTCTAGAACTAAGTCTGCCTGAAATTGCCAGGTTTCCCACCATGATGGTAATGGGCTAAACCTTTAAAACTGTAAGACAGCCCCAATTAAATGTTTGCCTTCATAAGAGTTGCCTTGTTCATGGTGTCTCTTCACAGCAATAAAACCCAAACAAAGACACTGAGAAATAAAATAACTTTTAGGACCAATGTTTTATCAGGTAATACAGATAGCCTTCAGGGAGAGAACTTAGCAGCAGTGATTTCAAATCTCTTAAGTTAACCCTTAGACCTGAATCTTAGCCAGCCTCAGGAAGCTGACATTTCCACCAAGGCCCCTCCAGCTTACACACTTCACTTTAGCTCTGAACCTAATATCCCAGCTCCAGGAGGGTAGGTGAGGCTTTGTGGGATAACTAGTTAAGTTGTTTTTAATTTTGTCTTTTCTTCTATGTTCTTTCAGGCCCACTATTAGTATCAGACACAGCATCTGTTACCTTCCCTCATCCTTCTTGAGGTCTGCTCCTTCCTACCTTCACAAGTAACCTCTGCACATACTGAGTCACATCGGTAAGACAGTGAGTCAGCCAGCTGTGGCTTCTGAGACGTCAGTAGAGCCATAGGTTATTAATGTAGTTAATCCTGACTCACCGTTGAGAGTTGTCGTTTGTCTCTGCACATTATCTACATCCACATGTTTGCTTATTTTACACACATAATATGAGTGGCTGGGAGAGGTTTCCTTTTTAAAACCTTGGTTTTGCCCACTGTGGGGCTATGTTTTTTCATTTCTTATTTCCTATTTTTCCTACTGGTAATAAGATGATCAGGTAGTGAAGTGCCTGACACGAAACAAAGAGAGAGAGAGAGAGAGAGAGAGAAGAGAGAGAGAGAGAGAGATTGATTTAGTGGCATTGTGATATCTCCTTTCTAGATTTTGTGTTTCCAAAAGACAGGAGGACAAGAATCAACATCAGTAATCTCTACCTCAGAGGAGGAGGCTCATCTTCCTTTGCTGTGGAGTTTGGGACTGGGAGCTGGGCCTCTATACCTCTTATCTTTTGTACTCTCCCCACCCCAGAATCCTCCTGCCTGCCTGTGCACAGTTTCCTCCAGTAATAGGATGGATTCTGTGCCTCCAGGAAGGTGTGGGACAGGACTGAAGTTTTGGGATTCAATTTTGAGATAGAATATTAGAAAGACTATGGTTGCCACACATGTAGGCTACATCCATCCTATGAGTGACATTTTAATCTCTCATCTGCTATGTATTTTTCCCCCTTATTTAAATGATAGAAAATAATATTAAGTCTCTCATATGCCCAACAACACAGTCTAGTTGGCAGTTGTTATAAGCTTGAGTAGTATTTTGTAGCTTTGGACTTTGGAGAAAACCCAAGTAAAGCCTGGTTAGTGTGAATTATGTTTAGAGAAGTCTAATGTTATAGCAGCAATAAAGGCCTATTAAGGGAAAACAATTTTATTGCTTTTGGGTCAAGAGGAAGGAATCTTTGGCCTGAGCAGAACCTAATATTCCAGTTAGACTGGGTTAATCTGGCTAAGGGACCACCCCTAGCAAGGAGGAATAATTGTCCCTTGGATGAGATGATGTACTTTTCCTTCCCAGAATTCCAGGTCCTAGTATAATCCCTCACACAGATGTAGCCAGGCAGCCTTGTATCCCTTCCTGCATTTCTGAATTATTGAGAACAGAGAGACCACCCTGTTTCTCCATTCTCTCTCTTTTTCCCATGCCGTGGGTTTTCCTCTTTCTCTAAAGTTTTCCCACATATAGTTGCTTGTCTGCCATGTCACTGACCCCCATGTCAGTTTATCTCAAACGGTGGCATGGCTTTTCCTCTTATCTGTTTTACCCCTGTGAGCAGCTCCCAAGATTTACGGCTTGTCCCTGGGGCTTACTAAACCGTAATAAAAATTGTCCTCAAGTTGCCATTTGAATTTGTTCTTTAATTCTTTTATTAAGGAGGCAAAGAACCTGAAGAAGGTTGTACTCTCATTAACATGTGGTAACTCTAATGGGATTTCCTAAAAGATTACCAGTAAAATTATACATTTGAATTTTTGTTCTTAGATAAAGGGTTCATAATTCAGATTTGATTACCTTGCCTTTTCTTTCTTCCATAAATACAAAACACGTATACATACCTGCTTTTTAAGAGCACAGTGAGTCATGATCTGAAATTTCCAGGTCCTTGTTTCATAAAAAACTCTATGTCTTGTTGCTTTATGTAAGAATGATAGCATTTTACAAAACTATCGACAGAGATTGAATTATACAAGAAAAGAATATCTGAGAAATAGTTCAGTATCTGCACCTACCACAGGCATTTGATAAACGTTTAATTAATGCATGCAGTGTGACAGTACATTGGAGCGCATTCTTTGTACTCCAGTAAATTTAGTAACCCAGCATTTTCCCATGCTAGATAGAACATTTGAAAGTGTGAGAGACAGAAACCAGTCTGCTGCTAGTGACCTCATTTTTTTTTGTCTTCCTTGCATCTTCCCTTAAATTTCTTTTTAATTTCACTATAGTCAGTGATGTTGATCCTGCAAGGCCTCATTCTGATGTTTCAATGTGATGGGATTTCTTTTTAACACCTTTGATAGTGCTTTAAGAAAGGAGAGCCAGAAGTCAGCGACCAGCTGTGCCCCTTGGTGGCACTCCCCCTGTCCTGTGAAACTATCTGACCCTATTCAAAAAGGGATCAAGTTGAGTGGGATCCTGGAAGCTGGATCATGCTGCTGGAGCAGCCTAAACGGAGTCTGGGAGACAAAAGGGGAGCCGCAGAAATGTGTGAAGACTATCTCAAAAATTTCTCCTCTGCCTATGCTGAAGGTCAAACAAACATTTGTTCACTTTCTTTAATTCCTTCAATATTTCCATGAACTTGCCAAATTCTTCATGTTTAAGTGAGTGGACACGAGCCACAGTTATGGAGGACAGAGGATGGATGTTAGAGTTGATGGTCTGATTTCATAGTAACTCCAGTGTAGATAATTCTGTCTATGAACTCTGGAGGAAACCACACTGCTATGTAAACTCATTTATGGTGATTCTCTTTTCCTAACAGTCTAAAATCCTTCCCAGAACCCATCGGGGCCAATGATCTGTTACCAGGGTTAAGTTCATGAGCAATCCATCTTCTCTTTGCTCCCACTCTCTATCCCTCCTTCCTTTGTTTTCTGTTGCATTACTTATGGCTGTGTGGGAGATGGTCCCTCCCCAGGCAATGTTGGGAGGTTGTGTCTACTCTAGTACAGATGTGATGCTCTGGACTCTGACAGGCTGAAATGGTGTGGGAAACCCAGGGCCTGTGAACAGAGGCTCTGGTTCTGCTCCATTATTAACGTTGGGAGGAATAAATACCCCTGAAAGATAGAAAGTAGAGGAACTGCCTGGGCAGAGAAGTGTACAGATCTGAGGGAGTCTTAGACTCCAGAGCAAAGATGGCCCATGACATCTAGTTTCCCTCAATGAATAGTCATGCTATCTTGTTGTTAGATCTCATGCCCATCTTCAGAAATGAGGACCCTTGACTTAGTGATATCTTATTTCCAATTCCAGCAGTAGAGAAGGAATGCCTCATTTTCCAAAGGTAGATTCAGTTTCCAGAATTCTAAAACTGAAAATCCCATTTATTAAATGTCAAAATTCTGTTATGCACCACTTTTGTAATGTAAGCCAATTTTATATGCTTATTAATCTTGGAGATTTTTAAAAAACACACTTCATTGTTATCCAGTATTTGCCTATTAATAGTTTAAATTAAGTATTGACTATTTAATTGTGAATTATCACATGGCATGCAAAATCATCCAGGAGTTAGAGCCTGATCATTTATCCTGGAAATGTACAAGTAGTCTACCTTCAGACAAATTCCCACATCTCCTGATGCTGCTTTTCACTGAATCCAAGATGCACATTTGGATTTCTATTACTATAGCTTGCATCTTAGCATTGTTGGGTTCCGGGTGGAAGCTGAGAAAATTCAATTCAGAGACAGAAGCTTAAAAACGAAAGCTTTATTTTCTGAGTTCTTAGGGACGCAGACAGTTCAGGATCAGAACCACATCCCAGAATGGAGATTGTACGACACTTTTATACAGGATGGGAACACAGCAAGGGGAATCAGAGTAGGCTGTTGTATATTTTGACACAAGGGGTTAAACAAAGAAGTTAACATTGGTGACTCGGCCTTATCCAGGTCGCCTGGTTTCAGGGTCCTTGAGTTAGCTTTTGCAGTCAGGCCCCCTCCTGGACTTTGACCTGGAATCTGGAATGATAAGGGAACAAAGGAGAGGGCAAGCAGCACGTAGTCAATTAAGTCAAGACAGGAGACACATTTTACGACTTGTGTGCCTTAGTTTAGATAACGGAATGACAACATCTTCCCTCTTTACATCCTTTACTGGTTAACAGACAGACCTGAAACAACTAAGGAAGTAGGATAGGAGTTGAGTTCTGGGGTCTGGGAACATGAACTCAGTTTTGATTCTGCCAGCCAGGCAGAATTTGTTCCTAAGATGGCTGAACCCAGGAAAGGATCTCTTAACAGCATTGTACCCATAAGCCAATTAAAGATAGTTTCCCTAATAATGCTAAAATTAAGAGTCTGAGGGCTAGGGCTGCTGTAGCTCAATTGGTAGAGTGCTTGTCTAGCACACACAAACTGCAGGTTCAGTCTCCAGAACTACATAAACTCGGGGCAGGGGTGCAACTGTAACCCTAGTGCTCTGCAGTTGGAGGGAGGAGGATCAGAAGGAGTTCAAGCTCATCGTTAACCATGTATTAAATTCAAGGCTAGCCTGGGCTACATGAGACACTATTTTAAATATATAGGCAAGCAAACAAACATACAGGCATACAAACAAACAAACAAACAAACAAATAAACAAGCAACAATAAAATCCCAACATGATTGTAGAGAGTGGTTCCTAGATATACATTAATTTACAAGAATATCTGAGTTTGAAACTAGTTTACCAGCCAGGGAATGGTTCAATGTTTAAAAGCTCTTTGCCTTGAAAGCCTGCAATTTTTGAATGTGGTCATTTAATTTGACCTTGGATTTTTGAATTATTGACTTTGATTCTGTAACCTAGGTTCAGTTTACCAGAACTCAAAGGTCCCCTGACCTTTCTGTATACATCATGGCATGTCCCAGGCCAAGTAATAATAAATATAATATATAATAAAATAATTAATATAATATAATGAATAATAAATAATTATATATAATTAACACACACATCTGTGACAAGCATTCAAGTGGAAGTCAGAGATTGACTTACAGGATTCAGTTCACTCCTCATGGTTCAGGCTTCAAGCCTGACAACAGGCCCTTTTGTCCTCTGAGCCAATCTCAGTGGCTCATTTCACAGAGATGGAGGTGGGAGGGGAAAAAGGAGAGTGGCAGGATCAGGTATGGGAAGGGACAGGAGAGAAGTCCAGAGGGCACAAGAAAGAATAGAAATAAGTAGCAGTGGGGTGGGGAAACTGGGGAGAATCACTAGAAAGTCCCAGACATCAGGGATGCAAGAGGCTCCCATGACCCAATAGAGAATGACATTAGCCAAAATACCCAACAGAGGGGGAGATAGGACCTTAAGAGTCCACCTCCAGTTGATAGGCATGGTCCTCAGTTGAGGGATGGGGCTACCCACCCATCTCAAATTTTTTAACACAGAATTGTTTCTGTCTAAAGGAAATGCAGGGACAAAAATGGAGCAGAGACTGAAGGAAAGGCAATCCAGAGACTGCCCCACCTTGGGATCCATCCTATCTGTAGACGCCAAACCCTGACACTATTGCAGATGCCAAGAAGTATTTGCAGACATGAGCCTAGTATGGCTGTCTCCTGAGAGACTTTGGCAGCATCTGACTAAGACAGATACAGATACTCACAGCCAGCCATTAGACTGAGTCCAGGGACCTCATGGAAGAGTTAGGGAAAGACTGAAGGAGCTGAAGGGGATTACAATCCCATAGGAAGAACAATATCAACTAACCGGACCCTTCAAAGCTCCCAGCGACTAAACCACCAACCAAAGAGTATACATGGGTGGGTCTATGGCTCTCACTACAGTAAGTAACAGAGGATTTCCTTATCTGGCATCAGTGGGGGGGAGGTGCTTGGTCCTGTGGAGTTTTGTTTGCCCCAGAGAAGGCGGATGTTAGAGGGGTGAAGCAGGAGTGGGTGGGTGGGTCGGGGAGCACCCTCTTAGAAGCAAAAGGGAGGGGGAATGGGATGGGAGTGCAGAGGGGAGACTGAGAAGGGGGACAACATTTGAAATGTAAACAAAATAATTAAAGAATAAAAAATGTATTCATCTTGAATACATCAGAAATTATTTGGTTAAATTCAATCAACATTCTTTTTTATGGCAAATAAAAATCTGTAAAAACTTTTAAAAATGTTTTCAATTGCGTATTTGCATTTAAGTACCTAATTCAGAATGCATATTAAGTAAATATTTATAAATAGGGGGAAAAAAGACCCTATAGAGTCTCCAGGAGGTGGTATTACTTGTCTTTAATCCCAGCACTCAGGAAGCAGAGTGAGATCTCTGAGTTTGAGGACAGCCGGCTCTACAGAGTAAGTTCCAGGACATCCAGGGCTGCATACAGAAAGTCACTCTCAAAACAACCAAAACAAAAACCAAACATAACCAATCCAAACTACAGAATCTCTTTTCTCTATGGTTACCATACAAATCACTCACAGTATCCTGAGGTGAGTTTTACTTTTGTGTGTAGAATAACTCTTGAACTGTTTATTTGCCTTTCATGTGTTTGTTTTTCATCTCTCTTCCCTGAACTATAAACTGGGTAGCAAGACCTATGTCCTGAACTTCATGCATTCACTAGAAAATATTGCTATGCTCGTGTGTGTGTGTGGTGTGTGTGTGCACATGTCACGAGAACCGCATTAATATTTATTATGTGTGAGGATTACATATAAGAATGATGAAAGTACCAAGGTCCAGCTTGCTCCTGAATTGAAGGAGCTCAGAGGGCTTTGATGAAGCTTTCAACTAAAGACAGTAGGCTCATACATTGAAAAGAGTTCTCATAGCAGGAGAGAGTGTTGTGTTCAGTTTATCCAGATGAATTTCCATCTGGGCCAAACAGGCAGCAGCCCAGATGCTCAGAGAGCAGTGTACTGCGTGGGCTGGAGGTTCTCTGAGTAACACTGCCTACGACTGTGTTCAGCCTTTTTTCTGCCAGTGAGAGCCCAAGTCAATCTCTTAATCCCTTTTATCTAGAAAATGAAATTTTAAAAGTGCTGACCCTCTGGGGGTTTTGTGAACACTAAATAAGATATTTAAGGAATTCGACACGGTGCCTGTTCTGTATAGTAGTCAGAAATCAATACATGTAATCTATTATTTTTTGCTAGGGTGGATTAGGAAAACCACAGAAAGGTCTTATACCCTTTCCGTTAGCAATGTGGCAGAAATCTTTTCACTTTGATGTTTTCAGATACATCTTCTTGCTCAGTGTCTATGCACTTGATCTATGCTGTGTCTTACAAGGCCCCGTGATCCCTCAGCTGTGTGCATGTTGCAATGTTTGCCTTTACTTGAGGGCAAAACCCTCCTCCTTCTTTTTGATCTGCTGAGCTAGCACAGTACTTGCTAGTGATCAAATGATCAGTAAATTGCTATTAAACATAACATTAAAATATTATTTTAAAATTATAGTAAATAATGAGAAGCAGCAAATAACTTCCAAAGGTGATTATGAATGTAGAGGCCTTTGGTGATTTTAGGTGTGACAGGGTGTTCTAGTTGACTAGATGCCTGAATTGCTGCATTGTCTAAAAGAGATGTACTTTAAAAGTTTTCCTTATTCTAAATGTTAACTATTCCAGTGTAAACGTCATACATCTTTTTAAAGACAGGGTCTCTTATAGCCCAGAGTGACTGTGCACCCATTACATAGCTATAGCTTGAAATACTGAACCTCTTGCCTCTCTCTTCTGAGGTGCTGGAAGATAGCCATGTTGTATCATGATGCTTTATCCCTTTGTTGCCCAAAAGAAAGCATGGGTTCGTTCGTTTGTTTTGACAAGGAGGTCTTACTATGGAGTCCAGCTATCCAGCCCTTGAACTCATGATTATTTTTTCTCCTTTTATTGAAAGTAGATGTTTTCATACTATTTATTCTGATCATGATTTTCCCTCTCCCTACCAGAAGAACCTCCCAGTTCACCCCCATTTCTCCTCATATCCAGTTCCACACCCTTCCTGTCAATCATTAGAGAACTAATTGGCATGTAAGGAATAATAATAAAAATATAGTAAGATTAAAAACAAATCAGAATTAGACAAAACCAGCAAACAAGGAAAAGAGCCAAAAATAACGCTCAGGAAATACACATAGATGCAGAGACTTGCACGTGCACACACACGGGAATACCACAAAACCACCAAACTGAAAGCAGTAATAGATATCAAAGGACTTGTAAGATGTAAAAAGAAAAATGCCCGAGAGATTAAGACCCTACAGAGATGCTGGTGAGTTCGCTTCGTGTTGGCCATCTACCGCTTAGAATGCAGCCTACCCTTACGAGTAGATTGTTTCTTCAGTAAGACACTCTTGAAGAAAGTTAATTTGTAAGAGTCTGTCAATGGAGATAGCTTCTGGGTTAGGGATGGGGAATCCTGTCTACTTTTCTATTCATCTCTGGACTCAGCAGCGGATTGTGCAGGTCCTCTGGATGCTGCTGCAATCTACATTCTTATGTGTGCCAGCCCTGTTATGTCGAGAAGGCCTTGATTCCTTAGAGTCCTCCTCCCCTCTTGCTCTTCTTCTTCTTTTTTTTTTTTTTTTAAAAGATTTATTTATTGTATGTTTATGAGGACACTCTCTTTCTCTTCAGACACACCAGAAGAGGGCATCAGATCCCATTACAGAGGGTTATGAGCCACTATGTGGCTGCTGGGAATTGAACTCAGGACCTCTGGAAGAGCAGTCAGTGCTCTTAACTGCTGATCCATCTCTCCAGTCCTCTCCTCTTGCTCTTAAGAGTTTCTCTTCCTCTTCTTCTGCAGAGTCTCCTAAACCCTAAGGGAGGGATTTGATGGGGACACCTTCTTGTTCCCTCAGAATCCATAAAGTCTATTTTGGAACTTGGTTAAAGGATGACTCTTCAGAGCACCATTCTTGCTGGAGAAGTAAAACATAGTAAGGAAAATATACTCCAATAGAGGCTACAGATCCTGAACATTTCAGGGACATAAGATAGCACCGAACCCCGTAATCCAATGGGGCCTGTACTAGTATCTCAGCAAGGATGTGGAAAGCCATTGAGGACCTCATCCAGCTGTGCTGTTGCCAGCAAGTTAAAATGGTACTGAAGCCTGCTCAGACTGGATTTTTTCAGTTTAACCTCTGTGCCTGCACAGTGCCTCATGGTTTTGACACAGTATTCTGTTTTCACAGTTAACATGTGACTCGGAGGATGTTTTTATGCACCATGTAAATGTTATCCCTGCATTATTCAAAGCTGATTTCTGATCCGGCAAAGATCTAATTATAGCCTGGATCCCCTGCTTTACTGTTTTGTAAATAGTGTTCCCCCATCACATTCTGATTAGTTAAAGTAAAAAAAAAAAAAAAAAATCTACGGCCTATAAAAAAAAGCAGAGTAGTAAGGTGGGACTTCCGGAGAGAGACACTGAACTCTGGATAAGAGTCAAGACATTTAGCCAGCCGAACACAGAGGAAAAAAGCAGTCCAGGAAGTAAGGAGAGGTAACTAACCAGCCACATGGCAAAACTTAGATTAGTATAAAAGAAATAATTGAGTTACGTGAGTTAATGGGAAACAATGCCTAGCGATAAGCCTGAAAGCTTGTAAATAAATATAGTCTGTGTGTCATTATTTGGGAGCTGGGGTAGGCTTAGAGAGGCCCATGGTTACACTTGAATGAGTAGTCAGAAGGAAGCCATTTGGAACAATGCTACTAGGAGTGTGGAATACCTCCCACCTCTCTTTCTACACATACAAACTCTGGTTATGTTTCAATCTTGAAAAGAAACAACATGACTTGCTTCAATTTTCAAAAGTCATAATTACTTCCATAGGTTTTAGTCTGGGTTTCTGACCTTTTGGTTCATTCAACACCCACTGAACACTTCATTCATAGTGAGTCAGAATATGAGGTTTGCAGGCAGTTCCACAGCTGATGAATACAAGCCTTGGGATGTCTACCATTGTGTAATTCTCTCTCTGTCTCTGTCGCTGTCTCTGTCTCTGTCTCTGTCTCGTCTCTGTCTTCTCTCTTCTCCTCTCTCCCCATCCCCTGAGCTTTATGTTTAAGTAAATGGCTGTTGTGATTATCCACTCACCCCAATATGAGAATGTAATGTTGTGCCACAGACTCATTGGAGGCTTATTACTCATCAATAAAACTTCTAGAACAAATGAAAAAGAAGAGAGAGATTAATTATTTTATTTATCTTGGAAAAGCATTACAAAACATTCAGTTTCCAGTAGTAGAAGTATGTGTTTTTATTCAGTAATTTTTTTCTATAAGAAGTTTAACCTTTAACTTGACTTCTGTATGATAAACATTTCAAGTATGATCCCTTAAAAAAAAAAAGCTTCCAAAATGATAAATTATAATTAAGAACACAGGGCCTTTTACTTTTGGGTCTGCCACAAAACAAGATTATGCATAAATCCTGCTGAAGGAAGTCTTTCTTTGGTCTCTAGGTCCATAGGAAGGAAGGAAATGGGCTGGAGAGATGGCTCAGCACTCAGTGGTTAAGAGCACTGACTGCTCTTCCAGAGGCCTTGAGTTCAATTCTTAGCAACCACATGGTGGCTTGAAACCATCTATAATGGAATCTGATGCCCTAATTCTGGTGTGTCTGAAGACGGCTACACTGTACTCACATACATTAAATAAATAAATAAGTAAATATTAAAATAAAAGAATGGAAACTCTCTAGTAATCTGATCCATAAAAAAGAAAACATAAACCAAATTCTGTGGTGTAATGCAGAGTCATGGACAGTGAACAGAGCTACCATGACAAAAAGCCAAAATCAGAGAAAAAAGAGATTAAGCCATAGCATTCATGAAGATTGAGTTAACTGTCCAAGATCTGTGGATTAAGCTGTGATCTCGAAAAGGGTGGGTCAGCAGCACAAGTTGAGTCTTAAAAGAAAGAAATTCCATCCTTTTTAGGCTGATGGTATGTTCAATTTAGGTTTCATTTCCCCCAAAACATAAGACAAGACATGGTAGAGTCCCTGTTCCTTTGATGGTTCCCTCAGGGCTGACTCTAGGAGTAGACAAAATAACTAGAAACGAAGCCTGCACTTTCAGAACTAAAAGTAGCTTGAAGGACTGGAGGTGATTCCAGCTTGAGGGCCTCCAAGCATTTGCCAAAATGATTACAATTACACACACATAACAGGAGGCTGAACTTAAATTAGAAATGCTTTGTACATAATATCTGGCACTTGGTTAAAAAGCATATGAAGTAAATGACATGACATCAGAATCCAAAAGAAAAGAGCACCTGATGGAAGAGGCCCACAGGTGACCCAGGAAATGAGGAGGGAGACAAGCACCCTTTCAAGCAGCTATGCTGTGTTTAGGATATTTCAGCAGAGAGTTCAGAACAATAATCTGGAATAGAAAACTCAGTGGTGAGTTTGTCCTCAGTGTAGGCCCAGCAGACGACGGGATTAATTAATCAGAAAATAGTTTAGAGAAAGATTCCACTTAAAGATGGAAGATAGACTGAACATACTGCGGTATGGTAGGAGACACAACCCAGTGCCTATATGGTTACAATTACCAGAGAAGAGTAGAAGTAAAATGAGCCAGAAAAGTGCTTAAGGTGAAATTTAGAATTTTGAAAACTGGATTAAAGACACCAAACCATAGATCCAAAGTGCTCTATGACATGGAAGAATGGTAAGCAGGGTCACATGTGCTATACCATAACAAAGCGCTGAAGTGTAACTGGGGACATGCTCCCAAGAAGCCAGAAAAAAGAGTTGAATGGTCAAAGTCGTCAAAGTAGTATTAACTATGAGAACTCGAGTTACACAGATGAAGCCATATCAAGAGAAATTTTTAGTTTCAAATACGTTTATTAGAAAAGGAGAAGAATTAGCTGGGTGCCTCATCTGGCCTCAATGGGAGAGGAAGCATCTAGCCTCTCAGAGACTTAAAGTGGCAGGGTGGGGGATACAGGAGGAGGGGGTACTCAGAAAAGAAGAGATGGGGAAGGATTGTGGGAGGGGTGACTGGGACGGGTTATAAAGTGAATAAGCAAAAAAATAAAATTAAAAAAGAAAAGAAAAAACCCTAAAGTTAAAAAAAAAAAAAGAAAAGGAGAAGAATTAATAAAAAAATAAACTAAGTATCTTTAAAGTCATTAAATAAATCCAGAAGAATAGAGGAAGAATACAAATCATATAGAAAGTAGAAGTCACTGGTGATTGAATATAATAATAATAAAAAAAAGATAGGCAGCAGACTTCAGGGAAATGACCAGCTTACAAGAAGAGAAAAAGAAAGAACAAGCCAGGGACTGATAAAGCCCATGGCAGTGGCCTGGTTTTAGAGTGCCAGAGGCTCCTCTCTAGTCTCCTCCCTGGAGCGTACAGCAGCAGCTAGTCTCTAGGAAGGAACACACCAGGTGGACTTCCACCATGGTGCTGGAGGGAGGTTAAGAAGTGAGTATCTTGATGGAGACACTGGCTGTAAACAGTAATTGCAATCTCTGGTTTTAGTTAAAGCTTAATAAAGCAGTCTCATTCTGTGACATGCTTACTTCCTTTTTTTTTCAGGCTACACAAAGTCTTTTATCAATTTTTCTACCTTGTTCTAATGCATGGAGAACTCCAGGTTTTACAGTGTAGACTATTGGCACACGGACTCTTGCCTCCCTTGATCTTGTAACAGCTTTGTGTTTCTTCCTATTGATGATTAGTTAATTGGAAACTGAAGGGATAACTTTAAAGAGGTAGGTATTTTTAGAAATTGGATGTGAAGGAAAGAAGGAAAAAAAGGCAGAGAAGAAGCAGGCTTCCCTTTTCCTGGTTTAAGACATGCAGATACTATATTCACACATTGAAGGAGTTAATTTTTCAAATGTCAGTTCTCCTAATCTGATCTACGAGATTGAACATAATTTTAGTGAAGTAGCACTGACTCCATAAATTGACATAGTCATTAGAAAACTGATACAGTGGCGCAAGAAGCTAAGGGCCAAGAGTAATCAACTTTCTTAGTAGAAGAAAATTTACTTAACCTGTTATTGAGCTTTTTTTAAAGTTATAATTATTACCATAATGTAATGTTGTCACAAGGATGGACTAGTAGATCTATGTAAAAAAATAATACACACAACTCTATATATGAGTCTATCTAATTTATTGTAAAGAAAGAATTATAGGTCAGTGAAAACAAAGATTCTTCAATAAATATTTCTGGTTAGATGGATAATTATGAATAAAAAAACTAATACTTGATCACTATCTAATTCCTCCCAATATTAATCCCAGGTAACAGAATATCAGACTGCTTTAAAAATAATATAAAATATGTCTATAAATATGAAAGCACATAAAAAGAAGAAAAAATTTATATAACGAAGCACTTTAAAATCAACAGCGTCTATTCTCAAGAAAATGGAATGACTTACAACATATCATCCAAAAGTGTGTTCAGAGTATATAAAAGGCAAGAGATAGTGGTATGTGATTTTAATCTTAATACTTAGGAGGCAAAGGCAGGAGTTCAAAGCTAGCCAGTTCTATACAGTGAGACATTGTCCAAAAGAAAAAAAAAAAAAGAATGAGGATATATAGGGGTGGTTCTGATGTTATGATTGGGAATCCGCATGTGAACACTGAAGGTACTGTCCTCCAATCGGTTATTAATTGATCAATAAAGACGCTAGTGGCCAATGAGCTGGGCAGAATAGGTAGGACTTCCAGTTTTCTCCAAAGGGTTTTCACCATACTTTAGAGAGAGAAGGAGCCACCATCCATGTGAGATCTAGGTGGAGTGGCCATTGACTGTGTCCCCAACTGGGCCTTGGGTAGCAGAAGGAATATTAGAGACATAATTAAGCTGAGAGCAAATTTAGGGGCTGAACATGGAGTAGGTAACTGAGCACTAAAGTTGAGGACAGATTTAGGGTGTTGAGCTAGGTGTGGAAAGAAGGGTGCGATAGCCGAGAGAGGCTTAGAAGGGCGCTACCATGAGCTGTAACATATCAAAGATAAGCTTGTCTCTCTCTCTCTCTCTCTCACCTCTCTCTCTCCTCTCTCTCTCTCTCTCTCTCTCTCTCTCTTGTTGTGTGTGTGTGTGTGTGTGTGTGTGCCTTTCATCTGAGGATCTGGAGGAACCTGGGCAGGGCTGGTAGCACAGATCTCCTGAAGTTAAAGCAGGGTAACCAAAACTACACACTACAGGGATAAGTTATGGATCGAATGAAAGGCATAAAACAAACAAACAAACAAAAAGAGAGAGAAAGAAAAGACATAAGATGAAGGAAATAAAAAAGATGAAAACAGAAAATGAGAAATAAAAGCTCAAACTTGCAATAAGAAATTATTAACTATGTTAGTTTCTGAAATCCTAAGAAAGTTAAAGGATTTTAGCTTCACTGATAGATAATATGTATTTTAATAATAAAAATGATATAACTATTGGAGTGTGTAAAAAGAGAATAGCAATCACCAATTTTGTGCCAAGATATTGGAAATGCAGACACAGTGAATGATTCATTGGAAAAATGACTTACAAAAATTAACTCGGAAAGACATAGAAAGCCAGAAAGTCTTACAAGCATTGTCTTCTCAAAGAAAACACTGGATACTGAGAGTTTTAGAAGGAACTTCTACCAAGAACTTAAGGAGGATAGTACAACCATTCTAAATGTTTTCTTGAGAACAGAAAATAATTCAAACTCCTGTTATCCTGGTAGTTTGATTCTGAAAATCAAAACATAAATAGATGTTATGTTACGGTAGATAAGATGTAGATGTGAATTGCTTGGTATTATTTCGAAGAAGGATGAATTTCTTTTTCTCTACAATTTTCACTGCCAAGACTTTTTTTTTTTTAACCATTAAGTGGGACGGCAGTGGTGCCATGACAGTCCTGAAACCAGCTTTTAGAAGGAAGGCGGGGATGCATTGGTTTCTTAGATGCTGGAGTTACTATGTGAGAAATAAGACTTCCCTTTGTGTAGTGCATGTTGCAAAGCCCTGGGACATTATTGAGACGAGGGGCCCAAATGAGCCCAGCATTCCAGCCTTCCCGCCAAGACACATTTGATTGAATTTGTCTTGGAATGCAGCCCAGTCCATTCACTAGCTGAATACTACTTCTTGATCTCAGTTAATACCACACAGAACTGAAAACTTTCCCAGGGAAACGCTAATCAAAAGTCCAACTCAGAAAACCGGGAAGCATGATGAAATAGATTGTTGCTTTAAGCCTCTGTGTTTGAAAGTACTTGGTTAAGCAGCAGTTAAAAACGGAAACAGTTTGTACAGTGGAGAGAACTCACGGTCTAATGTCAGATGTGAACATAGATGCAAAATAGACAGAGTGACACTAGTAAAGCCAGATCCAGTGAAACACGAACATGTACACACACACACACACACCGTGAATGCACACATGCATGCATACATACAAGGAAGCTGTGTTCTAGTTGCCGTGAATTTTCTAGCTTTTGGAGTAAGATTTCCTAGAACTCTTATTTCTACATGTTTTTGTAAAGTAATACATGCCTTGCCATTCCTATATAAACGACAAATGGCTTATTTATTGGGGAACTACTGATGCACCTCTCCTACGTTCCTTGGTTATCCATGTTATAAATACTGTATTTTATACATTTTGAAGAATTTCTGCACCATCGATCAGTATGTCTATCACTTCATAACAATATAATTGTAATCTACTGCCTTAAAAGATCCAAGATGGAGCTGGGAAGATGGCTCAGTAGATAGAGCACTTATTGTGCAAACATGAAGACCAAGGATTTCATCCCTGCACTCATTTAAATATTGGGCAGGCATGTCAGCCTGACTGTAATCCCGTACTCTCTCAGGAGGAGATATGAAAGAGGTAACTAAGCCAGCTGAGTCAGTGAACTCTGGACTTGAGTGGGAATCCCTGCCTAAATATTCAAAGTAGGATGGTTGCTCAGCCTTCTGGCTACAATTATGTGTAGCACGTTCTTATCTGATACTTCCTCTAGCCAAGGACAATATATTAAACTAATGAGAGTACACATACAGCAAATGTACACATGAAAATAATTTCATATGAGAATAAGTTCAGTATCATTATCCATCATGAAAATGAAATTCAAGACCACTGTACATTCTATCATATGCCTAGCTGAACAGCTAAATGAAAATAACACCACATGCGGGTGAGAGAAAGAAATGGGTCATTCATATATTCCTGATGGGGATACAAATTGGTATAGCCATTCCAGAAAATTGCTTGGCATTTACTTACACAACTGGCATGTGATGTTACTCATAAAGGTGGTATTACACACTTATGGATTGTTCTCTTGGGCTATTTTATGGACAAATGAAAACTTATATTTGAAGATAAAACTCTCTCTATAATATATATATGATAGGAACTGATGCCAGAAGTTCCATTACTTGGTTCACCTAAAGTCAACATTAGGCCTCCACACACTTGTGTGCACATACTTGTGAATCCAGAAATACCAGAATGCCTCCCTACCACACACACTACATTCACATTGATGGTGAAATTTTTATTTTATTCCAATAAATGTAAACAAAACCTTTTATATAAGTTTGGGCTTAATCATCACAAACTCTTATATAGGAGTCTGTGAGGTGGTGAGATGGTCCTGTGAGCAAAGGAGTTTGCTACCAAGTATGAAAGTCTGAGTTTATCTCAGTATTCACAATGGCAGAATGACAGAACTGAATCCAGCAAGTTGTCCTCTGAATTCTACATGTGCTGTATACATGCAGGCTATATACATGTGTGCATGCTCATGCATGTGCACACATATACACACAGACTGAATAACTAAAAATAATCTTAAAAAGCCACTTAGAATAAAGGGGCAGAGGGCATTGTCTTAATTAGGGTTTTACTGCTGTGAACAGACACCATGACCAAGGCAACTCTCATAAGGACAGTATTTGATTGGGATTGGATTACAGGTTCAGAGGCTCAGTCCATTATTCTCAAGGCATCCAGGCAGGGATGGCGCAGGAGGAGCTGAAAGTTCTTCATCTTTATCTGGAAGCCATTAGGAGAAGACTGACTCTTTCATACTGGGCAGAGCTTCAAAGCCCATCCCTTAGTGACACACTTCCTCCAAAAGGCCATACCTACTCTAACAAGGCCACACCTCCAAATAATGCCACTCCTTGGGCCAAGCATATTCAAACCACCACAGGCAAAAATTATAATTTTTAATTCAGTGATGGATTTTTGTTCAGAATGAACAGGAAGCCTCATGTTTACTGTTCTACTGTATTCATATTCACATTGCATCTCAAACCAGGAAGATTGCTTGTCATTAGCACTGCTACTTAACATTATATTTCAAATCCCATTATCATGGTAAACCACAAGAAAGAAAGAAAAAGCATAAGGTAGTATTTATAATAGCAAAAAGATAGGCAAATCATTCTAGTAACCAATTAACAAAAATAGATCTACCTATGAAAAAAGTTAACATTTTTCTGAAAAGATTTTGAAGATCCATGTAAATAGAAGATATATCAATTCACAGATAGAAAGTCATGTTATTATAAAGATTTATGTATTCCACGTTGATTTAAAATTAGTAGAATTTCAACAGTGACTTTAGTGAAACTTAACAAGCTGATATAAAAATGTATGTGAATTGGCAAAATATCAACAAGTAGACAACACATTCTTAAAGAGGCTTACATGATCTAAAGCTATGGAAGTTAATATATTTAATACTTGTGAGAAAATAGACATGGGGATCACAGACACATAGTAGACATTCTCTCGAAATATATAAAATGTGATAATTACAGTGTTCATCATAATCAGGAATGTTAAATGTGGCAGCTCTGTTAATGATAAGTTATTTATCACTTAAAACTTATTCAGAAGGGATGGTTTATCCTAGGATAAACGATTTTCAATGGTGGAAGATCTGTGAAAAGTAGACTCTCAGTTGGCCGTCTGTTGAGTGCACGGTTGCATCATGCCTTCCTTGAACATTCTGTCCTCTCTATTCCCTGACGAGTCCCTAATTATTAAAACATCAGTGTTGGATATTGAGATGCTCTGTGCTTGTGTGGGGCCTCACTTAAATCAGCAGTCCTTCAGTGTCCTCACCACATTGTCTTTGTGGTGGATGGACATTACAAATTGAGTTTCACACTTAATCACACCAATCAATTTGCTCATAAGTTTTCACTGTTAGGTTAAGTTTCCCTAAGATAGAGTTGATGGCAATGTTTGTTAGTCTCCGGACTGCTATTAGGGATGAAGTATGGAATGAAAGTAAGTGGACTGTGGTTACAGTCACAGAAAGGATTGAGAGAGAAAAGGAAAGTTATGGCATGTTCTTTGGGCTCCACATACTACTGATTGCATTTACAAGCACGGAGCCATGGAATTAGCATGCTGGAATAAATTTAGGCAAAACTACCAATCCCGTTTATTTAACAAAAGTGCTCCCAGGATGTCAGGTGGCTCATTAGTCTCTGTAGTTGCAAAAGGCACAAAAGTCTAGATATCCAGTCCTTCTCTACGTGATTTCCCAAATGGTTTCTATTGGCTTTTCAGATAGCAGAGAGAATTTAGTAATCCCAGACCCAAGCACATATCTGCCACAGTCTATACCAAACTCCTAGGCTGAAAAAAAAGAACTTTTTGTGCTTGAATTCTAGGCTAGACAAGTACTATTATTTTTACAAAAAATCATTTCTGTAATTTTAAAGAATGAAATATTTTTAAATATTTTGATTAAACAATTTTCTATAATGACATCATTTCAAAGTCTGTCTCTAAAATTTGGTTTAAACTTAGGTTAGATTCAATTAGCTAGAACACTTTTACATAATATTTGCTTTTAGAGTCTCACATAAGTTAGAATAACACACCTAATCTGATTTAATATTTTATAGTCTGAGCGGTTTGAACAAGCTTTCCCTCAGTTACCATTAGGATTCCTTTACTTAAAATATCCTGGTGTCATTTTGATTTGGAGAATCACACAGAAATAAAATATTTTTTCCTGGCTTATAATGATGTCTCAATTTGTGTCTGTGCCATTGTATCATCCAGTTAACTGAAAACATTCAATTACATACCATGCATGATCTCAAATTTTAGATGCTAGAACGTTAGGCATTTACCAGTGATGGCTGGTTATTTGTTAGTGATTTGAAATCAGCAAAATTGGTTTATTTCACAGAAAACCTAACCATCATTATAACATCAGAATTAGTTGTAAACTGCCCAGCCAGAGCATATTAAATTTAGATTTGCATCCTAACTGGAAGTGTGAATTAAGAAGCACAGATTTTTTTTTTGACTCTTTGGAAGCATGAGCTGAAGGAAGGAAGGCTATTTTTACATAGAGATGAATGATACTCAAATCACCCCTGGTTTCTGCTTCCTATGCGGCTGGAGACACGCTGACCTTTTTGTTGATCTATTTGAGAGTCTGAAACTCTCAGCTTTTCATAAAAAACAATTTTCAACCCTAACTACTTAATCAGATTACCAAGTGAGGTAAGTACTTACTGCAGTGCTCCACAATGATGTTGTTTACATGTGCTGAAGATGATATATAGAATTGACATTGTTCTAGTTTCTACTGTGTGTTGGCGTGTAGACCAATCTGTGTTTTATCCCTGTGTTCTCATTAATAAATGTTCCAATACCTGCCAAGTGAGTGATGCACTGAGGTAGCAAGCCCCGTGCTTTCACTTGGTTACACCGGCATCTCCATCTTCCCCTTTGAGAGGAGAATGCTAGTCATAGGAAAGATAACCAGCTATAATGGACTCACTGCCATGGTTTCAGTGACCTAAACAGGGGCAGCAAGAGATCTGGACCGGATAGCTCTGTCTTCTGTAGGGAGTTATAAACAGAATCTGGAAGAAAAACAGTATCTTTCCTCTGTATTCGGGACTGGGATCATGAGGCATGTCCCTTGTGATGTATGTGAGGAGAAGGGCCACAGCACCGTGAAGTAAAGAACAGAGTAGGAGAGAAAGGGAGGGAGGAGAAAGAGAAGGTGAGGAAGGAAGAGGAGGAAAGGGAAGGACTTATTTCTTTCAATGGTCTAGTAGCTTTGAATCCTTTTCCTGGTTCTCTTCCCACAGTGGTCTTGTTCTTGCTGTAATTCCTTCAGTTTGGGGTTGACCCAGAAAAAGCACTTCTCACTCAAATGCAGTTTTTTTCCCCTTGTGTTTCTTCCATCCCATTTGCTTTATTTGGATTTTAATTTTAGATACATCTTTACATAAATCATTTAGAACAATAAATTCCCCTTTAAACATCATATTCCATAAACTTTGATATGCTATGTTTTTATTTTCACTTGACTTCAAATATTTTATGACTACTGCTCCCATCTTTTGTTTTGTTTATGAATTGTTTAGAATTCTGGTCTGTAATTTCCACATTCCTAGTGATGTGTACGTTTTTTCTGTATCTGACTTCTAATTTAATTTTGTGGTTGTCAGAAAACATTGCCATCTGAAACCAGTCATTTGTTATTGAGCCTTGTGCCCGAACATCTGGCCTTATCATTCCTCATGGTCCATGTAGAGCCGAATTGAACATACATTCTTCAGTCTGGGGGGAAATGTTCTCAAACATCAGTTTGCCCTCATGATTGACGACATGGTCAGTTCTACTGTATCTTTACCTGTTTTCTGTCTACTTGCCCCATCAGTTATGGAAGTGGAGATATTGAAGTCGTGCACAAATGGATTTACACTCTGATAATACAATCATCGATTTCTTCTCTAAGAGAAAGGGCCAAAAATAAAAAATAAGAAACTGCTAGAAGTGAGGAAGTGCTAAGAGGCACCCATCTATGGTGTTTGCACATCTTACCTGGGAGACAGATGGATGACATCATGCCAGAGTGTTTTCTATTTGCTTGGTTAGTTGCTGCAAGTGTCAATAACAGAAAAGGCCTTTGAGGAACTTTTCCATTGTGCTCTTTGTGGGTAGGCGAGTCTGGAGAGACAAGTCCTGTGAATGGCTACACTCTCCAAACAACAGAACTTAATGGCTCAAACCATCACCCCAATACTCTCCCAGAAAGCTCCCGGTGTGACCATTGAGTACTCAGCTACATTAGGGCAGCACCAAAAGACTTTCTATAGAAATTTACAACCTTGATGTTCTTTTCAAAGTTTTCCTCTGTATGATCACTTTTATAAACAAGAATTTTAAGCAGAAAATTCATGGTAGGGTTAGCACACACAGCTGCAGCCAAGAGGCAGGTATTAGCCTGTTTATTAGAGAAAAGGGAAGCCATGGCTTCGAGGCTTCCCACGGGTGTAGGTGTAATGACAAGAACAGTATGCTGAAAAATTAGATGGCCCTGGGAAGCGTAACTTTGTCTTAAAATCACGTGCACACTCGTAGGTTTTTCCTGTGATGAAAATAAAATGCTATAAGGGTTTCTTCTGAAAGCGGTTATACCTCTGAAGAGCGTTGTAATAACATCAGCTTCCGGCAATGGAGCTGACGTATTTCTGCCCAAATTACATACACACAGATGTTATTTTAAAAGCAACAATCCAGCAATTATCCACAATGCGATCACATTCCTAACGATTGAGTAGTCATGCTTGGGAGAAAACGTTGCATTTTAATGGATGACACCAATATGGAGTTTCATACCGTAAAAGTGCAGGCAAGGACAAAGGCAATGCATCATTGATAATATTTAACAGTGATGTTTAAGTGTGGCAATATTCACCTGCATACGTTACACAGAGCTGGCTGTGTGTTATCTTTTTAGATTCATTTATCTGAGTACTTGAAGAATATTTTCTGTATTTTTTTTTTTTACCCATCATCATAACAGGCTTGTGATGAACTGATTTTATATATAGTCATATATTTTTCTTCCCTGGGATTCCGTTTTATGCAAGCAACCTGTCTTTCATTTATACATCTTTAAACTAATGTATTACAAGAGTTATTAATAAATGAATACATGTGTTTGTTTATATATGTTTCAATTATACATGTAATTGGAAACAATGGGTAGTCTTTCTTAATTGCAAGATAAAATGGCTCCAATGATTGAACTGAAGATTGAAACTAGTGGCAAATGAGACAGGTAATTATCTGTGACTGGGCAATAGAATTTCCTTGTGCAGTGATGTGAATGGCACAACTGTCATACTTTTATTCTTTACACTTTCATGGTTCATATTTATGTCAGTGTCAGCAAATTGCCCAGACATTGTCTCACACCATGATGGACTGAAGGAAAATGTCCCTTCCTGATATCATGTTTGCTGAGCCATCTGACCTTCTATGTCTTTACATCTTGTGAGTTTGTTATAAATTCAGAACCCCATTGACCCAGGATCTAGGTGTTGGCCAGGACTTCAAGAGTTGGTTTTTAAAATTAATCATAAATTATCTATTGTTTGTATGCTGTACCTGTATGTATTAGTGTGTGTGTCTGTGCATGTCATGGAGTATATGTGGAGGTCAGAGGACAACTTTGTGGACTCATTTTCCACTTTGGTCTACCTTTCTGTGGATTTCTGGAATCAAACTCAGGTCTTCAGGCTTGCACACGGAAGTGATCTACCCGCTGAACCATCTCGATGGCCTGTGTTCAAGAGTTTCAACAAGCTTTCCTAGCAAGCCAGTAAATGCCGAAATTTCAGGTGTGCTGGACTCCAGATGTTAGCATTGCGTTTCCTTGGGTGTCAGAGCTGACCCTGACCCTGCTGCTGTGTACAGAGCGTTTTCAGGAGATGCTCATGTACTGAAGCTTAGACTTTAGCTAGTGGCAGAGAGTGAAAATGTAAGGAGGTGTGGTGTTTTGGTGGTCTTCCAGTCATTGGCATTCCCAAAAACATTTGGAAAGTGGGACCCTGCTTCTTTCTTTTCATTTCCTGGCCATGAAGTGAGTTCTGTTCCACTACATGGTCCTTGATAAGATGTGCTCCTTCACCACAGGTTCAAAGCCAGTGGAGTCAATCAATGGAATGAAACCTCTTAAAATTGTGAGCCAAAATAAGCCTTCTCATTTTATACATTATCTCAAGTGTTTTGTTATAGTAATGGAATGTAGCATACTCTTTAACAATCATCACTAGCTCTAGAACTTTTTTTCTCCTGCCACCTGAATAAATATCCATATTCCTTTAGGGCGGGCCCAGGTCAGTTTCTGCTGTTGTGATCCAGCTTTCAGAGTAGCTGAGATTACAAGGCTGTTCATCAGGCCAAGTCATTCTGTTGGATTATAGCTAGTCTAATGGATGTGGAATATCTTAATTGCTTTTAGTTTACATTCTTCTAATGAATAAGGATGTTGAGTACCCTTTCATGTGTTCATAGATATTTGACAATACTTAGAAAAATGTCTTTTTTTAAAGTTTTTTGTTTGTTTTTATAGTTAGTTGTGTCTTACTATTGATTTTGTTTGTTTGTTTGTTTGTTTGTTTAAATGCCAGGGATTGGACTCAAGTCTCCTGAATTCTAGGCAAATGCTTCGCTACTAACTTATATCTCCATATAGTCTGGGTGTCAGGAGCTATCAGATAAGTTACACACAGTTCTGCTTCCCACTCTGTTGAGTCTCTCTTCACTTTCTTGATGCAGCTGAACACATAATGACTTCCTAATTTTAGTGACTTTCAAGTTGCCAGAGATTTTCCATTCTAACTTTTTAAAAAAGATTTAATTATTTTATTTTTATGAGTGCACTGTCACTGTCTTCAGACACACCAGAAAGAGCATCAGATCTCATTATAGATGGTTGTGAGACACCATGTGGTTGCTGGGAATTGAACTCAGGACCTCTGGAAGAGTAGTCAGTGCTCTTAACCACTGAGCCAGCTCTCCAGCATCCCACCCTTTTTTACTTTTAATTATGACAAATATTTAAGATCACTTTGCCTAGTTCTAGTCATAAATTTGTCCTATAATATTTTTATTGAATATTTATAGTTTTAAACCTCCTATTACTAACTGATTCACTTTTAATTATTTATACGTGAGTTAGATAGCTGACTTAATTAATATTCTGAAATAAGTGTTTGTATCTGTGATGACAGTCAGTTTTTCCAGTACAGTATGTTGAAAAGAATGTCCTTTATCATCTGAATCATCTTTATATCTTGTAAAAAAATTGCCTTAAAGATATTTCATTGGTTTCTCTCATTGTACTTTGTGGTACTTCTTCATACCAGTTCATTAAGGCTTTGGAATAAAGTTTGTGAGTCCTTTGTCTTATCTAGGGTTTCATTGGTGTGAAGAGACACCATGACCATGACAACTCATAGGAAGGAAAATATTTAATTGAGGCTGGCTTACAGTTTCAGAGGTTCAGTACATTATCATCATGGTGCTAGGCATGGCAGCATTCAGGCAGACATGGTGCTGGAGGAATTGAGATTTCCATATCTTGATCTGAAGGCAGCAGAAGGGACTGTATGATACACTGGGCACACATATCATAGGAGACCTCAGTGCCTGCACCCAGACAGTGGCACATTTTTTCCAACAAGACCACACCTCTTCAAAGGCTACACCTCCTGATAGTGCCTTGCCTTATGGGTCAAGGATTCCAAGACATGAGATTATGGAGTCTATATTTATTCAAAGCACGACATCCTCCAACTTGACTCTTTTTCAGTATTGATCTACTCTGTGTTCTAGTAGCAGAATTTGACATCATCCGAGAAGACGTGTTAGGTCTAGGATAAGGCCATGTTTGAACAGGATACACACAATTTTTCTATAAATATGTTGAATGTATTAGCTATATAAGGGTTCCTGTGCAGAAAAGAACTCAAAAAAATTACACATGATGAAAATTTCTGAGTTTTAAAAATGTATGTGTGTGTGCCTGCATATACTACATGAAAACTGGTGCAGTAGAGACCAAATGAGGGTGTCAGAACCACTAGAATTAGAATTGCAAGTGGTTTAAGCTGCCTGATGTGGGTGCTAGGAACAGACCCTGGGTCCTCTGCAAGAGTAGTGTGTGTATTTGATTTTAGAAGTGATGAACTCATACTGCGGAGTCTTCTCTCCAGCTTCAAATTTCTGATTATTTTTAGCTTGTGCTTATGATATATATTGTATTTCTCTTTTTTCCTATATGATCTAAGACAACTGTGAGAATTTTGTGGTCACCAGGATTGGCATTTAATTGCTCTTTTTTCCCAAGCCTTCATGGATGCCACTAGTGACCCAACCTCTCTCTGAACACAGTGGAAAGTGTATGTGGCAAAACTTGGCCACGTTAGTGAAATCTTCCTGTTTTTCCAACTGGGCTCTGTCTGGCAATTTCCATGCTCAGCTTAACATCACTTCTTGAGATCGTATATTAATTATCTTAGTGAATCAACAATAACATTTTAGAGCATTACATCAGGTGTGTGGTTTAATTAAGACCCTGTTTTAAGATTTTTCCCAGACCGTTTTATTCAGATTACATGAGAGAAGTGAGAAAGATTGTTTTCCCCCACCAAATAATATTGGTAGCTTCAGCAGTCTATGGAGAAATTTGTTCACTTTGTCTTCCTCTGAATAACAATTGCTCCTTTACTTTCTGCTCATGCCTGAAATTCTAAAATAAACTCTGCTGTGACAGTCTCAATTTATTAATCATTTTGCTCCCTTTGTCCTCAATCACTGCTTTTCCCATCATTTGCCAGTTGTGTCACATGTGCTTCACTAACTGTTTTATACTGTCAAGCAGCCTTGACATTCCTGCCATTATCACACAGTATTTTAGCAACTAGAATGCTGTGTGGCCGTCTAAGAAAGGCCTAAGAAAATGTGCTGTTTTCCATAATGTCCTCTTTATGTGTCAAAGGACACCAGCGTTTGGAAGCATAATGAAATGTGTTCTCTTTCAGACACAGCATTTTCAACAGCTTCCACCATATTTGTACAGTATCTTCTTATTGTCATTAAAGCTATATTTTAAGTGTGCATAAGTAATCCAGTCACTAATGAGTTCTTATCACAATCACTGCTGGTACCCACATTTTTTGTGAAGATGTCTTCTTTCACATCTAAGATAGTTAAACCTCTTAATCACGATAAGTTCAATTAACAAATAGTTGAGCAGATAATTTATAATATTAATATATATTCTCACCTTTGACTTCAAAAAGTGATGAGCTTATACATTGAGGGGGTAAAAATACACAAAGATGAATGGAAATTTGATACCTATCTTTGTCAGCGTTCTATTTCTGTGAAGAGGCACCATGACCAAGGCAACTCTTATAAAAGAAAAATTTTAATTTGGGCTGGCTTATAGTTTCAGAGGTGAGTTCATTATCATCATGGCAGAGAGCATGGCAGCATGCAGGCAGACATGGTGCTGGAGAAGGAGCTGAGAGCTACATCCGGATTCACAGGCAGCAGCAGTAGGCAGAGAGAGACAGAGAGAGAGAGAGAGAGAGAGAGAGAGAGAGAGAGAGAGAGAGAGAGAGAGAGAGAGAGAGAGGAGGGAGGAAGGGAGGGAAGGAGGGAGGAGGAAGAAGTAGGTGTAGCATGGGCTTTTGAAACCTCAAAATCTACACCCCCAGTGACAAATTTCCTCAGTCAAGGCCACACCTCCAACTAGACCACACTTTCTAATCTTTCTAGTCCTCAAACAGTTCACTAAGCATTCAAAGATCTGAGCATGGGCCCATTTTTATTCAAACCATCACAATACCTAAGAATTGACACCAGGCATCTTTACAGCCATACTGTCTTTATTCAAGTAAACTTGTAGCTCAGCACAGTTCTAGTTAATGAATGTTTGATTCCTTTATGCATCTGCCTTAGCTACCACATTCAGTCTATAAAGAGTATGTTAGTCTGTCAGTACCTGCTTAGACCTGATTACAATAATAACAACTCCTTATTACAAATAATCACATAGATAAAAGCAAGAGTTCTGCTGTTTAGCTTCCTGATAGTGGTTATGAATACATAACTACTAAAATGTTAAAAAATATGTAGAGATTGATACATAAGTGAAATATTCCAGATAATTTAAATTCATGTCCTTTTTGCTTTGGATATGCCAAGAATTTCCCCCTCTATACTTTATGTACCATAGTAGAAACTGTCTATTGTTTGAAAACTATTCTCCAAGTTGTCTACATAATAAAATTACAAATCTAATAAGGAAGATAGATAAAGGATGCAAAAATTTAAACATCTCCAAAACATACTTCTTCTCACATAGAGTCAGCGTGACATAATAATCATATGCTGTAAGTGTGTGATGTTTTGAGCTCTCCAGATGAAAGACGCCGTGGAAATAAGGCATCATTACCATGGATTTCACTACGCCTGCCACACAGCATTTGTGCAATTACCAAAAAGGCCCATCACGCGGCCTCTTCATTAGGTCATGGGCAGAAATTTCTAGCCTATTAACAAACTTCAATAACATATACAAATTTATGGTCCAAATACTGAAAAGAATTGAATAATGTTTTACCAGGTAGAAAAGGTGAAATTTGAGAAATTAATAGCTTCACAAAAATTTGTCAACATAGAATAAAGCCAAAATGATATCTCATCTTAAATATTACTGTCATTTTTGTTATCTGCCTTCCCAAAGGAAAGAGAGGCCTCAGCTCACTCACTTTTTTTTTTTTTTTTTTTTTTTTTGGCCTAGAATTAGGAATGACTTTGTATATCATGCAGTTTAGTTGGTAATTTTCTCTTCTTTCTGAGAGATTTGTTCCCTGGGATGACAGGCACTCTCTTCATTTTCTTACCATTTGGTGTTTTTTTTTTTACTAACTGCACATACTATCGGATAGACTCATATCAAAGAAGCTTCAGCTGAAAGAGCCAAGGACATATAAGCATGCTCTCTGTGACCCCTGACATCATAAAAGACTATTCATCATGTCTTTTGACGGACATGATTACCCAGAGAGGCAAGGAAACTTCTTTGTTTAGGTCATGCACACATTTTGCTGTGCTATTAAAAAATACTTAAAAATGGAAATAAGCATATAAAATATTCATTTTCTTTTAGTGTATTTAAGAAATAAATTTGAATTATTTTGAAATATAAAATGCATGTTTCTTAGAACTGAAGCAACATGTGTTTGCTGCTCAAAACTAAGCAACAGGAGAAAATAGTGTATTTTTGTATTCTGTGTTTAACATACTTTAGCTAAAATTCTAGTCTGTCCCAAACACTTATTTTTTTTTTTACACAGACATTATATAATGCTTTTGGAAAATTACAATCTTTTATTTTCATTATCCTCATTTTTGCATAGTATTTTGCTACTTTTTGGCATAAGAGGCAAGAAAAAACATGCAAATATACAAACACACTAAATTCCAGCAGGAATTTCTGTCACAAGGTATAGTGACTAGCAACATATCCTTCCAGAAGTTTCTCAGTTTTAGAATCGCATTCAAAAATAACCAAGCTCTTACATTAGCTCATTTGTTACAGAAACTCATTGACTCCCCCTTAAAGTGTATGTTAATATGTCATCTTCCCCAGAGGCTACTAACGATGTCTTTGTTATGTTGTCAGAATTAAAAGTATAATATTGTCAATACTAGTGGAACAAGAAAGGATTTTTATTACTAACTGATATCCCAGGGTAGAAAAGAAGGGCAAGACAGGAAGTCCTCCAATGAAAGTTCAGTATGACCATTCATCTTTGTTATTTATTTCATTTTGAAGTTTTTGATGCAGGGTCTCACTGTTTAGCCCAGGATGGTTTTGAGTCAGAAATCTTCTTACCCCACCCTCCTGGCATTACAGGCGTACACCACCATGAATTGCTGTTCATGTATTCTCTTAAGTGGAGAATAGGTAGAGGGATGATTCCAGATGCAGGAAATGGGCTAATGTTATGCTGCAAGGCCAAAGAAATTCCACTTTGATTAATTTTCTTTTCTCTGCCATAAAGAAGTTGCTTCAATGACAGAAAAAGTGGATGCAGGGCATGATGGTTTACCTCAGTTCAGTTTCTATGAGGAAGACTTCCAGGAACAAGCAAAGAATCATTACAATCCAAACTGGCTGGTGTCTTCAGAGGTTGAGATATGGAATAGCTGTCTTGAAAAAGACAACAGGGATGAACTAGAGAAATTAGAATTTCTGACTAGCACTTAGTTTATTTAAGAGCAGAGTTGATGCTATTAGAAACTTGTTGGCTGGGTCCACATTTCCTTGTCCAGGGCAGAGTCAGCAAACGGGTGTCTCTTTCACTGTACATGTAGTAACTGTGCAGAAAGACAAGACAGCCAAACACTCATCATATATATCCAGTCACAGTGGAGAAACCACCAGTAGACAGGATGAACAGAATAGGAAGCAATGAACCATGACCCCAAACTCAAAGCAGAATAGCCCTTGTGGTTAAACAAAAACCACAGATATACCAGGTCAGCAGAATTTAAGCCAAGGAGTTCCATGGACAGCATGCCCTGAATTCAGAAGCATGGGTAATGGATTGTTTGCTCAGTCTTACTGTCTTGTGTGCTGTGGATTTAATCATAAACCTGTCAAGTTGTGTCTTCAATAGTGTTGAGTACTGGAACTCTCTAAGTACTATGCTAATAATGAAGTTGCATACGTACTGTTGATAGTCACTATTTCCAGACTCCATATTTTCAACTCACACCTTTACTAAAAATGTATTTGTAATCCCCATGTTAATGTTGGGATTGGTTTCATCGTCATTCATAGATAGGTACAGAAAAGTGAAAAATCTGTCAGCTCACAGGCACAGATCCACTGAAGCTAAACAAAGGGACTTTCTGCCTTTTCCGTTTTAGCGGTCGTATTGTAAATAAGTTCCCTTTTGTGGTCTTGTTAGCTCCCTGCTTTAAGCATTTTATTTTGGCTGGTTCTTTTCTATATATAAATATCTCTGTGTAGAGCTGAAGTATTGATCAGTGTTCATAAAACACAGGAAAGCCTTGCAGAGGAAATGCATGTCTTGGATAAGCTATGTTCAGGTATGAGTAGTGGTGCAGCTGGCAATGAATCCAGTGGTAATTAACAGCACATGTTGAATAAGGTGTCTTTAAAGAGAAGCACAGCCTACGTCAAGGGTTGGTGTGAGTGGTTGATGAAAATGGTATGAGAGGGGGTAAGGAGTGGGGTGAGAGATGGGGGTGCAGGTGTGGGTGAGGGCTTCCGAGAACCAATCCAAAATTTATCCTAAGAGCAACGGTTCAGTATTTGTTAATTCTCTTTGTGGTGGACGCGATGGAACACAATCACTTTGAGAAAGGCTACTCCCTATATGCTAGGTTATATATGTAAAGTGTACCAGAAATGAAGGCCTCTTTGTAAGCTTCATTTCAATACCTACCTGGAGCTTACCCCATCCCCTTCTCCCTGTACTTTGGTGTATTGGATTTTCTGTGCATCACTCACTGGGTCCTGTAGCTCCCCACCCCGGAAGGTTCCCTTTCCTCTTGTATCCCATTGACTATCCCATTGACTCAGAATCTCACCTCACTTCTGGATCTTGTCTCCTCCTCCACAACCCTTGCTCCGTCTGATAAATTCTCCTGCTTCCTACTATGACTCTGTGTTGAGTCAGTTGTCTAGGCTGAAAATGCCTCAGCATTTTATTTCCAGCATATTCCTGGTTAAGGTGAGATACCAGGGCAGTTATCCTGGTGGGGCTTGAGGGTTTGTAACACTGGAGCGTAGACACCTTTCCAGCTTGCCATTATGACACTAATCTAGGCGCTGGTGTGAAGGGACTGTACAAGGGACTACACCCCCTAATCAGCTGAATTAAGTTGATCAAGACCGTGATTACCCTCTAGGAAAAGCAGATACTTAAACTATCTGCTCTTCATTTTCACCTCACCTGCTATGTTTTCAGACTTACTCAGTTGGAAGTCTTTTTAAAAAGGCTTAAATCCTTCTGAATGACTAGCAAAATACCTACTGGGTCTTTAATTCTTTTTCCTGTCTGGTCTTCTCCTAGAGACGACAGACTACTGTGTCAGTACTAGCATTGCCTATCACTAAAAAATAATAAAATAAAATAAAATAAAATAAAATAAAATAAAATAAAATAAAATCCTATTTAAACTTCACACCAATCTATCCCCATCATTCTTGCTTCCTTTGTAATAGTCTACCCTTTGAGATAGCACAGGATAGGCATTCAAAGACAGGCACTGCCCCTTCTAGCTGTACAAAAAGGAAAATTACCTGACCATACCAAATCTCAGTTACCACTTCTGTTAAATGGGTATCCTAATGATATATGCCCTTTAGAACTGTTGTGGGGACTAATGTAGCTAAGCACATAATACAACATTTAGTGTATTAAAATCTATAGATAAATGTAACTCGTATAATAGTAGTTATTCAAAGAGACTATATTTCTTTCTCCCACAGTTCTAGCACTGTGGGGAGTACATAGGAAGCTGGCGACAGGTCTTTCTCTTTAGGATTTTATAATGTGCTTGGGAAAGGAGGACGGGTGCAGGGTTACTTTTTGAGCCAAAAATAAAATAAGGAAGTGTGACTGACTAGCTGGTGTTAATAGGGACACTGGTGACAAGGTGGGACCACCCCCTGGGAGAGGGAACACTGGAGCTGCCTGCCCTTCACTGTCACCTCTTATTTTTACTTCCCCAAACGCATTCTTGGTCTGGATAGAGACAGGGATAATGATTGAGTCATGCTGATGTGTCAACTGTCATCAGAGCATAACCAGGTCCTGTGGGTGGGCTCCTGTGGCTGCCTCCCTTAATCTACCTCCTCTCAAAGGTAAGTGGCCAGGAGCATCAGTCCTGCCGGCACTCTGGAGCCAGTTTCTCTTTTTCATATGGGTGGGGCAAGGGTCAGGGAGGCTGAGGCAAGTGCCCACCAACACTCATGTTCCTGCTTGTCCCCATGTGGTCCAGAAAGTCCCTGACCAGTGTAGAGAAAGAGGGCTTCAGCGTGCAGAAAATTCTCCTAATTCTTTCTCATCATTGAAAGTAGTTTTGTGACAGGTTTATCTGGTTCAATGAACAATTTCAAAGTTGATCCAATAGCAGGAGACAAAACATAAGACCAATTCTCCAACCACTTCATTTATTGAATATTTACACTGTGTCTGAGGAACATGTAGTGCTGACTAGCAAGTCTCAAATGCTGTGCTATGAATTAGCCCCCTTTCTCTCCATAGCCATTTCTCCATCCATAATTTGAAGTGAGTTGTCTATTTGTAGTTGTTACTGAACTGAGACAACTGGGCTTTGTCTTCATCGCCTTTATTGTGTTACTTCCACAGCTGGCTCATACCTTTCTCCTATGTGCTTCCCTTCTGATTTGTTCACTCTGCACAGAAGTACAGCCATTTTTACATTGGGACTCTTCTCTGACCATACCCTAGGACTTTCCACACATTAAGTGCCTAAGTAGACAGTCAAAAGTTATTCTTAATGATAATTTCTTCTCAGTTCTGACATTTGGGATATTCTGAGTTATACTCTGACCCCCAAAAGAAATGTGGAAGTCCTAACTCCTAGAACTTCTGAATGTCACCTTACTGGAAATTGGTTTTTTGCAGAAATGGCCATTAAGATGAGTTCATATGGGTTATGGTAGGCCCTACTTCTATTATCAAGTATTCTATTAAAAACAAACAAACAAAACCATGGCAGGGATGGAGATACACATAAGGTAAAGAGCACGCTGCACAAATACAAGGCCTGAGTTCAGTCTCCAGAATCCATGTTAGAAATAAAGTAAATGGGTGGAGTTAAATATACTTGTCATCTCAGCACCAAGGAGACAGGCAGATTCCTGGGGCTGGCCTAAGCTATTTCACAAGTTCCGTACCAGTGAGTGGTCTTCCTCAAACAAACAAATAAACGAAAGAACAAATTTTAAAAAAAGAAAGAAAAAAATGTTAAATGTACTTGAGTAACTATAACCAAATTTGTCTTCTGGCCTCCACATGTATGAATACATCTACAGACTCCTGTAAGTAAGTGTACATATGCACATGTATGTACATATATACACATAAACACACACATGTGCATACACACCACCACCACAACAACAACAAAAAAGGAAAAGAGAATTTAGAGAAAGACACATGAGAAAAAAAGATATGAAAGTTAGGGGTAGCAAGTCAAGACTGCCAAGGAACGCCAGCAACCTCCAGTAGCTGGAATTCCCAGGAAAGCTATTCCCCTGAGGCTCCCAGAAGTGAGGTCTTCACAACACCTTGACTTGGGCCTCCAGAACTCTGTTGTCACAGACTGTGGTACTTTGTAGCGATATCTATAAGAACTAAGACAAAGGACTACCCTTGAATGATACAACAGTCCACTTGCCAATTGCCATCACATGCCAAGTTAACTCCACTATCAACCAAGGTCAACTGCTTTCTCTTTTCTCCTTGGTCCTAAGATGCCACATCACCCACTATGCGGTATACCTGTGAGCTGAGAGTTGTTAATGCAGTAGTGGTAAATGATGGTGGTCGTGACCTAAAGAAAATAGTCCTCAGCAGCGCACTGCTCCTCTCTAGTTGCTTGGCAACTGTGGTATTCTCTGGGTCCTCTTATGTACCAGAGATGGCTAGAAATGATTCTTAGACCTTGAGAAATATGTTCAGTCTTGTATGCTCTCTCTAAGCCTTTTTGGTTTCTTCCTCAAGTGTCTGAAAAGATCTAGCAGTTGTACCATACACAGTGCAGGAGAGCCTTGAACACATTCCATGCCAGCTTTCACTCCAGAAACATTATATGACTCTAGGAACATAGATATGTAAAATATCTGCATACTATGCAGTACATATACTGCAAGTAACTCATAAATAAATGACTTTTAAAACAATTCTTCAGCATACATATAATTTCATAATTTATTAACAATGAAAGCAAATTTGTATGCTCATGAGATAAATGTGCTTATTTATTTTTACATAAAGAATGAAATCCTGGCCAAACAAACAAACAAACAAACTCCACTGTAGAACACAGCTATCTTCCAGTCTTCAGAAGGCATCCTATCAGATATTATGACTCCTGTCAGAGTGTTCAGTTATGTATTGTAGGAGCATACTGATATATCAAGGTCTTTAATAATCATTAATAATGCTGCAGGAACGCCATCAATGTTTTTTGCAGTTGGTAGACATTTTGGTTTTTGAAATTGTTATTACTCAGAGTGCCATTTTGTACAGATACATCATATGTTTAGAACCATTTCAGAAATTGTTGGAAATTCTGTCCTTATCCTAAGTTTGTAGGAGGAGCTAAGGTGGGAGGAGTTAGGAGAGGAAGAGGAAAAGGAAGAGGAGAAGTTAGGAGAGGAAGAGAAAAAAGGAAGAGGAGAGAGAGAGAGAGAGAGAGAGAGAGAGAGAGAGAGAGAGAGAGAGAGAAATGTAGGCGGAGGATGGAGAGCCACACAGGTATGGAGAGCAGTTCAGGTAACTACTTTTATTTTATTTATTTATTTTTTTAGCTAATTGGGAAACAACTCTCTTTGTATGGGCATATTGTTATTGAGTGTTACCAAACATATAAAGCCTTTGATTAATCTTTAAGCATTAGAGTCTCATTTTTTCTACCAGGCCCGCATGGATGGTGGGATGGTCTGGGCAATGCCCAGCCTTGTGGAGACAGCATGGAAGATTTGGCAGAGCCATCTCCCACACTGGTGTCTCGTGGGTGGCAGGGCTGGTGTTTCTGGCTGGGCATTTCTAGCTGCAGCACGCACATGGCCTCCAGCCTAGAAACATGGTGATGGGCTAGGCAGAGCTGCCACAGCTTAGATAGTCGGCATGACCGGTGACCAATTTTCTAAATAGTTACTTCAACATAAGTTGAAATTCATTTACTAAGTTTTGAGAAATTCCAATCAGCAACTCAAAAAGCAGTTTTTAAAAGCAAACATTTCAATACAACCAAATACCCAAAGATACATGAATTTGATACTTTTGCTGAGGAATAATAGCAGGAAAATAATAATAATAAAAAAATCTTTGCTCCAAGCCATTTTTCTGGAGGAGCAGAAAAACTTTCAGTATTATAACAACACTGAAATTCACAACAGGCTGCAGTTTGGAATCTGAGCATCTGTATAAGGGGTATCTCCTTGGCATTGCAGTGCCTGGCTGCACACACAGTGCGAAGTGCATATGGTAGGCTCCGAACCAAGACTGCAGTGAAGTCCTGGGATGTACCAGGAGTAGCACAGGCAGAAGCACCCTGCATCCAACAGATGCTTGGTTCTGAATTAGTTTTTGGTCATTGTGTGTTCAGATACCTTTTACTGTTGCCAGGTTTTTCACAATGCCCACATACAGATCAAAAAGCTCTGGTGTAGTTAGGCAGTGACAGCACATGCCTTTGATCCTAGTACTTGGGAGGCAGAGGCAGAGTCAGTCAGGCAGAGGCAGAGGCAGAGGCAGGTAGATCTTGGAGTTTGAGGCCAGCCTGGTCTACAGACTGAGTTCCAGGAGAGTCAGGGCTATATAGAGAAATTCTATCTTAATAAATTAATAAGTAAAAAATAAGTTAGCAAACAAACAAACAAACAAACAAACTCCAGTGTAGAACACAGCTATCTTCCAGCCTTCAGAAGGCATCCTATCAGATACTATGTCAGAGTGTTCAGTTATGTATTGTAGGAGCATACTGATATATCAAGCTCTTTCTTGTTCACATATTGTATTTCTTTTTAAGATTTCCTTATTTTTTAAATTATGTATTTGTGTATGTCTTGTTCTGGCTTGTTTTATGTTAACTTGACACAAGCTAGAGCCATCAGAGAGAAGGGAACCTCAATTGAGAAAATGTCTGCATAAGATCTGTCTGTAGGGCACTTTCTTAATTAGTGATTCATGGGAGAAAGCCCAGCTCATTTTGGGTGGAGCCAACCCTAAGCTGGTGATCCTTGGTTCTATAAGAAAGTAGACTAAGCAAGCCATGGGGAGCAAGCCAGTAAGCAACAAAACTCCATGGCCTCCATTAGCTCCTGTCTCCAGCTTCCTGCCCTGCTTGGGTCCCTGTCCTCACTGCTTTTGATGATGAACTGTCATATGAAACTGGGAGTGAAATAACTCCTCCTTGTGTCCTTAGAGGTCTGCCAGAGCTTGAGATATTCAGAGACAGATGCTCACAGCTAACCATTGAACTGATCAAGGGGTTCCCAATGGAGGAGTTAGAGTGAAGACTAAAGGAGCTGAAAGGGTTTGCGACCCATGAGGAGAGCAACAATACCAACCAACCAGAGCCCCTAGGGTCTAAACCACCAGCCTGGGGACACTTAGGGAGTATATGTATATATAAGGGAGGGTGGTCTCGTCAGATATAGGTGAGAGAGGAGATCCTTGGTCCCATGAAGGCTGGATGCCGTGTGTGTGTGTGGGGAATTCGAGGGTGGGGAGGCGGGAGTGGGGAGGTAGGTGGTGGCACATCCTCATAGATGCGGTCTTATGAGAAGTAATCACAGCACCAACCACACATAAGAGGGACAGACCTGTGCTTAGCAGAAAGGAGTGGGGCTCTTCTGCTGCCCACCAGATTCAACCATATTTGGGTTCCTAGTGTCTCAAATGTATTCACCTAGATACCCCAGCTTCCAGTCCCAGAGGACCATTTCTTCCTCTGAGCCTTGTTCTGTTGTATCAGAGTTGTGGGGTTAGCAGTTCAAGCTTCTCTGAAGGTCTGTGACAGTAATAATGAGTTTTTCCACTATTGAGCAGGAAGCGACTCAGTTCAAAATTTTCATTTAGAGTCTACCTTCTAGCATCATTTCTGGTACCCATTATTTTTCTTACACTGAGTTTCCTAGAGACCGTATGAAACAGAAACTGTGTGTGGACTATTGGAGGAGCAGAAGTGGACAGCGACAAAAATCGCACAACGAAATTGTAACCGAAGGCTCACAGACTCCTTTGGGGTCTTTTGAAGCTGTAATAGCTCTTCAGAGTCATGCACAAATTGATGCAAGCACACAGGTCTTCATGCTTCACTTTAACCAGTAATTGGTTACAAGATGCCCTAGGGGATGTATTGTAACCTTGGACAAGGAAGGTCCCTTTGACAGCGTACAATCTCAGGAGAGAGATGCAGTTATGAAATTCAGCAGCGTCCGACACTTCTAGGAGCTCATGCAAATGACTGCTTTTGTTCCTGATGGGGTCACCTGGACAGTGTAGGACTGTATCCAGTATGACACATAGCATGCTCCTACACTTCTCTGGTTAAGGTTAGAAAACTGCGAGAGGCACGGACCTTGACTATCTGTGGAATTCAGAGCTCAGTATTTACTCAGTAAGCATTTGTTGGCTAAATGATTGAAATGAGTAAGTAATTAAAGCACATTTACAGATGTCATGTCTTGTAAACTGACAATCACTGTCAAGGAACATCACAGAGAATATTAATACATGAATCACATGCAGGAAACATCCCAGAATACTCTGCTTTTGTATAAGAATATGTATGAATCCACAAGAGAGCACTTAGTGATTTATTTACTAATTTATTTTGAAATGAAAACCACTTCTAATGCACGAAATGGCGTGAGCAGGAGACGTCTTTTTGCCTTAACCTCCAAGTTGATACAGTTTTAATGAACAGACCTAGCCGTTCCTTTAACAGAGATGTTATCCCTAGATCAATGTTTGTAGTTGAATTGATGCATAAAGAAACTATGGTTTGCACCCAGCTCTCGTTTTTGACTACTCCCTTCAATAAGTGCCTACTTTGGACTTTAAATGTAGATTTTCAAACATTTTACACTATGACAAACACAGCAAATATCTCAAATATGTTCTTCTAATCATCTCTTATCAAACATTGGCAGTATCTCATAGGGTGTGAGAGAAAAATATGTCTGAAGTATCATCTGATCCACTTTTCAAATATTTCTAATCACAAATTTTCCTAAAAAACAACATTGGCAGTGTATTTACTTTTCCCAGTTTTGACAGCTACAGCGTGTTAGTTCATGTTTGCAAAGAAAATGACCAAACCTATTACAATAGAAAGATATTAGGAACAGTAACAAGGAATTTTGTGGACTTGCTCTCTTATCAAGCAAGAATAACTAGTGTAATGTATTTCTTTTTAAACTTAACAATTGCAAGCAAATAGAACTTATATCAATGGTTTTCAGCAATGCAGTGCTTCTCAACCTGTGGGTTGTGACCCCTTTGGGATTACATATCAGATATCCTGCATGGCATATATTTACATGATGATTAATAACAGTAGCAAAATTACAGGTGTGAAGTAGCAATGAAAATAATTGCATGGTTGAGGTCAGCATGACACGAGGAACAGTATTAAAGGGTCACAGAATTAGGAAAGCTAAGAACCACTTCAGCCAAGGAGGAAGCATCAATTTGGGAATATTTACTTAAAACTAAACAGGAGCAGCAGGACTGCTGTGATAATAGATCCTGACTTGGAATTCCATGTGGCTAGGTATAGAATGGTACCCCTGTCCTAAAGTCCTATCAGTGGATGTAACATCTCACAGGGAGAGACAAAAGCCCCAGAATTTCTCTGACTTCACAAATGAGTTGCAGAATCTAAATTCCATGTGAGTGTGGCTGAGGGGTGGGGTGCCTCTACCCAATCTCAATTGATTAGCAGGAGGCCCTATCCAGGAGTGGCAGGTAAAAATACTGAAGCTCTGATTTCTTTTGTCTCTACTCAAGACTAGGGGAGATTTCCATGGCAGGGAAGTGCCCAAGACTGCTGCTCTGCTCTCCAGACACAACAGGCTCAGGGCTTTTTCATCTTTTCTCCTTAGTGGGAGAAGTAATTCCCAAGAACACAGAGCTTCAAAATTCTTCGCAGTGGGACTGAACTGCCTTGAAAGCAGAGAAGGCTAAGACTCTACTCCACAATAATCAAGCTTTTGATGCTTAGCAGTTAAGTGGAGGTTGGCACATTGAAGAGAGCAGCAGACTAGATGTACTAGATGTGTCTGTTGTGTGCCAGAGAGAGAAAATAGAAGACCTCCAACTATAAATTCATGCTTCTTTGCTTAACCTATTTAAATATGATTAAGGATAACTATACATAACAGTTAGATGAGCATAGAAATGCAATGCAATTATTAGTGACAACACGAAGAATTGAGTGACAACAAAGCTCCATCTGAGGATGAAGGATGTGATAGGCTGGTATAAACTCAGGGCAACAATTAAAGACTAGCAATGGCAAATAATATAGTGACTGCAACAAATTTTATGAAGATTTTTCACTTCGCTCTTTTCTTAGCTGCTTTAGTAGACATAAAATTGATTACAACTTTGTATTTTTAGATATGAAACAAGTACACACATAAAACAATGACACAGAATGAGAAGGAGACAGTGGATCTATTCTATAGTAACCATTTATTAATTTTCAAGTGTGTATTAATCTTAATTTGATTCAGATATGTCATGGCATTTAAAGTAAGCCCTGGGACAATTAAAATAATAATAATAATAAAACCCAAACAGCAAAAAACAAAGGCAGCTTGGTTTGTAGCTTAATCGATAGAGCCTAGTATGCATGAGGCCCTGGGCTTGCTCTCCAGTTTCACATAAACTAGGTACAGGGAGGGCTACAGCTCTGTGATTCTAGCACTCAGTTAGAAAGAGGAGGATTGGAAGTTCAAGGTCATCTTTAGTTAGAGAGTTGGAAGGCAGGTAGGATTACTTAAGACCTTGGGTCACAACAAAGGAGTTAACAAATAATTAGTTGTAAGTACAGAGGCTTCTAGAGAATGAAAATGGACTTCTGTTGTTTAAGCCATCCAGGTCATGATTATTTGTATTGTTGACATTATTTTTTCTGCAAATTTAGAAAGTGAAGAAAAGACTCAGTGAAACTTACGTATTATAGATTTAATTGTACTTCCTCCCCAGTTCATTTGTTGGAGTTCTAAACCCTGTTATCTCTAAATGACCTCCCTTGGAAATAAGGTCCTTGCAGGTGTTGTCAAGTTGAAGTCATTCTGGGCTAAGGTGGACCCTAATATAATGTGGTTGAAAATTAGGACATGAACACTCCCACAGGGAGGGTGCTGTGTGAGCAGTCCCACAAGGAGTGTGCAATGTGACCACTCACACAGGAGTGTGCAATGTGACCACTCACACAGGAGTGTGCAATGTGACCACTCACACAGGAGGGTGCAATGTGAACACACACAGGAGGGTGCAATGTGAACACACACAGGAGGGTGCCATGTGAACACTGATACAAATTATGCTCCCATAAGCCAAGCAACCACCAAGAGCTAGGAGAGAGACTGGAGCAGATCCTCCTCTGGCATCTTTAGGAAATCATTGCCCTCTCAGCACCTCAATCTTGAATGTGCAGCCTCCTGAACTGGAAGACAGCAATCTCTGTTCTCCAGGCCACTTGATTGCAACATTACATTATAGCATGGCTGAGAAATTACTGAAGTCATATTAATAGTTTCAGGTCATAATAACTGTTTCTTTTACTCCTAGTTTCAATCTATATATTTCCCTCTATATATGTATTCATATATGTACACATATATGCATCCCACATATAAATGCACACAAAGATATACAGCTTTAAATCTGGATACTAGAGAAAATTTTTTTTAATTACCAAAAACTTAAAAATAAATCAAAAAGTTTTCTGAGTGGTCTTTTTATTCTGATGGAGACCATCTTTCTATTTTGTTTTGTTTTGTTGAAGCAGGGTCTCTTTTTTAATTATTTATTTTTTATTTATTTTTAATTTCATGTGCATTGGTGTTTTGCCTGCATGTATGTCTATATGAGGGTGTTGGATCACCTGTAACTAGAGTTGTAGATGGTTGTGAGCTGCCATGTGAGTGTTAGGAATTAAACCCAAGTCCTCTGGAAGAGCAGCCAAAGCTTTTGGCCATTGAGCCATCTCTCTAGCCCTGGATGGAGACCATCTTAATGAATGGATGCAAGTCCCCTGTCACACAAAAAGGAAGCAATTTGCTTGGTTTACTATTTACTATTGATGAGGATCAGAATTCTAAAGTTACATGTCAATTTAGGGAAGGTTGACATAGTTTAAATTATTTCTTTTCTGGTCTAAAGAGTCAATGATTTTTGTCCTTTGGAAAAGATAACCCCCAGTGATTAAGATTTTATTGTCCTGAATCTAAGTTACAATCTTATTTCAGTTTTCTTTTTTTTTTCTCTTTAATTTTTATATCCTTTGAAAAGGTTTAACATTTTGACTCATTTTCTCATTAATGAGCTCAAAACATTCTGACATCTGTACATTGTATATTTGTCCTAGACTCACGTTTTATTACTTAGAAACTTTATCTTTGACGTGCCTTAGATCAATGAAATCAGACTCTCAGGCTTTATGAAGCAGGGGAACTATTAAAGTGGAATGAAGTTGGATGACTGAGATAGAGTAGCCAATTTAAGTTTCTCAAATAATGTCAATTTAAAAATCACAAACACGGAAAACTATTACCTAGTAATACTACCATTTTATAAATTGCGGCGGAGGGCTTTTTAATACCACGAGAGTAGGAGAAAATGTAGTGCAAACTATGTGGCATTATGAAAATTCACTCCATTTCACTTATTTTTCTTGCAGTATTACATTTTGGTGAAAACTTTTGTGACAAGCATGATTTAGGAGGCATTGCCTACCGATGTCTGCCTCCTTTTGTATTTGTGCAGCTTTCTTTATTCACATACTGCTCTTTACCAGGGTCTTTGAAGGACCTGTTGAGTGTACACCATGAGGCAAATAGCACCAACGATTGTCATAAGCTTCTTCTGTATGAAAACATGGCTCCTGACATTGCAAAGCCGATATTCTTGTGGGGAAAGCTTGACACTGACTAATGGCCCAAGTAATTTACAGTAATTTTTTTTTTTTGCTATGCATTATAAAGAAGGATGGTGATAGTGTGCACTGGGCAGTTCATATGATAGCCACTGTAGAGTGAAAATTATTTGCCTTGGTAGAAGTGTATATGAACTCTGATACACTCAAAGCAGGGAAACAACCATCCTTTTCTTAAAGGTGATATATATTGGTGGAGGTAACACATAATTGCAGTAGAAGATCTTTGACTTAACATCAACCTGGGTTTCTCAGGAGCCCTTATCACAAGCAGATCTCTACTTTTCCCTTGCGTCCTCATCCCTAGAATAAGACAAATAAGATACTGAGCACTGAACAGTTTCATATAAGTACAAATAAGCAAATGAAAATTAGGTCTCTTCATGTTATACTAAGAATACAGAAGTGCCATGGGTGGTTTGAATGAGAATGTCTCCCTCTAGGCTCACATACTTGAATGTTTGGTTCTCAGCGGATGGACTCTTTAGGAAGGATCAGGAGGTGTGGCCTTGTTGGAGGAGGTGTGTCACCTTGAAGTTGGCTTTGAGTTTTCAAAAACCCATACCAGGCCTAGCTCTCTTTCTGCTTCCATCTTGTGACTCAAATTTAAACACTTAGCTACTGTTCTTGTACCATGCCTGTCTGCCATCATATTCTCTGCCATGATGGTTATGGTCTCCCCCTCTGAAACTGTAAGCAAGTCCCAAATTAAGTGCCTTCTTTTATAAGCTACCTTGGTCATGATGTCTTCTCGCTGCAATAGATCACTAATTAAGAAAAGTGTAGAGTGATGTCCTATCATGCATTGGGCGTGTTTAATTTAGATATGAGTCATAAAGATGTAAAGGAGTCCTACAAAATGGAAGGGCTTTAGGATGGTTCTAATTCATCTCATTATAAAATCTTTGGAGTTTAACTTTCACTTCACTGAGTACAGACAATAGTTTTGCCAATACAAAAGAAGAATGACTTAGTTATATGACCACTTCCTGCCCTACTCCCCCATTTTATTATTGGAGAGTAGATGTGGAAGACACAAAACCCAAACTCAGAAAAGGTTTGGAACAAAGAATGCCCACTTTAATAAAGAGGAGATGGAGGGAACCATGTAAGTAGATGTTTTGACTGGGGATCTGAGATTATAAGATTGGTCCAGAACACAAAGGTGTGGTCTCCTAGAGAACCAAGCCTGCTCCCTATGAAACCAACAAGACAGTGGTCAGAGTTATCATTCATAGGAAATTCTTCTACATGTTTGTCTTTTAAGGTAATTACAACAATGCATGTTTATCGGAGGATTGGGACAATGATCATGGCTGGATTAAGTGATCAAACAACTGTTCAGCAGACGTTTGGTCCTGGCGAGCCCATATCTGAGTACTGTGACACAGATGGTTACTGCAAGAAAGAATCTGATATGAGCTGAAGTTAAAGTGAACAAATTAAATGAGGAGAACTGATGTCTAGTTTGAAAAGACAACATAACCAGCTGGACATGAACATGCTAGACTCTTTTATGACTTTTGTATTTACCTCTCTGATAATTATAGGATATTATAGCCCCAATAGATGCTGTAACATTCTTTCCGCAATTCAGTTTGCACTCTTGTGCAAAGGGCCTCTCAGTTAACTACCACTTTCCTAAATTTATGAACTCCATGGTTGAACATTTGCATCATTTTAGCAATATGGCCATTACTGTTCCCTCTGCACCATCATCAATAGATTCTACTGACTTCTTAATCTCACATAAAGTGTGAAATGTAGAAGAGAGCAGTTCCAATACTCTTTCTTCATTGGTTACTTTAAATTAAATTGAAATTTAAAGCTTTTCCTTTATGAATCAAATTATCTAAATTTATTTTTTTCCTCTAGAGGGAAATTTGTAGGTCAAAATGGTTACAGGATATTAAGAAATGTCCTGAAAGCAGACATCAGTTAATGACATCATAGATCCCTGTATGATTCTAAGATTATAGACTGCAGCTAATAATCATTGGTACTTCAAATACCCAGAGGAGGATGTCATGTCATACAGAATTAGCCTGGCACAAATTCCATTGCCTAATACCAGGTTGATTTTATCAGACATTCACATCTATTTCCACTGAAGGCAGATCACTGAAGCCTGTAACAATTAAGATTATATTTGAGGTATGAAAGAGTATTAACAGCAATTTGTAAGTTGGACAAAGATGAAGATTTACCTTAGCTCAGCCTCCTTTCTTACAAGTCTGCCAAAGGGAGGAATATCTAAATATATCTCGTCTGTTCCTATTTTTTTCCGGACTCACTTTCTGTGAAATCTTGATTGCAATGGTGAACTTGCCTTGCAGTTTTTCTTATCTAGAAAGGAACACTTTTTTTCCCTAGGATTTTCACTGTATAGACATTAGGTTTCTATTTCATCTGTCATGAGTTTGGCAGCCATGTACATCGCTTGCTGACTGGGTTCAGTTAATGAGGAAACCAGCTTGTTTGTTAGAACAGGAACAAAACAAAGCAGGGCCCGCACAAAATGAAAAACAGAAAGCCCCAAAGTCAGTTTGAGTGAATGCTTTTGCTAAGCCAGTTATAAACAGGGTTAGAATTAGTGCCAAGAACTATAAGCAAGTCCCAAATTATTAAGGATAGTTGTTTTGCAGTTACTACATTTGAAGAAGCAGTACATGCTGTCTAAGAGTAAGAAAGCTTGAATCAAAAAAGGGGAAAGAAAACAGTGAAGGCAATCAAGAACTGTAGAATAAAGCAGAGTAGCCTTGCTTGTGTGTCTTCAATAGAATGTGCTATTCAAAGTTGCCTTCCATATCTGAAGCACTTTGTTAGCTGTTGTTGTGTGACAGATATTTCCTTGGGAAACATAACACACAGACATGCATGCACATGCACACAGACACACGCAGAGACACAGACACACACACACAGACACACCCACACACCCACAACCCCCCCCCACACCCCTATGTAGTCCAGATAGGGAGCCCAAACAGAACAAAGTAAGGATATTACAAAGTTCACCTTGGTGAATCAATGAGTTTTATTGAGGTTGCTATAGGAATAAAGGTGAGGGTTTTATTACTGGGCATAAATGACCCAAAGACAGCTGCATCACCAAAACCCACTCTAGCATGGATGGCAAACCACAAAAACTAAAAACCTGGAACACACTGTAGCTTGCAGCCTGGAGTCTGGAACCTGAACGTCCTTAGGTTGGAGCCCCTGACTGAGAGAGTTTCATTGATTCAGAGATGAGTTAAGTCTCATCATTGAGACATTTAAAAGTCTGGAACATACAGTTTGAATATTATTCACTAATTGGGTCTGATAAGATCCTTCCCATCATGCCTCAAGGAATTTCCTTTTTCTGCAATGTCTCATTCTCCTCCAGAGTGTTAACCTAATTTGGGGAAAATACAATTTTTGCTTGAGGTAAAATATACATTCATAAAGATGACCGAATAATAACCACAGCAGAAAGAATGTACTCCAAAGATGTCTTAAATAAATAAAATATTTTTAACAAAATGAAAATACAATGACATAAAACTTTTGTGATTTGGTTAACAGTGTCCTTGGAGAGTAAGTTCTATCAACCAAATGTGAATACTGGAAAGCAAAGGGGTCTGGAATCGATAATGTCAGTTTTCACTTTAATAAACCAGAGAAGAAGTCTGGGTACTGCCATAAACAAGCAGAGGGAAGGAAATGATAAAGATCAGAACAAAATAAAAGAAATTGAAACATGAAAAGAATAGGGCCAATAAAACCTAAATGATAGCTTCTTGAAAAGTTTAATCAGTTGATAGGAAGCTATTGGAAAGCAAAAGGGAAGAGACAAAAGTTAGTAATGGCAGCAGCATCATTTTGGATCATTCTGGACTCGGTAGGCACTAAGAATGTACAAAAGATTGCTCTGCACATGCATTCCATAATTAAGATAAAGTAGACTGATTTCTTGAAAGATGAAAACAATAAGAAACAGAGGACCCAAAGGGTCTCATATTTGTATAAAATTTAAATTCACTTAAAATACTATGAAAAAGAAAACTCTCAGATGATTGGCAAATGCCAAACAGGTTTTATTTTGGAGAAATAAAACCAATTTTAAATGATATCTTTGATAAAATAGGTACAAGACTATTTTCCAATTCATTAAGTATGCAGAGTTTATTAATATCAAAGCAGATGAAGACAATCCATATAGGAAAACTGCAGACCTCCTCAAGCACAGATTCAAAACCCTCATAAAACTGTATCAAAGTGAGCCTAGCATGATCCTAAAGGTTTCTCAAGTAGAGTTCCTCTTGGGAATGCAAGGCTGGTTCTGCATTCAAAAGCCAACTAACATATTCACCGAGCTAACAGGAAATGGCCATTGTTGATAGATTCAGAGATGTCATTTAAAGAAGTTTTCAAGTAGTTCAAGGAAAAGGGACTCTAACACAACTTGTAAAGGTTCTCTGAATGAGCACCATATGCAAAGCAAAGGCTAAATATTTAACCTGCAAAAGCAGGGGTAGGGTAAGGCTAGCCACTCTCAGTGCTCCTGCTCAGCCCTCTAATACAAGTTCCAATTTGTGAAGTATAATCAGAAGAGTGGGCTTAAAATCAGAAGGAAGAAATAGAATGGTTCCTATTCACAGGTACAGTGATAAATCCCAAAGAACCAATTTTTTTTTTTTTTTGTTACTTATTTTCTGAGATAGGGTTTCATTATGTAGTCTTGGCTACCTGGAGCTTGCTATGTAGACCTGGCTGCCCCTGCCTGCTGAGTGCTTGCATTAAAGGTCGGCACCACCACACCAAGTCTAGAGAACTTACTTTTAAGAGAATCATAACTAATACCCTATTGAATAACAATGAGAATTTTTTTAAAATTTGTGAGAGCTTTTTCAATAAATTGAAATTTTGCTTAGGTATGAGACTAATAAAATACTTTTAAATTCTGTCTGCTGAAAATCTTAAAACATTGGTGAAAGATATTCATGGTTCTGGGAACAAACAGAAGTAAAGTATGTTTATGATTAGAAGATGCAGATGTCAAGATACCAGTTCCTTCCAAATTTTCAGAGAGGTTCAATGCATTCATTCCCCATAAAAAGAAAGAAAGAAAGAAGAAAGAAAGAAAGAAAAAGAAAGAAGAAAGAAAAAGAAAGAAAGAAAGAAAGAAAGAAAGACATTTTAAAATATTTTATCAGCTAGAATCAACTCAGTGTCTTCAGTTGTATCAATGGAGAACAATTGTGGAATATTTTCAGCAATAGAAATTGAATATTTAAACACATGTGACAGCATGGCTGGATGTAAAATATGTAGATTAAGTTTAAGAAGTCAGTCAAAAAGCTCAGTGTAAATGACATTCTGGAAATGATATGACTGTAGAAACTAGGCTCAGTAGTTGTAAGGCTTAGGTGTGATGAGTAGTTTGAACATCTTTGGTAATAAGGGGAATTTGGGGAGGGGTTAACTTGTTCTATACTCACTTGTTTGTTTTTCCCTCCTTCCCCTCTCCCTCTTGCTTCCAGTCCCGCTAGCTCCAGTCCCCCTCCCCAGCTTCTCCCCCACCCCCCCCCCCCCCGCACTTGCTCCAGGCCCCTGCTTGTTCCAGGCCTATACCATACTTGTGATAGAGCCTGAATGAAATTCTGTATGTTAAAAAATAAGGAACTGTGCCCAAAACGTAAAGATAAACGATAAATGAAGACATAAAACTATTTAAAAATTATCCACTTTGCATATATAGCATATACTTATATATTATAAGGCATATTGATTGTCTCACATACAAGCTTTACTAAATCCATTAACACAGTTGAGTATTTGTTTTTTTTTTTTTTTTCAGACAAAAGAAAAGTAGAAGATAGACAATCAGGATCACTATGGGTACATTTTTGAGACTGTTATTTTATTTAAATGCATTTTAAAATGGAAGAATGTTTAATATCATTGAAAATGACACATTTATTTAATTGGTAGCTATTATTTATACTATAAGATGCATGGCAAATGAAATTACACACAATGTTTCTTGCTATTCACAGTTTACTAAATAACTCAATTTAGTGTTATTTTAAGTCCTAAGGATTTGGAAAACTTTACATCAGATACTAAATCTTATAGTTAGAAAGACTATAGCTGAGATGCACATTTTATATATCAAAGTGGACCTGGTCTCCAGGTTCTGCCAGCATCCCTCAGTCTCAACCTGCTATAGGGCACACCCTGCCCTCTGCCCTGAATTTTCTAGCTAAGGAGCTCGGTTCCCTGACTCCTCCTTCATTGTCTATGCTGGTTTTCTTTCTTTCTCTTCCTTCTTCCCTCTGTTTCCCTCCCAAGGTGACTTTCCTGGCCTTGTTTCTTAGGACCTGTGAACCCACCCAAGAGAGGCTTGCCAAAAAACCTGGCTATATATATTTTAATCTGGCTTGAATTGACTCATTTACAGCAAAGAAATAATTTATCTCTCTCTCTCCCTCCCTCCCTCCCTCCCTCCCTCCCTCCTCCCTCCCTCCCTCCCCTCTCTCTCACATTAGAATACAAATAGATATCTAAAAGAAGATTACAAAAAAAGAAACACAGAATTATCAAAAACAAGAACACTCACAGAGATACCCATTTGCATACACAGAAATTCCAGAAAAATACAATACAGGAAACCATAATATGTATGACAAAAGACCTGTAGGAAAGAAAGAAAGAAAAAGAAAGAAAGAAAGAAAGAAAGAAAGAAAGAAAGAAAGAAAGAAAGAAAAGGAAAAGAAGAGAAGGGAAAGGAAGAGAAGGGAAGAAGAAAATAATGCTCAGACAAAGCATTATGAGAGTAGGACCCTCCAAAATTGCCACTGAGTTTGGTTCATGGTAGCCATGTACTACTGCTGGGTGGTGAGGTCTGTCCTTAAGGGTGGCTCTATTGGAAAAAAACAAAACAAAACAAAACAAAACAAAACAACAAAACAAAACAAAACAGGTCAAAACAAAACCAAACCCCAGTTCTTTTCCTTTTAGGGTGATTATCAATTGGAGATAGCTTTTGGGTTAGGGCTAAATAAAATATTGTTTTATAGTGAGGTTTATAATATTAAAGATTTTAAAAACTTGTCAAATATTCTTTCTGTTTCCTCAGATCCAATCCCGAGTTTCATCCCAGTTCTGCAGCAGAACCCCATGACAGCCCCCACCCTCTCATTTCCTGTGGATCCCATAGATCTTTCCTTTCTAACCTCCCTGTCCCCATTTGTTGCTTTTTCCTAGGCCCCAACTCCAGCAGGTACCCACTTCTAAGCTACAGGCCATGTCTACCAGAAATTGGGTAGGCTGCCTGCAGGTCTCTCTGTCTCCCCAGTACCAATCCCCGACTCATTCCCAGCTATGTTGCAGAATGCCTCTGGTAGCCCCTCTTCCTATTCCCATCTGCCATAGAACCCATAGATCTTCCCACTTCCAACCTCCTCACTCTTCCTAGACTCTTCCCAGCCCCAGCAGGCATCCCCTGCTATCCCAGGTTCCCCTCCTTTCATGGCAACAAGTAGGTGGAAGGCAGGTTCACACCTCTCCTACTGCACCTGAGATTCAATACCCACAACTTTTTCCCAGCTCTATGGCAGCAAATCTGCTGTGGTCTCCCTTTCCTCTGTGACCCCAGTCCCAAGGGGATAACAAAGACCTTTTCCTCCAACCTTCCTTCCACCAACTCATCCCAGGATCCTAGCCTCCAACACCAGTAGGCATTCCCTGTGAGAGTATCAGCTGAACAGGCCAGGAAAACAGCCATCACGTGCTGCAAAAATCCAGGGAAGAAACCAAATTCAAGGAACAAAAACAACCATCCAACAAAGACAAATCCTAGAAATCAGCACCTAGACCTATAATTATTCCAAACTGAGACAGAGGCCAGTGTAAATCACAGTAACTGATATGTCTCTACTTGAGCCCAGCTATCCTACCATTGCAGGCCCTGAATATCCCAACACAGATGAAGCATAAGATAAAGACCTTAAAACCAACTATATGAAGATGATAAAGGTCCTTGAAGAGGAAATTAATTAATCCCTTCAAGAAATCCAGGAAAACAAAAACAGTGTGAGGAAATGAATAAATTCCTTAAAGAAAGCCAGGAAAACACAAACAAAAAGCTGGAGGAAATGAATAAATCTCTTAAAGAAACCCAAGAAAACAAAAACAGTTGAAGGAAAACAAATAAAAGTGTTAAAGATCTGAAAATGGAAACAGAATTAGTAGAGAGCACAAAGAAAGGAAATTCTGGAAATTAAAAATTTAAGAATTTGAACAGGAGCTACAGCTTCTGCAACAGAATACAAAAGATGGAAGAGAAAATATCAGGCATTGCAGATACAAGAGAAGAAGTGGGTACATTGGTCAAAAAATGTTTAAAAAAATATATATATATATATATTTATATCCTGACTCAAAATATTCAGGAAATTGTGGACACTATGAAAAAATCAAGCCTAAGAATAATAGAATAGAGGAAGGAGAAAATCTGAGCTCAAAGTCCCAGAAATCATTTTCAACTAAAACATAAAGGACACTTTTCCTAACTTAAGAAGGAGATACCTATAAAGGGACAAAATGCATACAGAACTCTGAATAGATTGAACTAAAAAAGAAAGTTCCCTTGCCACATAGTAACCAAACATTAAACATATAGAGCAAAGAAACAATATTAAAAGCTATAAGGTAAAAAGGCCAACTAACATATAAAAGCAGACCTATTAGAATTACAACCAACTTCCCAATGGAGATTCTAAAGGCCAAAAGGGCCTGGAAAGATGTCCTGTAGACTCTAAGAGACTACAGATGCCAGCCCAGATTACTATACCCAGTTTAAATCACCATAGATTGAAAAAAATAAAATATTCCATGATAAAGTCAAATTTAAACAGTATTTATCTATAAATCCAGCCCCAGAGAAGGTGATAGAAGGAAAACTCCAATCTAAAGAGGTTAACTACACTAATAAAAACAAAGGAAATAAAAAAATTTCACACCAGCCAAATCAAAAGGGAAACAAAGGCGCATGCGCGCGCGCGCGACGCCAACACACACCACACACACACACAGAGAATCACAAACACCAGTACTACCACCATCACCACAAACAACAACGATAACAGCAACAACAACAAAGTAGCTGCAATCAATAATGAAGATGATATTTCAATTCTTAACATCTATGCCCCAAATGTAAGGGCATGCAAGATTGTACAAGAAACACTACTGCACCTTAAATAACATATTGATCCTCACACACACACTGATAGAGAAAGACTTCAATACTCCACTCTTACCAGTGGACAGGTCATCTAGACAAAAACTACACAGAGAAATTAGAGCTAACAGACATTATAAACCATGTGGACCTAACAGATATTTACAGAACATTTCACCGAAACATACAAGAGTGTATTGTCTTCTCTGCACCTCATGGAACTTTTTCCAAATAGGCCACATACTCAGAGACAAAGAAAGTATCAACAGATACAAGAAAATAGAAATAACTCCCTACATCTTATCAGACCACCATGGGTTAAAAGCTAAATATGAACAAAACCAGAAACTGCAGAAAGGTTGCAAACTTATAGAAACTGGAAACAACTCTCTACTGGATAAAAAATGGGTCAAAATAGAGATAAAAAAATAAATGAAAGATTTCCTAGAATTCAGTGAAAGTGAGTGCCTAACATACTCAAACTTATGGAATACAATGAAAGTAGGGCAAAGAGGAAAGTTCATAGCACTAGGTGCCCACATTAAAAAGTTGAAAAGATCTCATATTAGCAAATTATCAGCACACCTGAACCTTCTTGAACAAAAAGAAATAAACACACCCAAGAGGAGTAGATGGCAAGAAATAATCAAACTGTGAGCTGAAATCAATAAAATAAAGCAAAGAGAACAATGCAAAGAATCAAAGAAACAAAGAGCTGGCTCTATGAAAAAAAATCATAAGACAGACTCTGCAAAGGGTGGGGCAGGCCTTCATCAAATCCCTCCCTTCAGAGCTCAGAGAATCACTCAGAGATTGTAAGAGTCAGAGGGATAAAGAACACAGCAAACAAGGTCCTCTGCATCAATTAAGCAAGTTCCATATGAGCTCAGTGACTGAAGTAAGAGGCACAGGAAGCACAGGAAGCGCATAGGTCTGCACCAGGTCTTCTGCATATACATTATAGCTATTTAGTATTTGTACTGGACTCCTGAGTGTAATGAGTGGGTCTCTGATATTTGTGCCTGCTCTTGGGACACTTTCCTCCCGTTGGATAGCTGTGTTCAACTTTGATATGCTAGGCTTTGCTTCATCTTATTATATTTTATGTTGTCATATTTGACTTTTATCTTTTAGAAACCTGTTAGGAGGTAGGAAAGGGAGTAGATCCAGAGAGGTGGGAGGTGGGAGGAACTGGGAAGAGTAGAGAGTGGGAAACTGTAATCAGGATATATTGATTGACCAAAGAATCTGTCTTAAATAAAAGGAAAACACCTGAAAACGTGAAATAATTGTCAAGTTTTATTCACTAAAATTATCTATGATATCTTTTGTTTGTTTGTTTTGGTGCTTTTTTGTTTTTGTTTTTTTTTTTTTTTTTTTGGGTTGTTTTTTTGTGTTTGTTTGTTTTGAGGAAGAGTTTTTCTGTGTAACAGAGCTCTGGCTGCCTGGAATCACTTCATAGACAAGACTGGCCTTGAACTCACAGAGATTTGCCTGCCCCTACCTTCTGAGTGGTACCACCATGCCTCGTTTTACATATCCATTTTATAATGTCAAACAATTCCTGGAAAAATGCATACCCTTGAAGACCCAGGTAAGTAACTAATGAAGGACATTTGGAAGTTAGAAATCACTAGAAATTACGCTCATTATCCTACTTTGCTTTTCTGTTGCTGTGATAACATAGGACCAGAAGCAACTTGTAGAGAAAAGGGTACAACCCGTCCTAGAGATTACCTTCTAGCACTGAAGGAAGTAGGGCAGGAACTCAAGCAGGACCCTGCAGGCAGGAACTGTGCATCAGAAGCCATGGAGGAAAGCTGCTTACTGGCTGATCTCTCATGGCTAATCAGCTTGATGTTTTATGCAACTGAGGACTACCTTCCCAGGGGACACACCACTCACAGTGGGCTCTTCCCTACCATACCGATCCTTAATTAAGAAAATGACCCACTGACTTGCCTGCAGGCCAATCTGCAGGAGGCACTTCCTCAGTTGAGGACCTCTCTTCCCTATGGCCCTGGCTACTGTCAAGTTGACAAAAAACAGAGTAACAACCAAAACCACAGCAAACAACAACAACAACACGATACGCTTAACCAGGACACTAAGCTTATACTATAATAATCAAACCTGGTTCAGCATGGTCTTTACATGTTTGTAAAGCCAGAGAGATGATAGAGAACTCTTTTTAATCTAAATTGAAGTATTTCTAAGTTATCCAAATCTCATGTATTTGCCAGGTATATTTTAAGACTCTTGACTTTATCCCAAAATTCCCCTATATCTAGGTTTTCTTCTGATCTGGAATCTAAGTGATTAATCAGTTTTTCAGTTAAGTATAATTTTGTTACTATTTTTGCTCGACGAAAATATACTAAAACCTAAAATTAGTTCATATCCCTCTACATAAGCCATAGATTTTTCTCTCTCTTTGATATTTTTGACTGTTTATCTGAAGTCATTATTTTAAAATATATACTATACTAGTAAAGAACTGGGTTTTGTTGTTTTTTTAACAGTAATTGAATTCTAAAGTTTCCTAAAGGCAGATACAGGCAGAGAAGCACATGAAGAAAGAAAGGAAATGAAGAAAGGAGAGGGACAAAAAGAAAGGAGGAAAAAAGAAAGGAAGAAAGAAAGAGAGAAGGAACAAGCTTCAGAAATTATGAAATTGTGAATGTGAAAAGTGATCACTCGCCCTTTTCAAGAACAGCATTTTGGTCAGTTTGAACCTCCGTACTCCAACAACATGCACCACCGAAGGGTGGGAAGATGCCCCTGCTGGTAAAAGTGCTAACCATGCAATGACTACTTGAGATCTGTCCTCTTAAGTTTGTCTTCCAGACCCTATGTCATCGTATTCCACTACGATAGAAACCCATAATCACAGCACTCCTACTGTGATCTGGAGTGTGGACAATACCAGAAGCTTGTAATCAAATACATAACACGGTAAAAGACTGAGAGACTGAGCCGGCTTGTGGGCACCCTTATCCCAGCACTTGGAGGCAGAGCAGTGATTTCTGAGTTCGAGGCAGCCTGGTCTACAGAGTGGTTCCAGAAGCCAGGATACACGAAACCGTCTCGAAAACCAAAAAAAATAAAAAAAAGACGGAGAGACTGCTCAAAACAACCGGGAGCATTCCAACTCCCCCAGACATTGTCCTCTGACCTCCACAGTGTGTGCACGCAGACACACACGCACACAGGCACACGGGCACTTCGTAAATAAGTAAAATTGAACAACGGACATGTAGCCCTCGAAGAGAGACAGAGAGACAGAAACTGAGATAGAAACAGTCAGAGACAGAATGACAAACTATGCTATTTTAACCATTTATCCATTTAACCATTTACCCATCAAATGTACAACTAAAAACATTATTTTTAGTCCCTGAGGTACAAAAAAAGAAGGGTTGGGTTTTTTGTTTTTGTTTGTTTGGTTTGGTTTTGTGTGGTGTGTGTGTGTGTGTAGTTTTGTTTTCTGTTTTTTTATTTTATTTTTTTATTGGATATTTTATTTACATTTCAGATGTGATCCCCTTTCCCCATCCCCCTCCCAGGAACCCCTATCCCATCCCTCTTCCTCCTGCTTCTATGAGGATGTGCCCCCACCCACCCTGGTTTTGGTTTTGATTTTGGTTTTTCCGAGTTTCTCTGTGTAGCTCTGTAGACCAGGCTGCCCTTGAACTCAGCGATCTGCCTGCCTCCCAACTGCTGGGACTAAAAGTGCTCACCACCACAGCCAGTACCAGAGGGCTTTCTGTTATCACAATTGACCTCTCATTTAGATTTACAGAACAGGGAATCTCGTGAGGGTTTCCTCCTTTGCTTTGAATGCACCCTTCAAATGATTCATATCATTCTCGAGTAAACTTGCCCAAGTGGCACTGAGTGTCCCTGGGGGAATTAGTGCTGTTTAGAGACAGATGAGATGAAATACAAGAGAAAGGGAGCCTGGATTCTGATAGAGAGCAAAATAATGAGAAGCTCCTTTTAGGGAGGCAGGGGTGATTAAGAATGGCTTCTATGCAAACCTCCGGTCCCTAGAAACTGAGCAAGGCATGTTTGTCATTAGTGGGTCCAGTGAGCTCTCCATCTCTGGATGCACGAAGCCGGATGACGTGGTTCCCAAGGACACACAGACAAGACTGAGGAAAATCCTAACAGCATACTGAGAGATGGCGGGGGGGGGGGGGGGCAAGCTTTACCCAGAGGACCTGACCAACACATCTGGACCAGTCTGCTCTTAGCGCTGACTGAGAGGTACATCTTGGTGTATGTACAAAGTGGTAAGAGAATACAGAAATCAGACTGAAGCAGGCTTCCACCATGGATGAGAATTTCTGGTCAGGAAAAGCCTGTGTCTGTAGGAACGCAGGAGCCTTCTGAGGAAAGGCAGATGAGCGGTTCCCCTTGCCCCCACCTCTCCTTCCATTCCCTCCCCTCCCCCCTCTCTCCCTCCCTCTCCCTCCTTCCATTTCTTTCTTTATTCTTTCATTTCCATTTTAAACACAAGGCGAAATGAATGACAGAGTCCATGTGTTACACAACTATTGAAATTATGGAAGGAACCATTTTATTTGGAACAGAAATTATGGGTGTTTCTCATTTGTGAACTCAAACGGAAATAACTATTTTTACTGATTAATTTCAGTCAATTGTTCTATGGAACAATTTAGGTGTTATTTTCACTAAAAGATTATGAGGTATGAGGATCTGGTGTATAAAATACACTAAAAATGGTAATAAATGCAGTGGTATTATACCAGTATGGTCTTGTTTCAGCTTTCAAGGGTTTTCAATTGCAGAGATAAATGATTATTTAAGATGCAGAGACCATCTTTCTTTTGTATCAACTGTAAGAGACTGAATTCTAGTGTTTAAAATTACATTTACTATGCTTTATAATAATTATTCTTTAAAAAAAAGCACATGGAAATGTTTTTCAATTCTTATTTTCTAAGAGATTTCTATCAGGAACATGGTGGAATTTTATCTGGTGTTCTTTCTTCATCTCTTGATATAATCATATGATTTTCCTACTTTAATAAATGTCTCTATATTGGATTTTTCTTTATTCCTGATATGAAACACACTTGCTTTCACAGATCTTTATTAGACTTCTCAAATAGTCTTATGACATTTTATTTAGGATATTGGCACATGCATTCATAGGTGATATCTATGTTTCATTAGGCCAGATAAACTATAGTGAGGGATCCACTTGAGAGCAAACAGGACTGTCTTGTGTCAGGAATGTCTGGTGGGGGCTTTGTTTAATCATCTTCTTCTCTTGAATGAAAATGTTTCTAGTTTTTTCACCCTAGCCTAACTCCTTCAGTAACCTCACATAAATGCACTGAATGCTTCTTACCAGAGCTTTGTGGTGTGGCCCCAGGGGTGGGGGTGGGACAACCACAACAGTGAGCAGAACACCCATAGTTTCTTCTACTTCCTGTTGGGTGGCTCTGAGAATCTTCTAGATTTCCTACCTTCCCCCGAATCGTGTCAGTAAATTTTATTTTTCCAGTTCTCAGTATGTTTGGCTTTTAAGCTTTTATGCTATTGCAATGGCTGCTTTGCTATTCCTTACATTAAAAAAAAAATTAAAAGATTTAAAAGATTGTGTGTGTTTCCTCATACTTAAAATAGTTTATGTTTTTTCCTTTTTCCTTTTTATTTCATAATAGGAAGGCAATGCAGAAAGCAATATCTAAAAGAATGAATCTTTATTTAACTATTTTATTTATTTACATTTCAGCTGTTGCTCCCCTCCTAGTCCCCCACTACAGTTCCTCCCCCCATTCCGCCTACCCCCTTGCCTCTGAGGTGGTGCTCCCCCCAAAGTATCCCCCTTCCCCAAGGATTAGGATTAGGTGCATCTTCTCCCACTGTGGCCAGACCAGGCAGTCCTCTGCTATATACATGCAGCTGGGCTTGTTGGTTCAGTTTCTGTGATCGCCAGAAGGATCTCTGGGATCTTAATTGAGGCTGCTGGTCTTCCTATGGGGTTGCCCTCCCCTTTAGTTCCTTCAATGCTTCCCCTAATTCCTCTATAGGAGTCCCCAACTTCAGTCCAATGGTTGGGTGTATATATCTGCATCTGCCTGAGTCAGCTGCTGGTAGGGCCTCTTAGACGACAACCATGCTAGACTCCTTCCTGTCTGTAAACATATCACAGCAACAGTAATAGTGTCAGGCCTTGGTGCCCGCCCTCCCCCCCCATGAGATGGATCCCAAGTTGAGCTGATCACTAGAAAACCTAAAAGGATGAATTTTACAATAATTCCATTTTTTTGTCAGAAATGTATATATGTATATTTGTACTTTCAATTTATTCTGTACTTTTCTTTTTAAGAAATTAACCATCAAGTAACCATATGAACCCTCAAGTAACCATATGAGGTATAGCTAAACTGACATGGAAATTTTTAAATAGCTGGCGTATTTGGCATCTATATCTTATTATCTTATAATTATTTCTTCTTTTCTGAAGAATATTTCCATTATTTAATATTCATAACACATATCTCAAAAAAGGAGAGCTAAGAAAACAAAACAACCCAGTTAAAAATAGGATATGTGCTCTTGAGACTCTTTCCCTCTTGTTGGGTTGCCCGTCCAGCCTCCATATGAGAGCTTTCTCCTTGTTTCACTGTCTCCTGTTTTACTGGCAGGCTATTGTCTCTTAGAGACACACCCTTTTATGCAGAGGAAATAGAGGTGAAGTAGACTGAGGTGAGGGTAGGTGGGTGGGAACCAAGGGGAGTGGAAGAGAGGAAACTCGTCAGGGTGTGTTGTATAAGAGAAGAATCTATTTTCAATAAAAAAAAAGGATTAAAAATAAATGGGGTATAGATCAGAATGAAGAGTGTTTCAAAGAAAAGAATAAAAAGAGATAAATACTTCAAAAATATGGAAATGCAAATTCAAACAACTCTGAAATCTAACAATGGGCTAGCCAGAAGGGCTAAGATCAAGAAAACACCTAACAACAAATGCTGGAGAGGATGTGAGGAGAGGGGAGGCCTCATTCTCTATTGCTGGAGCAGCCACTCTGAACCTCAGTGTGGATAATTCTCAAGAAGCTAAAAATACATATGCCGTATGACCAGCTACGCTACTGACTCCTTGACTTATGCTCAAGCGCTCGACACTCTACTCTCTAGATGCTTGCTCAGCCATGTTGTTCACTGCCACTCTCACAATAGCTAGAAAATAGAAATGTCCTTTAACTGGCAGGTGGATAATGAAAATGCAGTACTTATACACTACAGAACTAGAAAATATACCCTGTGACCTAAAAAGACAAAGGTTGCTTGTTTTCTCTTATCTGTGATTCCCAGACTCAGATATTCAGATGTGAGTACATAACCTGGAATAACTGCAGAGACTTGGAGAGTTGACCGGGACCATGGTGAGGGGCAAGGAGCTCTGGAGAGAGGAATACGGGAAGCAGTTAATATGAAGGAGGAAATGAAAAAGGGAGGACTTTAACTAGAGATGGGGAGCATGGGTAATACAGAGGAAAGGAGAAGGGATTAATAACCCTAAGAACATTTGAAAAAGCCATAGAGAATTATTTTATGTTTATGTAAAATTAACAATGTATGTATTTTTATATGAGTGTAAAAAATATATAGTTTAAATGGATCTTAACAATTAAGGATTGTAATTCTCTTCCCCAAAGCCCTAAACTAGCCAACAAAACCACTATCAAGCACGAGAAACAACCTTACAAGCTGTTGCTCAAAGGGGTCAAAGAGCCCCTCAAACAATATAGGCTATTACCACGGCCCTTGGATGCTCCCCAGAATTTGAAGGTTAAGTTCCCATTGTTGCTGACACCACATACTGAAGACACAGGAATTGGAGGAATTGGTCTGGAACTCACCTGGAAAGTCCTTGCCAAGGACTTGCTCTTATAGTTCTGGAAAGTACCGTGCAAGCTACCAAGAGGAAAAAGCAATGCAGTCCTACCCAACTATGATGCTTAAAAGACAATGACCAGCATGGAAACATAGACCCAAAGGTGGAATAGTGGCATGTATACTGTGTCAGTAACCGGCAGCTGTCTGACTCCACTCCAGGCCTGCTCAATAGGAGGAAATTCATGCCTGGTATTCTAAACCCAGCCCACTGACCATGGCTGTGGAGGCCATGGGATTTAGAGGAGAATCTGCTACTGCCGCTTTCCTAAACTAGTATTACTTCTGCTTGCCTTCTAAAACTTTATCATGTTCCCGCAGGTAAGTGTAGCTTCATTAAATAACCTTCTTGCAGAAGATAGAGATGATTACAGAAAGCAATAACTGTTCAAAAATGCAGAAAACATGTATTATTGTAAGACTAAGTAGATTGTGTTTATGTATAACGTATACATGTTATACATATATTTATTACAGATACATATATTACATATATGTGTTACATATATACATCTATTTATCTAATACATATATATGTGTCTGTTACAATGATTAACTATAAAGTAGGCCATAAATTTGAGAGAGAGCAAAGTGGAGTATATGGGAGGGTTTGGAGGTATCTTAGTAAAGGTTTCGATTGTGAAGAGACACCATTTCCATGACAACTCTTACAAAGTTAAGCATTTATTTGGGGGTGGTTTATAGTACTTTTTCATCATGGAGAGAAGCAGAGCCGTGTGTAGGCAGACATAGTGCTGGAGAAGGAACTGAGAGTTCTACATCTGGATCATCAGGCAGCAGGAAGAGAGAGCCACTGTTTCTGACTTGAGCTTCTGAATCTTCAAAGCTCTCCTCCCATTAACACACTTTCTCCAATTAGGCTGCACCTACTCCAACAAGGCCACATGTCCTAATCCCTTCAAATAACACCACTCCCTGTGAGTTTATGAGGGTTATCTTCATTCATACTACCACAGGAGGAAAGAAAGGAAGTGGGGAATGATATAATTTCATAAGAAATTTAAATGTAGAGAACAGCTGCCTGTGGGGAGCCCAAGCTCAGTTGATCCATCTACAACACTAGTGCCACACCTAAGGCTCAGGGAACAATGTGGAACAAGGGACAGAATGACTGTAAGAACCAGAGGGTCAGGACATCTGCTGCAAGATTGCCTATTCTCCATATGACGAGGAAGCTGAACCCACGAAATCTCAACAATATGGCTGCCTGAACAAGACCAGCAACAGGACACCACCAACTGACATGACAACTAAGACAGGAGAAGTTGCACTGGACAAAGAGCTACAAGCAATTAATGGGTGCAGAGATAGGGAGGGAGAATCAGTTTTCCACAGAGACAAGCTTCCTGATTGGTTATCTAATCCTGAGGGGTTACCCATAAACACAGATGCATATGAGCAACACTAAACAGACTCAGCAGGTTGTATTTATGTATTTATATGCATGTATACATATAATGATTCAAGAGAAGAGGCTTATGAGAGAGATAATGTGGTAAGTAAGGAGAAGGTTTGGAGATGAGAAAAATAAACTGGGGTCAGTTTATGGTAATACAGAGTTGGAAATGATAAAGTGTGATAGATGCATGTATGAAATGTCATAATGAAACCATTAATCTGCACAATTAATAGTTGCTAATAAAAATTAGAAAACCACTAAGCATAATTTATATATTACTAGGCAAAAAGAAGGAATTTTTCCATCAGTCCATCAGGGAGTAAATCTTATTAATGTCATTATAGAAACTGTTCCTTTGTCACCTCCAGATATCATTAACAAATATATCTGAGGATTAAGTTTCCAGCACATAAACTTTGGGCAGGACATATTAAGACCCTAATAATCTGTGTCTAGACAGATTTGGACATCTATCAGTTTAACCAGGTGTTAAACTGCAAACTGCTCACTGCACAAATATCCCAATTTCTCTATACTTAAGCTGGACTAAATTTGAAAAAGTAGGTCATCCAGGTTCAGTGCATACTGGCCACTAGTTACATTAAGATAAAAATGAAACTTCTGAGGTATGTGACAAACTATACCAAGGACAATAAACCAAGGTACTATGCATGCCCACCAGGTATCAGGATATCCTACATCCAAAAGTGGTATTCTTGTCTACTGAATCATAAATTCCACACAGACAGAAGGAATTCAGGACAAATATTCTGCAGGACATTTGTAAGCACATCCACCATGATGACTCTATGTTGTTTATGTGTTGTATCTCTCATCAAGTCCTGGCTATCCTGCTCGAGACACCCAAGATGGAGGGCAAGTAGTCATTGACTGTGCAGTCTGAGGCCTAGGCAAGACCAGCCTCACTCACAGCCTGGAGCCCAGGGCATTGTATTAGTTACTTTTCTCATTGTTAACACAAAATGTCTGACAAAGTAACTTAAGAAAGGAAGAGCGAGGTTACAGTCCATCATGATGAGGAAGCCAAGACAGGAACTTGAGATTGTTGGTCACATCTCTTCTACAGTCAGGAAGCAGAGAGAGATGAATGACAGAGTGCAACTTGATTTCTTTTTTACTGTTCAGCTCAGGACTGTGGATGATGGAATGGTGCCTTCCGAATTTAAGGTGGATCTCCCTGCCTCGATTAACCAACTCTAGAAATTCCTTCAAAGGCATTCCTCATGTTTTGTTTTCATAGTGACTCTAAATCCTAATCACTGGTGTGAGTACCTTATATTTGATTGAGTCTTGGCTCTGCCACCTGCTGGTTGTGTGATAGAAACAGACCCTTGTCTTCTGGTTCCTTTTCTGTTCTATAATTTGTAGATAGCAATACTAGTCATGTAACAAGGTTGATAGAAGAACCAAAGGACCAAAAATAGAATCCAGGAAATACTAGCGGTTCATTAACTGAGATGTGATAGCCTCTGGAACCATGTGGGAGGGAGGGAGAGCGAGGTGGCTACTGTGTTCTGTTATTGAACAGGTTGTTCAGGGGTTTGCTTCTCTCCACAAGGAAAGAGCTGCAGTGGATGCTAAAATAAGAATCCTATTTGATTTGGTGAAGACACAACTCTGCTGCTGCTCTCAAATGGCTCTTCATATGAGGCCATCTTCCGTTCGATTAGAAACTTGATTAAGGGATTTTAGGCCTTTGCACCCTTCTTAGAAGATGTCCTTTAAGATTTTGAAACTCAGAGCAATTCACAATCCTTTTTTGCCAAGCGTATCAGCGGCAGACATAACTAGCTCCTTCAGGAGAGAAAATTAGAATGACGTGAATATCAGACTCCTCACAGTGACAGGAGAGAACAAAACGTTAGCCTTGTAAACAGAAGGATGACTCATGATAATACAGCTCCCAAAATCGTGGTCATGAAAAAGCAAAGGCTAAACCTAAGAAATCACATACCAGCTTCGGTGTGACATAAGATCATGTCCTTATTCGGGTCTTTGGTTAAACTGCCTGTCATTCCATATTTGTGCTAATTCACTCCATTCTGGGGAATTCCAGCATATTTGATTCATTACTCCCTCCCCCACACTCTCATTTGAGAATAAAATGTTCTTTAAACCAGGGGAATTAAAATCCAAAAATCAAAACCAACAAACCTGTTTAAGTGAATCACAACCTAAGAAGTGCCTGTGGGCAGCTCATAATAAAATAGAAGCATTACTACTGCTAAAGCATCAGGAGATTTTTTTTTTTAAAGCAGGATACACTTTGTATTCTGTGGTAATTACTATGTGTTCTTGAAACAGCAGTTGAAAAAAAAAAAAAAAACTTGTACAGCTTATTCCCAACCTGCTGACTCACCTGAATTTTAGTGTCTGTAGATAATGTTGGATTCTGTTCTCTGAAAGAGAACATCCCAGATTTAGACACAAATGAAGGTGATCTAGTCATGGCCCTCATACTCATTACATCACCCCAGTCATTGTCACCTCAGTACCATGGTCTCACATCTAGTTCCTACTATTCTTTTAGTGCAGTGATGAAATAAATTTGGGACTATGCAGTGACAATCTCAGTAGAGATCAGAGTGTCCAGATCAGAGCATTCTCATAGGGAATTCTCCTGGCTCAGTTAAGACTCACTGGAAAGCTCTTTATGTTATAAAGGAGACCACAGGATTTGCTTCTGGCCTTTATGGCTGACAGCAAGTGAAAGTGTCCATTGGTAATAAATAAAGGGAACTCATTGGCCACATAGAAAAACTTCTATCAACAGAGTAAACCAACCTGAACCCTTGGAGCTCTCAGAGACTGAATCACCAACCGTGGAGCATACCTAGTCTACACAGATCTACCTCCATGGGCTGGACCTAGGCCTCCCTGCACATATGTTGTAAATGTGCAGCTTGGTTTTCATGTAGGTCGCAAACATCTGGAGTGGGGGCCATCCCAAAACATGCAGCCTGTATATGGAGTATGGTCTAGCTGGGTGCCTCATCTGGCCTCAATGGGAGAGGAAGCAACTAGCCTCTCAGAGACTTAAAGTGGCAGGGTGGGGGATACAGGAGGAGGGGGTACTTAGAAAACAAGAGATGGGGAAGGATTGTGGGAGGGGGTGACTGGGACGGGTTATAAAGTGAATAAGCAAAAAAATAAAACTAAAAAAATAAAAAATAAAAAAAAATAAAAAATAAAAAAAATAAAAAAAAAAGAAAAACTTCTGCACATGATTGACACACGTTTCTATCCATGTGCATTCTGGGGCCCACAGAGAAATCTGATATAAGAGAGTGTGTGTGAATAATGAACCCCTCCACTGTAATCGTGGGCGTCCTCAACACATCTTCTAACTCAGATAGTAAGGATAGCAACATTTTAGGCCAGAAACCATGATCTTAGGTTATGTAAGCTCTTAAGCTTTCATATAAAGAGAAGGCTCAGGCGTATGAGGTCACGGGCATCAGAAACATTGGGTCTTTATTAGATCTATTGAAAAGTCACCTTTTCCATAAGTATATGCATTTTTTGTGATTTTCATCTGCAGCTCAAATGTATAGTTAAATTGGTTTGACAAATATGGGAGTGAGCTACCTGTGATCCTGGGACACAGGTAGCCTGCACTTACTTTTGTAAATTATTATTGGGCTACATCATTCATGGAATAGAAAGTACAAAATAATTACCATTTGATCCTTTACCAAAAAATACTTGCTGCTCTCTGGATTGGTTCATGTTTTTATATCCTTTCCCCAAAGCTTCTCAAGTTTCTTTATGGTTGCACACATCATCTGTCCCAAGGAAAGAAGCCAGACATGTAGCTACAGCTGGCTAAGGCACTCCTCACTGGTTTTACACTCTGCCCTGCCTGCTTACTCATCCAAGCAAAGGTTTCTTTTTCCTTCATGTCTTTCTAGACTCCAGAAATAAAGCTATTTTTTGTAGCAATTATTTTAAGTGCTTGTGTTTCCTGTTGTTTCCGAGGAACTTGAGGGAGTAAGACTCATGCTATAGTTTTTATTACCCAAACTAATCTGATTAGGGTTTTTTTTTTTTTTTTTTTTGTAAGCAATCGAATTAAATTGGACAAAGTCATCAGTGTCCCCAAAGCAGAAGGATTGTGTGCAAAGAAACAAGGGTGGGAATCCTCCCTCACAACACCTTAAATTAATAATAATAATAATAATAACCAAAAATGAGTTAATTGTTATTTAACATAATCTGAGAAAGAACAGGTTTTAAAAGGCTGTGGTGTGACTTGATCAGACAGCATTGTCAGTAACAATGAAATGTAATTTTAAAAGAAAGGATTTAGGTTTTTTTTTTTTTTTTTTTTTTTTTTGCTTTGTTTTTGACTAGACAGACATGGTAGCTGGCATCTATAATACCAACACTGTGTGGTATGAGCCAGGATGCCAAGTTCAAGGCCAGCCTGGATAACTTATCAAGTTCTTGCTTCAAAATAAATATAAAAAATAGGCTAAAAAAGAAACTCAGTGGTAGAGCCCTGAGTTCAATTCCCACTACCTTGCTTCTTAAGGTTTCTTTTTACTTTTGCTTTGAATTTTTTTTTTTAAGCATGACAACACAAACTGTGGTTAATTGGCATTATTTGGGGGAAGAGATTTTGTATTTCACTGAGAAATCTTTCTGATCACTGTTAAGTAGCCCTGTGTCACAGTTGATATGTTCCTCAAAGAAGAATAGACAGTTGAGTTATGTGTTAGGTGTTTTTCACTGGGACAAAATACCAGAGATAAACAGGTTAATAGGAAAAAAGGTTTATGACCTTGTGACTCTGGGTCTGGGATGAGGCTGACCCTTATGCTTGAGGTTGGAACAATACCGAGCACCTCCTGGAAGCTGGGAAGGGAAAGAGAAAAGGGGCCAGAGTTCCCGTGTATTTATCAAAGTACACGCCAGTGAAATACAGCTCCACTGAGACTCCTTTTAGAGTTTCCAACAGTGCCTGGTTTTACAACCAGTGGGGACCAGATCTTTAACACATGAATTTTGGGGGACATAAAGATCTACATCATGAAAGTTGTGTTTATCAGTGCTGACGAATGAACACTTCATTTCTCTGGGGTAAATATTAAGGACGGAGTCCTATGGCAAGGTTATGTTTAGTATATATGACACTGTCAAGCTATTTTCTCTGATGCCTATACTGCCTACATATCAAGGAATACAGGGGACATATCTCAACATAACAAAGGACAAAATACAGCAAGCCCACAGCTCAAGTGGAGAAAAACTCAAAGCATTTTCAAACTGGCAACAGGACGGGGATGTCTACTTTCCCTCTCCTGTTCAATATAGTATTTGAAGTCTTATCTAGAACAATAAGACAGGTGAAGGAGACCAAGGGAGTACAAATAGAAAAGGAATAAGTCAAAAGTGTCTTTATTTGCAGATGATACTATTTGGTATGTAAAAGACCCTCAAGTCTCCACCAGAAAACCACTACAGCTGCTAAAGACATTCAGCAACATAGCAAGATACAAAATTAGCACACAAGTATCAGTAGTCGTTCTATGTATCGAGAAAGAAATCAAGGAAATAATATTATTCACAATAGCCTTTTAAAGTATCTTGGAATAAATCAAGCCAAGGAAATGAAAGACTTATACAACCTAAACTTTTAGACATTGAAAAATAAATTAAGAAGACAACAAAGATGCTTGTGGATTGGTAGGATTAATATTGTGAAAATGACCAGTTTACCAAAAACAGCCCACATAGTCAAATTGTAATTCAGGTATTCACAGAAATTGAAAAAAAAATCTTAAGTTTTAGGAAACATAAAAGACCCAAGAATAGCCAAAATAATCCTTAAAAATAAAATAACTGTTGGAGGTATCATCATCCAGACTTCAATTTATATTCTAGAGCCCTAGTAATAAAAGTGGTGCAGTGCTGACAGAAAAATAGAAGTTACCAGAATTGAAGACCCACCTGATTTTTGACAAAGAGGCTAATAATACACATTGGAGAAAAAGACAACACTGTCAATAGTTGTCTTTTGATTTTAACTTTTTTTTTTAATGGATGAGTGAAGTACCCAGAGTTCACCATAATTTCCATAATGTTGCACATATTTCCATGCACTTACTTTAAAATCCTTTATTTGCTTAATTGATTATACAAAGGTTGCACCCATTCAAAAACTAGTTGTTTGTCATATTGATGAGTTGGAAGCTTCTCTGAGGCTTCCCCTCCTCAAGACATCAGATACATGACTTGCAAATGTTTCCTCCCAGCTTATGGCTGACCTTCATCTCCTGACCATGACTGAAAGGTTTTATAGTTTGATGAAATACCATTTATAATTTGTGGACTTCCCCCCTGAATTGTACATCTATTATCACAACTAAGAATTCTTTGCTTAACTTCACATTATAAAGGCTTCCTATGCTCTCTTCAAAAGTTTCGTAGTTGTATATGTAGATCTAGATTCCATATTGAATTAAAGTTTGTAGAAGGTGTAAAGCTTGAGTTTCATCTTTGTACATAGATTCCAATTGTCCCGTTGTTATGTATTGAATATCCACTGAATATCCTACTCTCTTGAGAAGGTATTTCATTGAATATCTACTCATTGTAAAAGAATTATCAATCAGTTGGGTCTGTGTGGGTTTCTCCTGTCTTCCCTATTTCATTCAGTTGATTTCTCTCTAGGTCTCTTCATCAGTAGCATGCTGCTTCGATTATTATAGCTTTATCGATTTCTAACTCACCTCCAGCTTTTCTGCTCTTTCAAAGATTGTCTGGGTTACCATGGTTCCTTTGTTTTCCCCATCCACTTACATTTTCATTGTTTTAATTATTCCTTGTGTGCATGTGTGTAAGTGTGGCACACATGTACCGTGGCACATGTGTGTGTGGGTCAGAAGACATCATGCCTCTCCATCTCGCTGCTGTAGGGTCTCATTTGACTCTGTTGCTGTGTATCCCAGACTCTCTGAATGACAGCTTTCCAGGGATTGTCCTGTCTCCATCTTCCATCTCCAAGTAGGAGTGTTGACATTACAGACTGGAGCCACAGCACCCTGCCTTTTGAGGATTCTGGGACTGAATCTTATGTCAGGATTGCGTAGCATGTGCTTTTCACCTTCTGATCCATCTTGCAGGCCTCCTGTAAAGTTTAGAATCAGTTTGTACTGTATGTATGTACAAAGCCCTGTGGGATTTTGGTTGGAAATATATTTGAATTGACACTTTTATTATGCCAAATCGTCTAATCTAAGAACACAGTGTCTCTGTACATTCTGAGATGACTTCTTTCAGCAGATTATTTGTTATATTTATGTCTGAACATTTCACTCTACGGGAGCTACATTTCTTTTTATAAAGCTGTTTCAGTTTCCAACTATTCATGGTGAGCATGTAGGAATGATTGATTTTGTTGTGTTAATGATAATTCTCAAGATATTACAAAATGCACCTATTAGTTCTGGGTGCTTTTGGTCAATCACTTTGGAATTCCTACCTGGACAGTTTTGCCTCTTCCAGATCAGGATAATTGAATTCCTACTCTACTGTCTTTGTCATGCCGAGCAGGAATGCTGGAAGCAGTGTTTTACCATTGTGCTGTATCTAAAGCATTACCTTTCACTACTAAGTATGAGTTTATGGATTTTCTTGCTTTGGAAGACCATTTTTTTAAATTAACATGTTAGGAGAGTTTTCATCTATTCCTAGCATGAGAAAGGTTTTTGGTTTTAATTTATTTTTAATTTTTATTTCTTAAGTCATGAAGTGATGATGCTAATTAAATATTTTTTTCCTGCATCTACTGATATCATGCAGTGTCTGAGTTCAGATACCACAACAGATACATTCATTTCTAAAGATGGTCCTTGGCCATTGTTCATCTATTGCTATATAGAATATACTAATGGTTTGGTTTGGTTTGGTTTCTGAGATAGGGCCTTGTTGTACAAGACAGGATGGCAATAAAACTTACTTTGCAGCCCAGGTTGGATTTGAACTTATACATTGTTGGCCCAAGTCTCTAAAGTGCTGGAATTAGTGAATACACTACCACATTCATTTATTTTGTGAGTAAGCATGAGTGTGCTTGTGTGTGTGTGTGTGTATAATCTGGAGAATTCAGTTCTATTCTTAAATCACGTGGGCTCTGGGAGTTAACTCAGATTGCCCTATTTAGAACTATTGTCCCTACCTGTCACATCATCTCTAGATTCCATCAAATGCATGCTAAAGCACTCAAGAGAAGCCATGTTTACTCATATTTCTACTGCTTTTGTTTATTTTTCCTCTTGTTCCTGATATTCTGATTTTCTTTTGATCTAAACAAATTGCTTCTGAGTATATAGCAGTGTATAGAGGGTGGAAGGGGAAGGGAGAAATGTAGTTATATTGTAATCTCAAAAAATAAAAAATTAAAAATGTAAATAAAAAAAAAAACAAAAAAACTTCCCCTCGACAAATTTTAGAGCAATATTTTGGTAATACATTATTCTAGTTTCTCTTATTTCAGAGTATTTATCTCATCATCATTATTATTTTTTTCCTTGCTTTTGTTTTCGAGACAGGGTTTTCTGTGTTAACAGCCCTGGCTCGCCTGGAACTCACTATGTAGGCCAGGCTGTCTTGCACTCAAAGATGTGCATGATCTCTGCCTCCGCTGGGAGTAAAGGCACATGCCACCACCATTCCTGGTTCCTCAGTGTTTTCAAAGGACAAGTGTTCACTTGAAAGCATTGTGGCAATCCTCTCTGGCCTCTGACCTAACAGGAGACACCCACAGCCAGTAGAAATATCCTCTTCTTTCCCATTTAAATCCATGTCCTCTCTCATAAATGTTTACAGTTCTTTCCTTATGCATTTCAGTTTTAAAAGTTTGACTATATATATTGGCACAGGCACTTTTGTGTTTATGGTAGTGTTGGGGACTATTTGATGTCTTTTGTCTATAAATGTATGATGCTCAGTAACACTGGATATTTTTAGACATCCTTTCCTCAGATGGTATTATAGTATTCTTTTTCTCTTTCCTTATGGAGCTCCAACTAAGCAAATATGAGATCTTTTGGTAATTCCCCTAAGGTTCTCTTTCCCGTCATCTCCACTCTGTTATTAAGCATATCCAGTGGTTTCCTGCCAAGTCTTATATTTATCTCAGATTTTATTTTTTCAGCGAAGAATATTTATTAGTAGTTGGAATAATAGAAGCCTCTAGTCAGGTCAGGGGGATATTATAAATTAGTTTTTAAGTAAACTGTGTGTGGGTGTAGATTGTGAAACTGTCCACACATTTTCTAACATGCTTTTCATTTGGGTTCATTTGAACCACTGTCTCCTTCCACAATGCCCAATGTTATTTAATTGCATCGAATGAACTGAAATATGAATCAGTGTCAGTATCAACAATATGCCAGCCAAGACAGTACAGCTTGCTTTCCTGTGCCTGTCTTTCTTGAGAAACATATGCTTGTAAATCAGCCACCACATTGTGGAGACACATGTAGATAAAGATAAAAAACTGGTTAAGCTGACACTTGTAGCTAATGCCCCAGGTCTCCAGCAATAATCAGCAGACAGATAAACTTCCAGCCTTAAAGTTGCCCAGTCAAAGTGGAGAAGAGTATTTGTAACCTGTCCCAACTCAGCCCTGCTCAAGTTATTATTTTATTTTCTGTGGTGGCACTAATAAACCCAGTGCCTTATGTGTATGCCAGGCCGGAGCTCTGCTACCAAGTGGTAACTCTCACCCTTCTACCTTTAAAATAACATTTTGAGACAGAGTTTCATTATTTGCCTTAAACTCCCTAAGCCTGCATTTTAGGGAGGCCTTCAATTTGCAATCCTCCTGCCTCTGCCTCATGAATAGATGAAATTAAAGACTTGCACTACCAAGCTTGGCTAAGCTATTGATTTTAGGTAAAGTATATGTTGTTGTTGTTATATGGCTATATATTTTTGGGTAGTTTATTATCTAGCGATAGATAACCAAATATATTTTAGAAACTTGTACCTTAAAGAGCTTCTGAGAAGTGGTGATAAAAAAAATCTAAAAATGTAATGACTGTGATAGAATCTTCAGGGAAATGCCAACATGTTTTAAAGAGACTGTTTAATAGACACCTGTTGGCCCTTGAAAGTCACTCTCAAGCTGAGGAAAATGTGGTGGAAGTTGGAAGAAAACAGATGCTTCTTTTGTAGAAGTAGATATTTGATGAATCCAACTACATCTGGCAGTAACACGAAACACAGGAAATCTGTCTAACAAACTGACAAGCATCCCAAAGTTTCAGGCTTAGTGTCAGTGTTGCCATATTGCTTTCTCTAGCAACTATAGTCAACATATTTGACTAGACAGTACAGTCAAATGCAAGATAAGAGAGACAAGGAAGGTAAAGGAGTATAACTGTCAGACAGAAAGTTGCTATTTTGTACAGAGGTTAAGGGAGCAATCAAACACATTTCGATATGTTTTGAGGCCCATTTCACAGGGGGAAGTCATACCTGCTTCTGTAAACCCAGGTAAAAGCCCATTGCTCAAGAGGCCATTTGTCTTGGTGGGGAGCCTACTACCATTTATAAGTTCTCTTGCTAAGTAGACATGTTGTTAAATTGCCTTCAACTAGACATACTTCTATTCATGGATCAGTGGTGTCCTCACTCTTGGCCAGAGAAGCTTCTCTCTCCAGAGGGTGATGGTTAATACAGAGACTCATTACTGGTCAAAGTGCTGAGAATAAGGGACTATTGAGTGATCATTAAGAGGGAGAAGTTGAAGCTTGAAATTCTGTCTTCTGGACACAGCAGGACTGTTGAATTCATGAAGTCACTGCAGCTGTTTATGGCTATCTACACAAGACCTCAAAATTAGTTAACATTCCAATAGGCAGGACTAGTTAGACTAAGTGGGTTACACAAAAAAGGAAAGTTGGCATCAAAATGAGAAGGGGATGAGTTGAGGGTGCCTAGGAGGTGAGGGAGTAGTGGGCTGGATGTGATCAAGATACATTGTTTATATGTATTATATTGACAAATATCAAACAAAAATATTCTATTTTTTAAAAGTCACTATTTTGAAAATAAAGTTACTTCTCAAATGTGTTCTAGGGTCCTTCCAGTCTGCGCCAATGCCCTAAGCATACCATGAGTGTCAGCTCTGCCCCAATCCCACAAAACCCAGAGGAGGCTGGACTCCCATGAGCTATAACATGCTCAGGATCATAGATAATGGAACTGGGTATTGCAGTCAAGCATTTGAGACTTTTTGTCAACAATTTAATATTACCCATATTACTTGAATTTCTTATAATCCTCAAGGACATGGTACTCTGGAAAGGGCTCATGGAAATTTAAAACAGTATTTTCATAAAATAAAATAGAAGGAGGTATATTCCCATACACCATAAATTTATTTAAATCATGTTCTTTTTATTTTAAATTTTTAAAACATTTGGATGCCAAGGAACTTTCTGCTGAGTGTCTATGGCACCCTACAACTAGGCATACTTATGCATAGGTGAAAAGGAAGGCTCCACTTACTGGCATATGGCATGATCCTGATCAGGTATCTAATATGGGGAAGAGGGCATGTTTGTACTTTTTCTGAAGGATGCTGAAGGAGCATGGTGGCTGGGCCGGAGTGACTGGTGAGACATGATGATGCCAGGACAAAGAATGATGCTGACCTGCGAGCTTGCTGAGTGCCCTGACACTATGGTGACTGGGAAGCTGTATTGGACATATGTTCCTGACCCACCTTTGCTTTCTTATATCCCAGATGGGATAAACTGCCTTGCCTCAAATTTTTAGACCTTGTAGGACAGAGAATCAAAAAGAGAGGTCATACTGACTCTTGTATACTTCTTAAATGTGATCAGTTATTCGGACTGGTCTAGAAATCAATTCAATATTGGAAATAACAGTCTTCATTTGGAAATCTGGATCTGGACATTTTCAGAGACATATTTGGAAGTTAGCTGCAGTTCTCTATGTTGTTATGTTAGCAAGAGATAAAGTTGGGGACAGGATCTGGATTTCAAACAAGTGTTTGTGCATGTGTTAAGGCTCCTTTAATTGTCAAGTTAAAATTACTTTTGTTTCTTCTACAGTATTTATGGTAAGTTGCTTTGATTGTACACTTTCTAATTGTGTTGAAACCTGGCATGTCTGTTACAGGGGTCTATCAACCAGCTTTTGTTTTTATTGTCCTGAGTATTACAGAAACTTGGTTTTCTGAAAAAAGCTTGCAAGTACTAGAAGAAGTGAGTCAGGCTTTAAGCAGGAGCAAGTAGTGGGCTTGATTATTGCTGTTATAACAGCTTTAATTACATTAATTGCAAGCACCACTGCTTCTGCAATTGGTTTGACCCGGGAAGTTAAGACAGCTACTTTTGTTAATCATTTAGCAAAAAAATGTAAAAATGTGTTGAGTATACAAGAGGATTTAGATAGGCATTTGGAACATTGGATTGATGCTCTTTATCCTATTCAAATTATTGGAAGGACGTTCAGAGTTTAAGAGTAAGGAACTATCTCAAGTGTCATGCTAAATACCAATGGAGTTGTGTTACTTCTAAAATTTACCATAGTCATTATAATTAGGAAATAGTTAAAAGATACTTGCAGTGTATTTAGCATAATTCTAACACCTCTCTGGATGTTTTAACTTTGCATAGTGAGATTATGGATTTAAAGAATGCTGTTCTGCTGAGCTTTGATGCTGCAGATACTACTAATAAAATTGTCAATGGCTGGAGGTCAGTATTTTCATTTTGGTAAAGTTTCAAGAATGGCATATATAGCTTGATCATGATAGCCCTTTTTGTCCTGGAATACTGTTATTCCTGCTCATTGTGTTAAAGCTTGTCTTTAACAACATCAACATGTTGACATCCAAAGTACATGAGATGAAATTGAAAATGGACCCCCAGATAGAGTTATTAATTTAACAGGCTGGCAAGCTAAGGATGGGTAAGATTATGCACAGAGCCTTACCAACCTAAGACAGAAGTGTATTGCTTTTGATTATGCATATTCCACAGCAGACAGGTAAGGAAGGCATTCTTGTCAGAATGACCTAAGACAGACTTAGTCTTGGTTATGAAATAAAAAAGGGGGGAGATGTGGAAATCTTTTAGGGCTGCTTTGCAGGAATCTGACATTGGCCAAGGACAAGAAAATGGGCTGCTTGGTAGGATTCTGATATCAGGCTAGAACAAAGAAGTAATTTAAGGCAGGAATCTAAATCTTGGGCTAGAACAAAGAAGTAATTTCAGGCAGGGAATCTAAGTCTTAGGCTAAAACAAAGAAATAATTTCAGGCAGGGAATCTAAGTCTTAGGCTAAAACAAAGAAATAATTTCAGGCAGGAATCTAAATCTTAGGCTAGAACAAAGAAGGAGGCTTTAGGCATGAAAATGACTTTGGGCTAGGACAGGGAAGTAGGCTCAAATATTTAGGTTATCCCGATAAGCCCTTAGAAACAGTGATCATGGCAGTGATCATTGGACTTTGTTTATTGTCTTGCTTGTTCTTTGACTATTTGTGTTTGTTGTCTTGCTTGTTCCTTGACTATATGCATCTATTGTATTGCTAGTTTCTCAACCTAGAACTGACCTTAATACTTGCATGTAATTAAAATGGTATAAAAGCAAAAGGGAGGAGGGGGGATGGGATAGGTGGTTTCTGTGGGGGAATGGGGAAAGGGATAACATCTGAAATGTAAAAAAATAAAATAGCTAGTAAAATTTATTTTAAAAAATGTGTTCTAGGAAGCAAATAAAAATATATTCTAAGCAAAACCAAAGTCAAATAACTAAGGAAAATATAAATCCAAGAGTGTGAACTTCTGCCTCAGAATGACTTAAGGTGGTACAGCAATCAAACAGAGAAGTTTCTGAAAAGTTGTCAAAATGTTACTTAAGTTCAGGAGAGGGAAAGTATTTCTTCACCTCAGTTCAACAAGAAATAGAAAAGTACATAAAGTCACACACAACACAAAGAGTTTGACTTAGCCATTCCAGAAAGTATACATAGGTCAAAATACCATGCTGTATACTATAATTATATAACATTTACTTGTGAATTAAAATGCATTTTTAAAAGGAGGAAAGGACTGATCAATTTGAGATTTGTAGGTATGGTGGTTGGAATGTGCTTGACACATGGGAAATAGCACTATTAGGAGGTAAGGCCTTGTTGGAGGAAGTGTTTCACTGTGTAGGCAGGTTTTGCAGTCTCCTAGTATTCAAATTCTGCCCAGTGTAGAAGAGAGTCCTCTCCATCCTGAATGCCTATATGAAGAAGTCTCCTCTTGGTTGCTTTTGGATCAAGATATAGAGAACTGTTCGATCTACCAGCACCATGTTTTCCAACATGCTGCCATGCTTCATGACATGATGATAGTGAACTAAATCTCTGAAACTGTAAGTTAGCCACAATTAAATGTTTGCCTTTATAAGAGTTGCATTGGGGATGGTGTCTCTTCACAGCAATAAAACCTTAACTAAGACTGTAGGTATAACTTATAGGAAGTCATATGGGTCTTAATAATATCCTCAAGGATTCCACAAAGTTAAGAAAATTATACTCCTAGTAGCCTGGACCAAATTTCTTAGTGGCAGTGGGATCTCTATTGCTAGTATATAGCTTTGTCCTTGGAGAAGGATGTGTTTTATCTTTTATGGAACAGAGTTAGGTAGAAAGTTCTACAGTCTCAAATAATTAATGCATCTGAAGTGCCCATTTATCTAATCCTTCTGTTCCTTCCATCAATTTGCTAAACAGTCTGTCATCTCTACTTCCTTTAGTACAGCACAATGTCACATCCAAGCATAATGGAGCCAGTATAGCAACATGGAGGAAGTGGCTCTAGGGCATTAAGAGCTGAGGGAGCATAGTCATATCATTAACCCTTCTAGGGTCATAGGGTTTCCTAACCCTAGGCTCATGTCTATCTCTTGTTAGTATATATTGGCCCAATCTTACAAATGTTATGATTTACTCCAAGAATTATTCTTCTCTGTATGGACTAAGCAGCAGTCTTTTTGGACAGGCATACAGATAGTGAAGGAAGTGAAGAATTTAGGCATGTGTGATGAACTCCTTTAAGCTGAGATACCACAGGCTCTTCAGAGGATAGAAAACTGCTTCTCTAGAAGAAGATAGAGATTATTTTCACAACACAGAGTTTAAAAGTAGCTTGCAATTCCAAGTTCTCAGGCATATCTACATATCTCTTATCCTGGTATAGTTTTGAGACAGAGTCTCACTCTATAGACCAGGCTGGCCTGGAACTTAAGTATGTAGTTCATGCTTTCTAAAACAAACAAACAAACAAACAAACAAACAAACAAACCAGGGATTCTTATGCCTAAGGGACTATGAACATGAGTCACCAAGCCCAGTGTACATAATTAATTCCTTTAAAAGACATTTGTTACTATACCAGTGGTTCTTAACCTTCCTAATGCTTGACTCTTTAATATAGTTCCTCATGTTGTGGTGATCCACAACCATAAAATTATTTTATTGCTATTTAATAATTGAAAAATTTCTACCATTATAAACTGTAATGTAAATATCTGATATGCTGGATATCTGATATGCAACCCCTGTGAAAAGGTCATTTGAACCTCTAAAGGGGTCATGACCCACAGTTTGAGACCCACTGCCCTATACCATTCCAATACTAGAAGGATGTTCATGTTTTGTTTTGTACTTTTACCACATACAGCATACCATAGCTACTCCCAGTCATTATAATGTCACAGGACATGTAGCGTTTGTCTCTTCACCCTCAAACATGCAACAGTTGCTGTATGACTATATGGTAATTTAATTCAAAAGCCCCATACTGAGATATGTTTTGCTAGAACCTGTTTTCATATCAATGCTAAAACTGGTTTTCACATAAGTAGAGGCTGACATGATGCCTTGACACAGGTAGTTTACTTGGGAGATTATCTCAAGAATGAGTAACTGGGGAGAATGAGATGGCAGAGAGAAAAGTAAGTAAATATTCTATTATTGTATTGGTCTTCACTAAGAACAAACGGCAGTGAAATCTACTTGCAAAACTTTGGGAAAGTTTTAGAGAGTTCTTCAGAATTGCTGCAGTAAAGAACTGGAGGCTGGTCTATTTACATGTGAACCAATACTGAACCATGTTTAAGTGTTGGCCTGTGGTCATTAGCCAGTTTGTACTTTTAGGTGGTGCCTGTGTATCCATTGAGTGACCTCCTAAAACTCTGGAGAAAACGTGAATACAGAAAGGAAATGCTATGTCATCTCCTAGGAGATACACTGATATCACATATGAAATTGCTCACCTCCGCTGAGCTGGATTCAGACGGACCCAATAGCATCAGGGTTAGAATACTGTAGTAGACTGGCTAGTTATGTGTGTCAACTTGACACAAGCTGGAGTTATCACAAAGAAAGGAGCCTCAGTTGAGGAAATGCCTTCATGAGATCCAGCTGTAAGGTATTTTCTCAATTAGTGATCAAGTGGGGAGAGCAAAGCTCATTGTGGGTGGTGCCATCCCTGGGCTGGTAGTCCTGAGTTCTATAAGAAAGCAAGCTAAGCAAGGCAGGGGAAGCAAGCCAGTAAGTAACATCCCTCTGTGACCTCTGCATCAGCTCCTGCTTCCTGACCTGCTTGAGTTCCTTTGGTGATGAACAGCAGTGTGGAAGTGTAAGATGAATAAACCCTTTCCTCTCCAACTTGGTTCTTGGTCATGATGTTTGTGCAGAAATAGAAACCCTGACTAAGACATGCAGCATCTACCACATCTACCTTTAATTGGAAGAAATGTTAAATTTCGGTTAAAGTATGTCATTTTTTTTTCAGTCAAACTAACAGACTTGGAAAACTATGAGACCCACATTAAGAACTTGTGGTCTACAAGCTTAGTAGTTCTGTATTCTCTTTCCAGGCATGCACAATGTCTTACTTTCCATCCAAATGGCTTTTGGAACTGGAGGATGGCTTGTAGAAAGAAGTTAAGTGGATCATTTCCCACCCTGGCTCCTAAAGTTATCTAATTCTGCACACAAGACAGAACTGGGTAGGAAGATGCTGAAATGGAATAATGGAGACACCCAAATCCTTGAGCTATCCATTGTGTAAAAGAACTGTGAAACTTTTCAAAATCAAAATAGACTCATCCTGCCTATTAAAAAAAAAAAAAAAAAAAGTAAACAGAGCCCAGAGATTTTGAAGGAAGCTTCTTATGTAAAATTGCCTGGTCAGCAATGCCCCGAAGGACATGAAAGACTTGTAGCCTATGTTGCACCATAGTGCAGACACAGAAAGTCACCACAGCTTTATATAAAAAGTACCTGTACAAGGACATCTGTCCAAACTGTCTGTTCAGACCAGGACTAAGGCCACTATTACTCACCACTGTGGCCAAGGGTTAAAATATTTGATGGAAAAGTCATCAGTTTTGCCTTTGAAAACCTTCCATTTGTTGGAGCTCCTCGAATATGCCATAGTTTGCTATGCTCCACCTGTCCCAAATAAATACCATATATATATTTATATACATATATATATATATATATATATATTTGGAGAACAGCTCTCTGTTTTTGTTTTAGACTGGAATAGAGAGGCCTATGCTGATCATCTAACTCTCATCAGTTTGACCTGAGCTCCATCTCTCTCTCTCTCTCTCTCTCTCTCTCTCTCTCTCTCTCTCTCTCTCTCTCTCTTTCTTTCTTCCTCTCTCCCTCCCTCCTCCCTCCCTCCTTCCCTCCCCTCTGTGTGTGTGTGTCTGTCTCTGTTTCTCTGACTCTGTCTTTCTCCCTCCCTTCTTCCCCCCCCCTTGTGTGTGTGTATCTCTGTGTGCATATGCACACATGTATGTCTGTGGATATTTTCAATTTTATTTTATTTTTTTAATTTTTTTTTTTTTACAGACTGTTAATGAACTGGGCTAAAAGAGTCGGTGTATGTCAGCCTAATTCAGATTCTGAAAAAAACAAAACAAAACTACTTACTATCATCCTGTGTGAGAAGGGATAGAATCAGGCTTGTGGTTTACTATTAGCCTTTTAGGGACAAAAAGCAGCCAGCTTGCAGCAGCAGCCATTACTTCTAGATAACCGAGTGCCTTGCTCCTGGTTCATGAACCCTGCACACAGCTCTTGCATTTGCTGAACACAGCTTAATGGAGAAATCCCTTTTCACAAGCCCAGATGATACACAGGAGAGAAGAAACTGGAGGGAAATACTGTCTGCTTTCTCTTTCATCACGAGTGGCCAAGAAAACATCTAGGATATAATAAATATGAATCAATAAAAGGCAAGCAGATAATCTCTCAGATTTTAGATGAATATAAAGGAGCTTGCCTAGTGTTTAATAATATGCCTTATCATTTTTTTATAAAAAGGATAATATCTCTTTAGTCGCAGAGTTAGGCAGTGTGACAAAGAAGTAAGAATACTCCCTCTTGTGGTTCTTGGGGAAAAACAATAATCCCTGTTATGAGAACATACTGAGAAAACAAAATACCGATTCAAGATAACGTCAATGGATAATTGCAGTGTACGGGGTTTCTCTCTCACCTGATCTCCGCTGCGCTGACAGGGACCTCAGGGGAGTGTGAACTTGTATTGTGACTTATGGGAGGAACCAAGAACGTCACATGAGTAAAAGACTCTCCAACCTGGATTGCAAAAGACTGTTTCTTTCTTTTTTTTTTTTTTAATTCTTCCTGAAGAGTAAAAGGAAAAACTATTTGTTAGCTAATTTCTTCTTCTATTTAGTCTCACCTGGCTCCCCCGTGTCGCCTTTTTTGGCTCATTGAGACAGTGTGACTTCAGAGGGAGCGCATTCAGTGTTCCTTAACACACTGTCTCCTCCAAGTCGCATGCCTTGACGTTTTCTCCTGCCTGTCTGGGAGGTCACTTTGCAGCTTTGTTTTTCTCAAAGGGTGGGTGGCTGCAAGAACTAGAAATAGGAATCTACTCGTTTCTTAGGAGGGGAATAGGATGACGCCACAACCGGAAGACACTACTTAAGCAGGTCAGCGGTGGCTCCGTGTGCCACTCGGGTCTCATTTCTGATGACTGATAAGCCTTGCCTTTTTGCTTCCAATGTTTCACCTTAGAAATGTGATTCCCCTCCCCTCCCCTCCCAATTCTGAAGGTTGACATCGGTGCGGGAATCCGTTTATCTTCAAATCTGGTTTCTCTCTCTGGTTTTCTAGTTAGAACGTAATGTTCTGGTTTGACCAGGAAAGCCCTGGTGTGTGCTGACATCTCGTGATCTGTTTGGTTTAAGATCTGTTGCTTTTACTTTGTGTCAATGGAGATTTAATAATTTTAATTTCATTGCCCATAAAGTACATCATTATGAACACTGGAGGCAATTTACTGAAAATATTTAGATATTTTATTGAAAACACCACATCCTTAAAAGAAAATACCTGTGACATGTTATTGGACACCAAGAGACTGATGCAAGTGTATGGAGATGTACCAAAACGATCACTTTATCTTTATGAAATGATGTTCAAGTGATCAATATAAATGTCAAAGAGGTTTTTGTTTTTTTTTCTTAATGTTGTTTTGTTTTAAGTAAGCATTTTAGTTTTGAAACAATTTTACTATGGTTATTTTATCTGGATTCAAACAATTCCACCTCTGGTTAATAGATTCATAATTTAAATTCATACAACTCATGATTTTAAGGATGCCTTGCATTTTCAACATTATCTGGGATTTATACTAACTGGTCCACAGCATGATTGACCTTATTAAATCTCCAGATCTCTAATTTGACAGAGCCTTAGCCATCACCATCACCTGACGTCAAGGGACCAAGAAGCTCTGTATCAGAACTTCCTACAGTATCAGGCTCTCCAACCAGCAGAGGGATGAGAAGCAAATGTCCTTAACTGCTGAGCCATCTCTCCAGCCTCCTGCTCTTTGAATTTTTTTTTTTTTTTTTGGTTTTTCGAGACAGGGTTTCTCTGTATAGCCTTGGCTGTCCTGGAACTCACTCTGGAGACCAGACTGGCCTCGAACTCAGAAATCCGCCTGTCTCTGCCTCCCAAGTGCTGGGATTAAAGGTGTGCGCCACCACCGCCCGGCGCTCTTTGAATTTTAAGGAAGTACTGAATACTTCCTGAGTACTGTAAGCTGAAAAAAAATTATTTCTGGCCACCAAGTATTTCTATGAGCCTCCACTATTTGCTGCTTTTGTGGAAGACAACAGTTTGGTTCTCAGTACTCACTTATGGAAACTCACAACTTCCTGTAACTCCAGCTCCAGGGAAGCTGATTTCCCACTTCCGGCCTCTGTGGGTAGTCTCACCCACATGCACCCCCCAAGGCACACTCTAAATCAGAAGGTGGGAAAACACAATTGTACTACTTCTGTTCCTACTCAAGTTGAAAAGCAAGTGGTCTTTTGTTCCTTTGCTCCATTAGAAGCCTTGTGCTTCCTGATCTTAAGGGATTCCCTGGCTTTCCTGGCATCACAAAGTAGGTTTTAGACTGCACTGGACTGCATATGATACTATAAACTGGAGCCCATTATGACTTCATATCCAGCTAGGCCAAGGAATAGTAAAGAATAAGAGCAATGGAATTTTTAAAATTCATTTATATTTTTTTTCTCATTGACATATATTCATTGCACATCCAAGTAACACACAGGCATTTTCATACATTTATATAATGGACTTGTAGTGTATTCTACTCCTTCACGCCACTGCCTGCTAGTTCCTTAGCTCCCCCAGACAGTTTGGAAAAACAGTGGAAACTGAACACTGGCCTATGAAATCACCCAAATCCATCTTCCTATAAAGCCAAGGGAGGGAGCAGTTGTGGACCTGGAACTAATGCCTCGATGATGTGGTGGTGGTACCTTTATAAGTATGCAATACTGTACAGGTCCCTATGGCCAAGATATGGCAACAACGATGTTAACATCATTCATGGTCATTACTGTATTCAACTCCTTTATTTCTTTTTTTGGAAAATTAGAGTTCTTTCTTTCTTTCTTTATTTTTTTTGCATGGTGGTACCCACAGTTTGTGGAGGTAATTTTGTGCACTGCTGTGTATGGAGCTTTCCATTACTCTTAAACAGCCACGACCACTCGAGTCTTCCCTTACTTTCAAAACATTACTTTGGCAGTCAAGACCTTTCAGGCCACTGGAATTTGTTGCTTTATTTCCCTGGTCCTCAACAATACAGACATCAGCTTTTAAGCAAAATTTTAGTATGTATGGTCTATGAAGCTGCTGCAGCCAATAGTCAGGCAGGCCTCCAAGTGGATCATGGGAAAATGAGTTGATAGACTGATGAGCTCAGTTCCTCAGTTCCTCCTTGACTCCTTTTTGTTTTTTTTTTTTTTGATTAACATTATTAATTTTTATTATTAAATATAAGGAATTACTTAAAGATATTTGTAGATATAGTAAAATCATCTGAAAATAAATGCTGATTTTCCCAAAAGAAATGAAGGAGTTGAATACAGTAATGACCATGAATGATGTTAACATCGGTGCTGCCATATCTTGGCCATAGGGACCTTTACAGTATTGCATACTTATAAAGGTCAAGGGCTCTGTGATACTGCACTTTCTGATCATGTGTAAGGCTATGAATTGGATCTTTGTCACCACAACAAACAAGCAAACTGAAAAAGCAGACGAGCGGAGAAATCAGCAGAGGAAACTGGCAAGGTGAAGGTGATATTAAACAAACAAACAAACAAACAAACAAACAAACAAAAAGCCTTAACCAAAGAAGCACTGTGAGCTCAGTGTTTTCACTGAAATTGAGAAAGAAGTGGGAATTACTCAAGGACTAGCAGGAGGCAGAAATTTCTGGGGCTGATTTAAAGACTGTCAATGCCCAAGACCCAAGACCCAAGAAATGTACCTGTATTAATGATGGTAACCCCAACCTCCATTTTAATATGATCAACTTGGGTTGTTACTTGAATCTATTTTCCATTCACGACATACCTTCCACATTATCACAATGACAACTGTCAAGCTACAAGCTACAGAGAGGTATAGCCAAGGAGAGATCTTAAGATGGAGGACCCAAACACCCAATTTCTGGTATGCAGAAACTATAAGATAGGAGAAACACATTGTTCTTTTTTTTTTTTAATTTAAAGATTTTTAGGTTTATTTATTTTACGTGTTGAGCATTTCTATTGAATGTATGTGTACCATAAGCATGCCTGTCGTCTTGGGAAACTAGAAGAAGATACCAGGTGCTCTGGAGTTGGATGAGGATCTGGAATGGGATATGAGCTGCCATATGGGTACTGGGAATTGAATTCAAGCCCTCTGTAAGAGCAGGACGCGTCCATCATTGATCCATCTTTCGAGCCCCCTCATGTGTTGTCCCAGCCACCTAGTCTTACATAATTTATTGCACAGCAATAATAAGTCCATATTATCTCCAACTCTATATTCATTTCAGATCCCAACTCATTAGGATGAAGACTGAGCCTGAAATGAGGCTTATGTAATCTAAGTTACTTAGTAGGTATAAAAATCAGACATCAAAAGCTCAAGAAAAATAGGATGATTTGTTGAGTGGTAATAATTAAAATGTTTATATTTAAAAAGTAGCAAACACAAAATTCCCAGGGTAGTCACTGGCATAAAAATTGAAAATTTCTGTAAATTTTTCACACATATTTTATGATTAAATGTTTATATTTATTATTATAGCTAGGGACACTATATCTTTTTAATACCTAGGGACTCAAAATTTTAATTTGACTTCAGGCTCAGGTATACTAGAGTAAACTTAAAATTGCCATGTGTTTATTGGGAAAACATGACTATGAAATACAAAAGTGAAGAGAAGAATGAATAGGCTTCTTGAACCTCTGATCCTGGTATAGATTTCTCTCTTGAAAGGAAGGAATGACGAAGTTAGATAAGGTAGAAGGAACCTCAATTTCTGATGCAGATCTAACAAGTCTTGGCCAACCCAACACAAAGGCTTGCAGCTTCCATTTGAGAAGTCTTTTTTAGGCATGCATGGCTAATTACAATATGCTCAGTTGTTGAATAAAGGCACTTAAGAACACAGCATTAGATAAAATGCTAAAGTAGTTTCATGGAGGTGCTAATATTTACATTTTTTAAAAGTGGGAGATGTGAGTTACCCAACAGGGTCCCAAGTTGAGAATCCTCTTCTCTCAAGTTTGGTCTGTTCTGTTGCTTGCCCCTGAAAACTTAATGCATTGGTTACTTTTATGTTTCTGTGGTTGAAAGACAGGGGGAGGAAAGAAGGAAGGAAGGAAGAAAGGAAGGAAAGAAAGAAAAGGAAAGAAAAGAAAAAAGCAATAAAGCAGCCTGACCATGGACAAAAGCAACTTATGGAAGAGTTATTTTGGCTTACAGTTCCAGAAGGATTCGAGTCCATCCTCCAGGAAGGGGAGGGGGGAATTCGTGGCAGCCAACAGCCAGTCAGGAAGCTTGAAATCACATCGTCAATCATACATATGATGCAGAGAACAAATAGGAAGCAGAACACAGCTATAAACTCTCAGGGACAGCTCCCAGTGACGTACTTCCTCCAGTAAGGTTGCATTTCCTAGAGTTTCAATAAGGTATCCCAAACAGTCCCAATAACTGTGGGTCATGTGTTCAAGTACGTGAAGGAAACTTCCATTCAAACCACCATAACCATACTTACCTTTCATTTTATGGGTTTCCCTGGTGGTTTGGTTTTCATGGCTTTTCTGCCTCTTCATGATTTAATCTCACCTATGGTGTTGATTTGTCAATTAAGGCCCCGTGGTAACACATACATTTCCTCACATTTATTGCATATTGCAGTTGTAATTCTTAGGAGAGAAAATTCTGTAATTATATTAGTTACTTTTTTATTGTGATAAACCCCATTACCGAGTCAACTTTAAAAAGAAAGAAAGAAAGAAAGAAAGAAAGAAAGAAAGAAAGAATGAATTTAGTGAGGCTCTCAGTTCCAGTTGGTTAGAGTCCATGAAGACAGAACTGAGGTAGCCCAGCAGGATAGGGTAGACACAACTTACAGAAGCTTAAAGCTCACATTTCAAACCACAAACAGAAAACAGAGAACACACTGGGGATGGAGTGAGACTTTTGAAACTCCAGAGCTTGCCCACTCCACTGACACACCTCCTCCAATAAAGCAACCTCCCCAATCCTTCCCAAACAGTTCCACAAAGAGGAGACCAAGCATTCAAACATATGAACTTATGGGGGTCATTCTTGTTCAAACTACCATAGTGAGGTAACCACATTTCAGCTATCATTGATGGGGAAAGATCTACCATGTACAGAGGAATGGGTGATTTCCTAACCTTGTCGCGTCCGCCTCGACCAGCAAGTAAGACACGACACGGTTGGATCCTTCTCAGACAGCTTTATTCCAGGAACGAATCTTGACTACGGGGACCCCCAGCAGCAGAGACGAGCTGCTTATATATCCACTCTAGGCAGGCTAGGTGGCATGTTCTCTCAGGATAGGTTAGGCTGCCAATACCTCATTAGCATAAGCCTGCTCAGGAAGGTCTCAAGGCCGACACATGCGCAATGGGCTTGTTTACTCAGGAAGCTGAGCTGACCTTGGAGAACCGGCGCCATCTTAGAATGGCGTCCAGAAGTAAAAGGTACTCCATCCTGGCCAATCACGGGTCGTGGCATGGTCCGAGCCCATAGGTCCAGAGCGGTCAGATGTAACCTCACATCACTGTCAGCACAGCCCCACACCATATAAGGAGTTGTAACTGGCAAGGACAAGCCAAGGCTCACGTCCGCCTTAGGGGCGTGGCTAAACGGCTCTCCACAGTACCTTGGGGGCGTGGCTAAACGGCTCTCCACATAACCTAATTTACTAATTTCTGCAGTTCAACACAATAAGTTATTTTATTTACAAACTCGTATGCAGATTTTGGTTTGCATCCTTGGATGGCTGTCCTCCCCTTCCTTCTGTCCCTCATGGCTCTGATAGATTCACCAAAGATTGCTGACATCACACACATAGATAGATAGTGTCAAGAACTACCTTTGGCTTTTAGAGATACTTCTATTCATTTTATACTGGTTAAAACTAGTCATATGTCCTGTACTACATTAAAAAATATGGTCTGGAAAGCATAGTTTAGTTCTGTGCCCAGAAAGACAGAAAGTATTACAAAGTATGTAGCCAATTTTTACATCAACTACTTCTTTGGTCATTAAGCCTCTTTCAGGCTTCACTTTGTTTGTAGTGCATAATCACCCCATTCTCAGGAGGGATTTCTAAGAGTCTATCCAGTCTATGATTCTCTAATTTAAACTCTAGGATGTCTAACTGATGGACCACTTTCTCCTTTACCAGTCTCCTTGGACCAGTCGACAGTGAACAAAAAAAGACAGGTTGTTAGTTTGTTGCCCTTTCGCTCCCAAAACTCAGAACAAGAATAGACAATCCCATGTTGTCTTTGTTTGAAAAAAAATGGCAGAAAGGAAGACACTAGCAAATCATTAGACTGTGGCATTTATAGAATCCCACAGAAGCCACACTGTGGAAGGAAGTCATTAGATGGAACCAATTTTTATTGTCTGTGTACCTTTCCTGTCGATTGCTTTTGACAGCCCCTGCTAGTTGATTCTTCTCAGTTTATTGTTCTCCATGGATTCCTCT